>BJEL01000033.1:600000-1043326 GCA_019972355.1 Drosophila kohkoa | reverse complement strand
TTGAGATACTAAGGCATCAACCCGCTTCAGTTGCTTTACAGGGTATAAAAATACAACCCGAAAAATGTGTAAATTTGTTCGCGTTTGCTCAGTTCAGTTCAGTTGAGGGCAAGTGCCAAATGTCACTTGGGTTTCTGTCGTCGGCAAGACCCCGACAAAATACCCCCAACAACAAGAAAAACAACAAGAGCAACTACAAAAAAAAAAAAAAAAAAAAAGATGAAGGAACTGAAGACGAAAAGAAAATATTCCTGGAATATGTTTCAAGTTGCCAGCGGTCGCTGTTGTATTGATGTTTGTTGAAGTAGAAATGAGAAAAGTTTTTCGGCCAGCGAAAGAGCAAAAGCTGTATTTCTTGGGGTCAGCAGGACGACTCACAACAACAAGAGCGGGGAGAGCAGCAAGGTTTCAGAGTGATGGCGCTTATTTTATATATTAGTGTCGAGGAGGGAGCACAAAATTTAGTTTAGTAATCAAGGCAAGCGTTTTTGCCGGGGCAAAACGGCGAGACGACGAGAGAAGGCTGTGCGACCAAAAATTCGTCGAATTTGTTTGTTTTCCGTGCGCACGCATAAAACACATCATAAGAGGGGGAGGCAAGAGGGGAGGTAAACGATGGCAGTGAGAAAACGAAACTAATGTAATGGAAATTTGAAATTATTGAAAATAAATGAAAACAAATAAATATTCTCTGAGCATTTTTTTACGGTACAGCAAAGCCTGCTCACATTCACATCCACTTCCACATCCTCATCCTCATCCGCATTGAGGGTGATGAAGCGAAGCGTTGGCATTTACCACTTAAGGGGGATTGTGTTTTCTTTTTCGTATACTTAAGTAACGCCAAGAAAGAATGCTATTTTTAGTTCGAATTATGGTCGAATAAGTATTGGAGACAAAAAAAACTTTTGCTTAAGTTATAGCAAATCTTTTACTGCGTAAAAGTTGAAATTAAATCAACAAAAGTTCTATTGATTTAGTATTTTAATATACTAAAAAATACTATTACCTGCTTTTATTATACTATTACCTATATATATGACTGATGGGATTAATATCACAACTAACAAGTTTTTGTAAAAATATAATCACCATAACTCGACTAACTCAGTATTTTTTAATACTAAAATATTAATTTAACAAGTATACAAATAACTTTAACAATTAATATCTAACTAAAGAAAATAGCACTTGTTTTAGCAAATCTTTTACTGCTTTAAAGTTTTCGTAAAAATTTCATCAACCATAACTCTAATGACAGTATTTTTTAATACTAAAATATTAATTTTACAATTATACAAATAACTCCTACAATGAATATCATATCTAACGAAAATGGCACGTGTTTTAGCAAATCTTTTACTGCTTAAAAGTTTTCGTAAAAATGTCATCAACAAAAACTCAGTATTTTTAAATACTAAAATACTAATTTAACATCAACTATACATATAACTTATAAAATTAGTACCACAAAAAATGACTATAGCCTTCAGACTTTTAAATTTGAACAATTCACAAATTTCTCTTCTGTTGGAAGTGTATTCACACTTCGACGTGTTAGCTGCTGTTCTTATGCTAGCATGTTTATATGGATAACGCGGTCTCAGTCTCGCTTAATGGCGTGTAAGTGTACAAATTGCCTAGATTAGTGCCTAAATTAAAAGTGAAATTGAAATAAATTAAATATTTGAACACTCTCAGCTCTCCAGAGGCAATCTGAGACGCTGCTTAGGCTATTTACAGGCTTTGCCTGTGTTTTCATTACATTTTTGTAATTTTTGAAAATTTATATGCATTGTTTTTTGGGGTGTTGTTTCTTGCCTTAGCAGTCTTAGCAGCATCAGAAGCAGCAGCATTAAAAAGAAGCACAGGAAGTGGCAGACAAGTGTTTATTATTGGCATGGAAAATCAATTAGCTCAAAGTGCAAGTGGTGAGGGTATTTAAGTAGCTAATTAAATGCTCAAACATTTTTCAGCATACCCCTAAGAAATATGCACATCATTTGCAATATATTTATATTGCGAGGGAGTTTTTCATTGGCAATTATGTGAAATTCTTTTGTGTTATCAAATAGATTTATTTTTAATTACATCGAGGAATTATTTAAGAAACTATAAATTTGCTCAATTTAGAATTATACTGCTTTCGCTTTATTTATTGCCTAAATCAAAGGCAGTAAAATAATAGCTTGCATAACTTTTATGATAATTAACTGATTCTGTTAAAATTTTCAGAGCATTGTAAGCTTAGTAGAAACTTTACAAGTGTAAACTCTAGGCAAAAGCTTATAACTTTATTTGCATTATAATGGAAGACATGCAAAATGTTTTCTAGTTACACTTGCTCTAATTTTGAAATTCTCTTTGAAACCTTATAACTCTCAATATGCTTGAGTTTGCATTAACCAATTTCACATCAGATTAAATATCCCTCTCAAGTTTCATCGTGCAATATCTGAAAGTGCAACGCGATTCTGACCAGAAACCACAACTCCAAGCACATTGGATATGGTAACACACCTGTCCTTGCAGTCCTTGCTGTCCTTGCTGTCAGAGCAGTCCTTCGCTCTATCCTGCTGTCTTTGCTGCTGTCGCCGCCATTGGCGTCCGGGATAAATGTTTATGTTATGACATCTTTAAATTTTAAGGTGCATTAGTGTAAAGTGCTTTTTTCGCCAAAAGATGTAAAAGGATGACGCTGAAAAATGTGCAGGATGAGTGCAAAAATGCTCTTAACACTTTCATTTTTTGGTCTGCTCTGTGGTGTCTATGGCTGAGTGTGTGTGTATGTGTGGCGGTGTATGTGTGTGTGTGTACATGGATTAACAACCAACATTAAAAGAGAAATTTCACAAGAAGAAAGCATTAAGTTATAGCTCAAAAGGAATTACACAAGTGATAGTTCATTGGGCAATGCACAGTCTGGAAAATCTACTAAAACTAGTACATCAAAAAGTTTAACAAATATTTTAAATAGTTGAAAATAAAGAATGAGTTGGAACACCGAAAATAAGTATGTAAAAAATAAATATTTTAAATATATTTGAACTTTCGTAAACTAAGAATAAGAATAAATTCGTATACCAAAAAAGAAAAAATAAATCGGAGTTAAGAATATATATAAAAATATATACAAATAATTATTTGATATATATTTGCATTTAAAATTCTTTTTTATTTCCATAAGTCATTGAAAAATATGAAAGGATTAGACATCGATTTATTCTTCGTTCTATAAATTCATACTCAATGATGAGACTATAATATATAAAATAATACCAAATTTTATTAAATATGGGCACACTTTTCAATAAAACAATCACTTGAGACAATCTACGAAGTATGTACACATTTAAATATTATACAAAAAAGTAATGCATTTTTGCAAGAACTTGAAGCTTTATTTATTCTTTGTTCTATAAATTCACACTCAATGGTGAGACTTTTATAATATAATAATATTAAAATATACAATGTAAGCATAGAAATGTAACAATATAAGAGTTAGCTAAATTGGTAATTATCAGATTGCATTTTTCTATTTAGTTTTTTTGAGTAAGCAAAAGTTGTCAAAAGTGTTGTTATAAATTTTGACAACTTTGTCGCCTGTGTCTGGCACTTCTACGTAGTAGCTGCATCAGGTGCCTGGCTTTCTTGAGGTCCTTTTGTAAGCTGATGTATCGTTGCATGTGTGTGCTTATACGAAATTTAGCACAACATCCTCGTCGCTTCATCTTTCGAATGCTGCCTCCCCGCTCCCCGTCTCTGCTCTACGCTCCCTACTTGCCACACACATGTTGCATTAACGCACGTTTGCTTTCGCTCTCCCGCGGGCGCAGTTCCGCCGCAAAATGCAATTTATACATTTCCGTTAAGCAACTGTTAGTTATATACATTTTTCACACTCGCAATTTTGCAAGCGTCTTTTGTTTTGGCAAACAGGTTTTTGCTTTTAGTGCCATGCAACAACAATTGACACATTCAGTAGCTAATTAAAATGTTGCAACTTGCCGGAAATACCAAAAAAAAGGCAAAGAAAAACATAATTAGAGCGACAGAGAGCGAGAGGGTAGGAACAACAAATCACGTTGTTAATTTATGGGCCGCGACTTTTGGCACGCGCCGAAAGAAAAATTTTTAATTTTCCAAATCAATAAACACGCTGATTGCATTTAGGGGCGACAATTGGCAGATGCCACGCGAGGCAATAAATCTGCTAAGAAAATGCGAAGACAGACAGACGGACACGCTTCTAAGATACCCTAAAAGCTGTAACAAAAATATTCTGAGCAAAAGTATAAATAAATTCATTGGCAATTAAATTCACAGGAAATGTGGAAAGAATAAATTTAAGAAATGTAGTTGGCAGATTTCTGATTTGAGCATTTAATATTAAACTAGAATTGCATATTTGATTAAAAAATTAGTAAAAATAGTTATATTTTTTGTTTAAGAAGAAATTCGAAAAATGTAATTAAAATAGTGTCGAACTTTTACTTTGGAAATTTGTATTTCTACATCCATTGCACATTTTTTAATTAAAAATTTAATTTGAATTCTTTCTTGGTAATAGTTAAAACAGACTTTATATATCTTATTATTTTATTTAATTTTAAAGATACAACGTCATTTAAATCAGCAATAACTTATTAATAGTTCACTGCAATTTAAAAACTTGTATATCAGCTAAAGCTAATATTGATTTAAAGATATGTACGTAAATCAATTAATATTTTGTCTTCAACAAGGTATAATTGTTATATAATGCATTAAATAGTTGGGCTTTATTAGTTCAAGTTGTGGTGAATAAATCAGTATTTCAATAACCAGAATTTTGTAACAACTTATAATAGTAGAGATAATCTCTACGGTCTGATGTTACAGGGTATCACAGAATATTGTTGTTGTTGGCTTATATTTTTCTTTTTCCAAGTGCTTCGTTCATTACATTTTAGAGTTCAATTCGCATTCAAGCTAAAATGCTAGTTATTGACCGCAACAGCAACGACAACAACAACAATAAAAAGGGAGCTGCGACAACAACAATAACAAGAAGAAAAACATGAGCGTCGAAGAAAAGTCAACTGTCAATGTCAACTCGCATGACCATGAAGCAAGCGAGAAATAATTGAATTCCCCAAACGCCAAAGTGGAATTTTAATTTGCACCCACTCCACAACACAGCCTCTCGCCCTTCCCCCCCTCCACGCTTCCTCTCTGTCCCTGTTCAACATCCAATTGAAAGCCTCCGCAGATAGAGAGCGAGCAACCCTCGCTGTGCTGATTGCTGATCAGTATGCAAAATGTGTGCGTGCCAAAATCAGCGTAAACTTTCCTATAAACCGGGCAAGAAAGGAAATGGAAGCGTGAGCGAAGGCAGCAGAATATGAGTATCGACAATGTTGAGAAAGGGGACATAGAGGGGGGAATAAATTCTCACACGTACTTTGCGCACACTACGAATTGATGTCTTTGAAAATTAGCAGACTGTTTGGAAAAATGGCAAAAGCAAAGAATTTTCATTCGAATGCCAGTTTTTCCTTTTCAGCAGTTGGTGACACCTTCTTGTCTCCCCTTCACTCTCTCCCCCCTCCCACCAATACTCTCCATCTCTTTGTGCTGTAGCAAGAAACAATTTGCCAATCGACGCCTGAAAGTATGCAATGCAATTTGCAAGCACACAATCGAATGGGTTGCAATGGCAAATGGATTTTAATGCCGCATTCACAAATGAACAAATGAACAAATGAAAATCACAAACAATTTGACAATGCCAAACGCACAAACTGCTAAACACCTGCAGCTATTTTTGGACCCCAAAAGTATTTTTCAATAAACGCAAACAGCATTACTTTGCCCGATGTGCAAATATGCTTCTGTTTGCTTTGATTTTATGGCAAACGTGTTGCAATTTTGCAGACAAACTAGTGAAACACATAAGCCAAAATGCAGTTGAAGTAATTAATTCAATCTCATTCAAGCTCAACTGATCTCAAACAGCAAGGTCATTTAATTAACTTTATTTGTTGCATCTTAGACTGACACATAAATCTATTAAGTATAACGAGTTGCCAGCGATTGCGAAGGACTAAAAATACCTATGCTCTAGGCAGCATCTAGTACATGCATAACATAAGAACTGAGATAAGTATCTGGTCTCCTCTCTACTACGATGTCTGCTAATCAGATTTACGGCAATATGCCTAATGCTGTAATGAAGACCAAAAGCCTAGAGACCGCCACGAGGCTTATGAGAGGTGAATGGGAATAGGAGGATAAATGCAGGAGAAGGAGAAAGAGTGAATGGCTTGCCACGCGCAGACAAGAAACCGATGCGAGGAAACACTTAAAGCGCCCCTTATCAAATACAAATTACAAATCCGCCTCAAAGAACGAAACAAAACACTAGCCATGTGTCCCCGGGGGGATAACGCAGTGGCCGCAATACAAAACAAGATAGAAAGCTATAGTCGAGTGTGCTCGACTGTGGAATACCCGTTATCCATTTTGAATAAAAGCAAAACAGTGCGGTATTATGCTTTATATACCAAATTAATATACCAAAAATTTCAAAGTGTATGGCTGAAGCCATATTTGGTATATTAATATAGTACTACGCTCAAAATATACCATACAAAATATAATATACCAGACAGCCAAATCAGCTGCATTTAAACTTATTTCTTAATTAACTTCCACCGATTTTATCTGATCGCTAACAATTTGAGGAATCAAAAAGCCTCTTTTTGTCTGTTACATACATTTCCTGCGAACCCAAAGTTATAATACCCTTCTACCCTGTGGGTAGCGGGTATAAATACAAAAGCATGATTGAAGAACCGAAAGAGAGACACAAACAGAGAAAGAGAGAGAAAGCGAGAGAGTTTTATCAAATGAATGTGCTATAATAAATGAGGAGAGCCAGCAAGAGACAGTAGGAGAAAAGCAGAGGAAGAGGAAATAAAGTAGCAAGCCGCTTGTTGTTGACTTTAAGATAGATACAAGTCACGCACAACAAAAGCAACAACATATGTGTGTGTGTGTTTGTATGTATGTGTGTGTGTGTGGTCTATGCACCAATCTTAAGTCAGTCACTTCAACATAATCACACGACAAGCCGAAAAACAAAGCTAACGAACTAATAGATGGACACAGATTGTTGTTGTTTCCGTCGTGTTGTAGTTGCCTTTCTTATTGTTGTTGTTGTTGTTGCTCTGTGCTATTGATAAGCATCGAATTCATTAATTTATATGTTCTATGAGTATCAGCAGCAGAAAAACAGCGTTGAGCAAACAGAACAGAACAACGCAGAACAGCAGTCAAAGGAGTTGCGTTCCCCTTGTCAGGATAGCTTTGTAATGCGAAACTAAGTGATTTGCTGTGTGTGTGCGAATGTCCAAGACTTTCTGTGTGTGCGTGTGCATGTGTGTATATATCTTCATTACAAATCCTAGCAGGATTTCAAATGAAATGACCGCGCCCACACACAAACAGAAAGAGAGAGAGAGTTGCTTGGAGAGTCGTCGTCATTGTCTTTATGGCCAACAACTTGGCTAACTGGCTGCCTTTCGTACTAACTGCCCTGGCTTTGGCTTTAAGCAGTAAATTCAATCAATTTGGTCAGACAAAGGCAGAGAAATGAATTGTCCGAGGCGAACTTTTCTATCTGACAGTGAACACACATAAAATCTCAACTTAAATAGTATGTCACAGCAATTAATACAAGGGCGAACGACAAAAGTCGCCTTCAAATGAAAGTGAATCCGTAAAACGTGGCGTATGCGTAATGAAACACACACTACATTAAGTTCTGTTCAGCTGGCAAGGTAAACATTACATCCTTTTTGACATTCGAAATGTCAGTGGAATCTCCTTGGAAATGATATATTTGAGAAATGCGTAGCAATCGATGAACTAAGCCTCAAAGCAGGTCAAACATTTGCACAATTAGAAAATATCTATTCCGACGACGATTGACCAATAAATCAACAGTATTTACATAAGCAAACATATCAGATATACTATATGTACTATATGCAGAGCAGAGCTCAGTTTGCATGTTATAAATCAATTCGAGTTCAAAATGTGTAATTAAAATACCGACAACAAGGACATGCAAATGCCTGAGATGCTGAGAACTTGACATGTGCTCTTTGCAAATACTCGCAACTATTTATTGGCATGCTGAAGGAATTGTTAAATAGATAAGTTATGAAACATTTTTCAAGCTAATAACAGATCATAAATCATCTCTCAATAATTAATACTAGAAAATATTCAAATACATGAAATATAAGTTAAGCTATTTATAATTCTTGCTGAAAGATATTTCTAAAGCTTCAAGATATCAGTGTAAATATTTTCAATTTATAATTGAATGGCACATCACACAAGTATAAACCCAAAACTATCTCAGCTTTGAGTTCAATCTGAAGGAATTAATAGACTATAAGTAGTTCATGTTAAATAACTAAAGTACGTAATCAACAGATTACGAGCACACACGTAATCATATATTAAATGTGCAAATCAGTTCGAGTTGATTACCTCAAAAACATTGATTACCATTTTAGTTTGAAGTCCACAATAATATCAACAGAACCTAAGACGAACACCAAATACAATTGCATATCTTCCATTTTCTTTGAATCACAAAACACATTTGAGATAATATCCATTTGCTGGTCAAAATGTAATCCGATTATTCATTCATTCCTTCATTTACCATTTACAAGCATTTTCCTGGGTGTGCGCATGTGAGAAAGGAAGACGATACACAATTGTCTAACTGGCCAATTGTCACATTCATTGCAATTAAAAATCGTATTTATGCTTGAGAGCATTTGTAGTTCCACCACCAGGCGATAGATGGCGCATGTGTGTGCAGAAACAGCAGCAGGATATGAGGTGCCATAAACTGCCTACAAATTGAGTGGGCACAGCTCAGACACAATGGACTACCTACGAGATGGCAATAAGTGGCCGTCGTTTTGTCTTATTTGGACAAAGGTGCAGCCAATTTTATGGCTGTAGATCGCCATAAAAGAGAGTTAACGCCTCGGCAGCACAATTGAGAAAAGTGCCAAGAATACTCGTATCTTCCAGTTGCAGAATGCAAATCATATGGTTACCTCTACTTTTCTTTTGGTATTGAAACAATGTTAAGATATATAAGAGAAGAAAAGTCATTTAACGAAAAATTCCATGAGAAATTATGTTTATTTGGTATTGGATATTGGTTTAGTACACCACAGCAACACGTCTATAAACCAAAGAGCTAAGTATATCTTCTTGCTAAAGAATGCAAAACAAAATTTGATTTATACTTTTTTGATATTAGACCAATGTTGAGAGGCAGTGAATCTAAATATCACAAAAATAAAACAAAGTAAGTTTTAACAAAATGCGATTTTCATTATTATTCTACCAGCTTTCTCAAAAGTCTCATTGATGCACAACATAAATTGGAACACCGTAAGGATAAGTGAATGTTCATGAAATTCTTAAATTGTGATTTGATGCGAGCGACAATCGAATAAAATGAATAAAAATGATTTAAAGCTTCGTTACAATTGGCGAGCAATAAATTTGTTTTAAAGAATTAAATAGATCAATGTTTTATGTTTTAAGAACATGCAAAATTCCATAAAATAATTATTAAGCCTACGTACCTTTAAAATGGTTTCACAATTGAAGCTCAATATATGGTCACACACCTCTTTACTAGAGACTACTTCATATCCAATACCCAACGGATAGATAGGTTTGTACTTTTGCTGACAATCTGGTATATTTAGTAATCTATGGTATATTTTGAATGTAATATATATCATATCAATATACCAACTATAGACTTTGGTACATTTGAACATTTTTTCGGTATATTTTTGGTATATTTTAAGAACCCTCCCACACTGTTTTGCTTTTATTCACTGGGTATTTCCCATTTGAGCACCCTCGACTGTAGTTTTCTAACTTGTTCTAATTCATTTAATAAACATCAACAATTGAAATTAATTTAGTAATTCATCTTAAAAAAAAAGCAATAGCAATAGTAACATAAGCTTTGCTGCAGTTATTGTTTCGACCATTGTTTTATCAACAGCATATTCGCATATGTGCGTGTTCGACTGGATAACTTGCCATGAAAATCATAGAATTGGCAATTGGCAATTGGCACTTTGCATCGCGTTTGAGATTGTGCAATTTGCAATTGGTTTGCTGTTAATTGGAATGTTTGTTGTTAACTGCAATGTGATGCGAACATCAATATGGCCATGATGTGAATGTGTATGTGAATGTGGATGTGGATGTTGATGTGGGTGTCTTTCTGTCATCTCGGTTGAGTTTGCCCTCCATTCGTCGATAGTTATTAACAAAAGGGCAGAAGGAGGGGACAGCAGAGCACAACAAACAACAAATGGACAAATGGATGCGCTATGTAAATTCGTAATTTCTTTCGGCTATCAGAGAGTTGCAGAGTTTTTACCAAAAGCGCAGACATACATATGCATATACATATGCATATACATATATAGATATAGGGATCGAATTTGGGCAGACATTGTTTCATCAAACAAACCAATTTTCGGTATTTTTGCAATAACGTATACGCCACGTACACCAAGCTGCCTTACTTCTGCTGTTAACTGTAAACTGTGAACTGTAAACTGCAAATTGTCGGCTTGCAGTTTCTCATGTCCCGCCCTCACATTTTGCACTTTTCCTCTGACGTGGCCCAGACAAGGTAGTAAACATTGGCAAAAAAGGTCGCCGGATGAGGCAACCCCCTCGCCTCGCCTCGCCTCGCCTTGCCTGTCTGCAAAAGTCGAAGCGTTCTTAATTAAGGCATGCTGACAATGAACAATAAAAGGATTGCCATCGAAATTGTTGTTGTTGTCATTGTTGTTATTGCCAGTGTTGTTGCTCATGTTGCTTTCTTTTGGCTTAAATGGCAACGGACAGTTTACAATTTGTGCATTGGCCAAAATGTAAATAACTCGCTCGCTGCAGTCTCAAAATACACATAGTATACTACGTACTATATATCAATTTATCTTCGGTTTCTGCCACCAAAAGATGAAAAAAAAACTCCAAACGTAAGTGAGGAAAATGAATGACAGAAAAGTCGACATCTAAACACTCTTACGGCCAGTTAGCTACGAAATTTGAATTTCATTTAATTTGTCTTAAGTCAAGAAGCTAATCGTTACTATCAAAGTTGACAGTGTTTCTCAGTTAATAGTGTTATATAAAGATTATAGAAACTTGTAGCTTAGATCAGAGGACAACTTGTTGATTCTATTTTATAGAACTCTAGTTTTCACAAAAAGTTTTTAATACTGTCTTTCCTTCGCAAACAGTATATTCTCTGGTTGCTATAAATATTTAATAAATATTCTCTTTAAAATAATAATTTATAGCCAGAGAATTGCAAACTTGTATATTATATATCTATATATTATTTAGTAATCGAATCATTATAAATTATGCATTTAGCTGCTTTCATTAAAATAGCAGTGTAACAGATGCAAAACTTTAAAACGGTTTAAAGGCTAGACAACAAAAAATTACGTAGTAATCAAATCGTAATTTAGTAAGATTATGTTATCTATAATCTTATTTGATTTTATTTATATTTTTCTTTTAACACTGCTATTTCAATGAACAACATTTTCTCACTATATATATTTGCTAATACATATATTGAGTTACCCAAATATTCAAAAAATTGTTGAAATATTTCAAAATAAATATATTAAGTCTTTATAACTAAATTGTATCTTAGCTCATAAGTACTGCCATGTATTTCAAAGAAGACACATATAAGGACGACCCTTTTATATCCTTTTATTAGTAATTTCAACGATGCCTTCTGCATCTCTTAGACTGAAAGTAATGTACTCCTCTAGAGGGTATAAAATATGTTAACTTGAGCTGCAGCTGAAAAATGCTGCTCATGCTTTGCATACAAAAGTTACTGGCCACACGTAGCTGGGCAATCTTTCAGCCCGGAGAGAGAGTGAGCTGGCTGCTTCAATGACGAGGCATAAGTAGCAAACACTTTTGGTAGATATGGGAAAAACTGTCTAAAATAAAATAAATTACTAAACAATGTTTGGGCCGCTGAGATCCCCAACAGTTCTGCACCTTCGAGCAGCTGTCATTGTTGTTCTTATTGCCATTTATTGTTCGACTTCCAGTTGTTGTTGTTGTTATTGTTGTTGTTGGGCTTCTTGACGTGCTGGCACTTTTTGTTAGCCAAGCACTTTAATCCAACTGTGTGAATTGTGCATTGGCAGCGACGCCTCGACAGATACCGAGATGCGAGATACAAAATACCAAATAAGAGAGAGAAAGAGCAGAAGTGGAGTATGCACAACATTTTATATTTTGTTTATGGCACTCAAATGGCATTGTAATGTGCCTAGCTCCCCCGAGGACAGCGGGTGCAAGGGAACGCTAAGGACTCTGAGAGCATTCGCATTCGCATATTGATTGCATCAGTTGATTGTTTTGACAATTGAACAACATTGAAGTGAACGTAGCCAAACTGTTTCATCTGTCTATACATTAAAGGCAAACGAACTAACTATAGAAATTGTTCAAATTTCAGTATTTTATCTTAACTTTTAAGTCAAGCTGCTTTTCTGCTTATAAACGCATTTGCAGACAACCTAATGCCAGACGCTTTTTGTGCAAATTAAACTCGAATTTCCACCGAAAAATTCGCATTCAATGCGGCGACAGACAAACAAATAATTATAATAATTCGCAGCGCTCAATTTGTATTTTTTCGTATATATTTTATAGAAAAAAAGTATAAGCGAAAATTCATTGAGAATCTATAAAAGCATCAGAAGAAAGCCAACGACTATTTGTTCATGCATTTGACATGTCATCTCCATTGAGCGAGAGGAATACAAAAGAACTCTGAAGAGGTGGTCCCAGAGGGGGAAGAGATTGGGGGAATATACTGTACACTGAAGAGTGGATAATTCAGTGCATGGCATTCATGAGTGTGGATCTGTGTGTGTGTGTGTGTGTATGTGTGTGTGTTTGTGTGAGTGGCCGCCAAATCGTCGCCAGTAACATCATCATCATCAGCGCGTGGTCATCTCGCTCCCCTTTGCCAACCATTCAAGTCGGGGAAAACTTTCGGTAAAAACTCATTTCCATTGATATGCAATGAACGAAGATGAGATGAGAGAAATGCGCGGGTCATTCGCTGTTTTTATTGTCGTTGCTTACGTTATTTTTTTTCATATTTTCTATCTTAGTCTAGAGAAAATTTAAAATGAGTTGTGTTTTCGATATACCTTAAATCTAGTATTTGATTGAACACAACTATAATTATTAATAAATTTAGAAAATGAGAATAATTTATTGAGAATGGAGGAATATGTCGTAAATTTTCTATTTTAATTTGTTTTAGATTTAAAATAAAGTTCAACTTATTTTACTTATTTTCAAGTTTCAGCGAAAGTTTCATTTTACTGAAGTTTGTAAAACCTTTCGGGTGTAAAGTTGCCTAGAAGCAATTTTAAAAACAAAAAACAATACAGAATCGCACTTACATATGTATGTATATAGATCGAAAACCTAGTTTAGAGTAGTTAACTATTCGTTTGCCAGCATTTTTGCATAATATTGAGTAAAATATTTCTTTGTAGTATTATTTAATCATACCAATTTAATTTAGTCCTTAAATTATGTAGTGTAGTTCAATGATAACTCTTAGATTTGAATAATTTCTATAGGACATTTTAAAACAAATTGTAAATATCTAAACACCTTATATTCTTTTTTACTAAAATTATTTGAGAAATTTTCATTATATTGATAGCTAAGAAATTAAGAAAATAATAATATATATTTTCATTTCAATACAATACAAAAAATGGCTTAAATATCCCCTATATTAGTTCACCTTTCAATTGCATTTGTAATCAAGCGACAATTGAAACTAAAAAATAAATAATCTGCAAATGAATAAGAAATATTGCAAACAAAAAAATATATGTATATATATATTTATTAAATGATTTTCATATCCACTTGAGTGAGTTTTCCGCTGTTCTTCACTTTAGAAACTTTGCTTGTAACCCCATCAAATTTGTTATTCCGATAAAACTGGTTTCGTTTTTTGTTTCATTTCTATTTCAGATTGTGTTGCGAGTGTGCAGCGGGAGCCATTGCAAATATAAACATAAATGCTTCAACCGATGTATTGTGTGTATATTCTGCGAGTGCACCTGACTGACAACAGTTGCTGAAAACTCGCATGCAAAATGCATAGAGCACAAATTCCATATATTGCTTTTGTCTTCTGTCCAAACTTTCGGTGTTTTTTTTTTTTTAGTTTTTTTTTTGCACTTTTATAGTATTCAAGTTTGTCGGGTAGCTGCAGTTGATGGGTCGATTTGTGTGCCGTCGATTGCTGCAAATGGATTGTTGCATAAATTAATATTGCATTTTTTATCTGAATATTTAACAATTTTGAATATTCTCGCTTAGAATTGCAATTTCTTATGGCTCCAAAGCTGTCAGCTTCACAGCAAAATGCAGCTGTTTACATTACCCGAAACTCTGATTGAAAAGCGTTGCGGAAAAGTTTCCAGAAAAAACAATAAAACCAAAAAGTTGACTATTGAAAATTGCCTCTATTAAACGAAGTTATATGAAAAAGATAGATAAATATTTATTAGCCAAATAAATTCCTTCAAGTAAAATTTGAGCAACTACTTTAACACACTATTCAATTCTATTAATATCTATATTCTACATCACAAACAAATGTCACATTGTAGAAATTAGAGCAGCAAATCTCTGGTTATAAAAGCGCATAAATTAGTTGCATTATTGTATTGCATTATTTTCAAGCAGATAAATCAAAGAGCGTTGCGCGTAATCGACACATTTTTATAATCCCTCTCAAATGGTAAAAATAGCAAAATCCTTCTTTAATTTTGTAAATACGCCAATCATCTATTTTTTGTTGAGCGGATTTATTCGGAAATATACATCGCTCTCTTGATATGTCATTCTATATATTTGGTAATTGTCAGCATATAGAAAACATGACAACAAACAAGTGTCAGGCGAAAAATTGCAGATTTTCGTTTTGCATAATGCCAAAAAAATGAATACAACAAAGCACATACACACATAAAACACACACACACACACACACATACAGACAGAGACAGAGAGCAGAACAACAAATATGTTGTTGTTTGCATGGGCATTGTCGCAGCGGCATTCCCAGCGATTCAATACAAATATGTACAATAATAATAAAATTTGTATGCAAAATAGGCGTCGAGTGTTAAATGCATGCACTGAATGGATGGTGAAAAGGGAGTGCAAACGAGGAGGGTGTGAAGAAGCAGCATAATTCGAAGAGTGGGCCAACGATTTACATACACAAATATGCAGGCTGTGTTTTTGTTGCTCCCATACCCTGTATTCACTTTAACGGGCGGGTAAATCGATAATAACAAAGGTTCTCCCAAAAATATGTAGTTATAGCCAACACTTTTTTAAACTTTTATAGACAGTGCTAAAACTACTAAAACTACTTACACTACTTCAATAGAAAATTGATTTCCATGGAATTTTTGTTGCTACCTAAATAAATTTGTAAAATTGTGCGTTTAAATTGCTGTTTCTAGGAAGCAGCTAATAATCAGATCATATCTCTCACTTTTTACTCAAATTCCTAGAAGTGGTTATTATAATAATGCTGTGTTAGCTATTCAGTTGTTAACAGAAATGAGCTAAGAATCCGAGAATTTCTACAAATGTCTGTTGACTAGTCGGAAAAGCAATTTTTATCGAATCTTATATAAAAAGTAAATTTAAATTTTTTTCTTATTGAGAAAAACATTAAATAGTATTTTTATGTACTTCAATAATTGTTAAAAAATATAATTTGGTTTTAAACCCTTACAGAATATTGAAAAATATATCTATATTAGGAAAATAAATCACAAATAAATAGCATATGTGACGTATATGCAACATTACGTATAAGCAACATTGAGCTGCAGTAACCAAAAACGAATAATCAATTTATGTATTCAAATAAGTGTGGTTTATTTAAAAAATTAAAATACATCTATTATATTAAAAGTATACAATTTTTAATCCATAATATTTCAAGTGCACTGCACACATCACGTATACGCAACATTGAACTGCAGTCATTAAAAATGTAGTTCGCCTAATAAATTAATTTATTGGAATCCTATGGCTTACAAATTTTAATTTATTTAAAATATTAGAATATATACATTCTGTATATGTATATATAAGGTATATATTTAAAAGTGCACATTACGTATACGCAACATTGAACTGCTTGTATTGATAACGCAGTTCGAATTATTAATTTATGTATTGAATTATTCACAAAATTAGAAAATATATATTGTTTACTTGTATAAATAAAGTGTACTTATTACGTATACGCAACGTTGAACTGCAGTTATCAAAAACGCATGTCAAATGCTTGTGAAGAGTATCTAATAGTCAATCATTTATATTGCGCGTGTCTTCGCAGCCTGTTGAAAAATTGTAATCAAAAATTGCGTAATAATTTGCATGTTTATTTAATAGTCGAGCACTGAGCGACCAAAACTGCCCAAACATGCAAACCCAACAACTGCCTGCCTGGGCTCTATCAAAAAACCCACAAAAGGACATTTTCTCTGTTTGTCTGTGTGTGTCCCTTTTTCTGTGTGTGTATTTGCAAGTGTGTGTGTGTGTGTATTGCATTTCCGGTGCAGTGGCAAACATTTTGTGAATGCGCCAACTGCAAATCGCGTTCATTTTGTATTTGTTTTTAGTTTTTCGGTATTTTTGGTTACTTACCTACCCAGTACCCCTACCCCTAACCCTTTTCCCTACCCCCCCTCTCATCACATTCCTCGGCCATTTCAATGTTCATTATTGTATACGTCGCATGTGTTTTCTCTGTGTATGCTTTTAATTTTTTTCTTTATACTCTAATGAAATTGTCTGCGGGCAGCGCTTTTGCCTGATGATCACCTCTCACCCCAGCTGTCATTACCCTCTTCCCTCTTACCTCCCCCACCCCCGCCTCCTTTGCTTTGTTGTCAGCTTTGTGTGCACATTTTTACCATTGCGGCAAATGCAAAGTTTGCCGCAGATTTTATACGAGTAGTTTTTACCCCCCTAACCACCCTCTAAATATTTAGCGGACACTGCGCGCGGTTTTTCCAGCGTTTTCAATGACCAAATTATCAAAGTTCCATTTACCCCGAATATATTGCAGGGGTTATCTAAATACCAATAGCTATTACCAGATGCTTGTGGTGTGAAATGTGAAATTATTTTCGAAAAACAACCAAGCTTAGCTCAAATGGATGGCAAGATGTGTGATTTTCAATTTCATTTGCATCAAAGGCATTTTTAGTGTGTAAAAGTAAAAACTATTTGAATTGAATTTAAGTTTTAATATTTGTATTATTTATTATATTATTATTTATTATTTAAATATTTTTTGTAGATTGTTTCGAGCATTTATTTTTCCTATATTCTTCTACTGAATATTCATAATTAAAAAGAAAAGCTGCTTTGATTTTTTTTTTAAACGAACTTAATATTCGTAGATATTGTTTTTACTTTATCAAGAACTCGATTCGCATTTGCATTTTGAATAACAAAACTTATTACAAATTTTCTGTACTCACCTACTAAATTATTGCGAAATGAACTTACGAAAACTTAAAGCTAAACACAAAATTTGACTAATTGAAGGCATGTAAAGGATTCAAGCGCAAAAAAATTTGGCTAGCCTAAAACCAGATTTAAGCATCATAAAGGGAGTTTTTGGTAACGAAAACGCAAAAGCAAAAAAATAAAAAATACTCAAAATACATTGCCTTATCGTCATAAATGACTTCACACAGAGAGAGAGACGAAGAGTGAAAAGAGAGAGAGAGAGAAAGAGAGCGAGAGAGAGGCAAAGTAACACACAGATGCCACAATATTTTGACTGTTTTGTAATTTATTTGACATATTTATGGGGTTCATAAATACAGATATACGAATATATATGTACTCTATGTATGTATAAAAATGCGTTTATTTCGATTTGTTATTTGTTTTTGTTGTATTTTATTTATTTTTAGTGTATTCTTTTTTTTAAGTTTTATGGCAAATACAGAAAAGGAACTAAAACACAGTTCGTGTTTATACAGAGCGTTGTTGCTGTTGCTGTAAAGTTTGGACTACTTCCAACGCTGTAGAGAACCTTATACAACTAACTATCAGTGCATATATATATGTGTGTGTATGTGTGCGAGAGTGTGTGTGTGTGTTTGGCTCATATGCCGCCTGGTCAAAGTTGCAATAGCAAAACATAAAACACTTTTTATGTAATGATTTTCACTGTTTTTCCCTTTGCTTTGCCATTTTTCCTGGCCAACTGCTCGGACTATTGACAGCTGATGATAAAAAATTGTTGCAACAAAATGAAAAAATATGGAATAGCAACGATAGACGTATAAATAAAGACAAACCCTAAGGACAGAATGCAAGTCTTTAAAGCGATTTTCAATGAAGTTGCCTAACACACAACTTTCTATTTACGGCAATAATTCAAAATTGTTGAATACGGAACCTCAAATTTTGAAGTACATATATTATTAGTTTTAGAGTATGTTAAAATACTGTATTCATGACAATAATATAATTAGTACAATACGAAATTACTGAACATAAAAGTGAATTCGGAATTTAACGTTAATTTTCTCTATATATAGTATATTGTTATACTTATAGTATTCTTAATAACAACAGAGTGGAAAACTAAAGTATATTTTAGTTAAATACAGCAATACAAAAATTCTGAAGACTGAATTAAGTATGAGAAATTCTAATTCCATTTATTTTACTATATAATAATATACATGTATAGTATTGAATTGTATTTTGAATATTTTTAAATCGAAATATATTTTAGCTTCATTGGTATTTGCTTTCCGGTGTAATTAGATTTTAAAATGACTGAATATTCTCTCAAGTTTTACCATTATCGTTTTTCTGATATTGCTCATTAAATTTGCACAGATAAAGCGAAATTGGGCCAAACTATCGAGTGAAAATGTTGATTTTGGATCTGATTGGACGCAAACTGGCGAATATTCAGCACGAATATTGAAATATTTCAGCTGTTGAGCACACAATTTCATTAAATGTGGGCATTAAACATTTCGCGCCTTAACACTTTTAATTTATGTATTTACTTTTTGGTTTGTTTGCTTTTCTTGCTGCCATCAGCGACCAGTTAACAGTTAACAGTCCTGTTGTCCTGATGTCCTGCTGTCCTGCTGTCCTGCTATAGTATCAACCAGAGACCACGTCCTTTGTATGTATGCCTACCACCTGCGGCATTTTGCGACGCTTTTACCCAGCACCATATTGAAATTCCAAAGTTGAAATGACTGCAAGACAGTGAGGAGTTGGTTGGGGTTGGGTTGCGTTTGGTTGAATGCCTGGCTACAGTGTTGACAGTTACCAGTCGAGTCGAGTCGAGTCGAGTTGAGTCGAGTTGAGTTGTGTCGAGTGGAGTCGACATCCTGCTCGTCAGACATTGGTCAGGTTTTTGTGGCTGTCATGGTGGTCGCGTCTCGGCCTCGATCTCCACACACTTCACACTCCTCGCACCACATTGACTGTGTCACTTTCAGCGGAGGCCAAGGCTGTTTGGGTCGACACCACTTAGTGGCACCCTCACATTTTGGCAACACTTTAGTCTCCCACACAACCCAACCACATTTCAAATCGTCCCTTTGTTTGTCTGTTTATCTTTAACACTTCGAGGTGTTTTTGTCTGCTTAACTTTTGATCAGCTTTTAATGTCAACGCCAAATGCATTCTGTCTGCAAACTTTCCAAATTAACTGACTTATTAAAGTCCCACAATACCAATCAGAATAAACCCGACGCACAAATAAATACAGAAAAAATCAGAACAAAAGCTGACCCACAAAAACTGCACCAACAAAATAAGATATAAACTAATCAGTAAAATCACAATTTTTTGGCAGCACCAAAAAACAAAGAAAACCCCCCATAAAATATACAGTACAAATTGGCAAAAGTTTTGCACTTTTTCTTGTTTACAAATTTGTGCAGCAAATTTAATATTAATTACGTGTCAGGTCAGCAAAAGTTTTTCTGTTTTCAACAAAATTAATACGAAACGAAAAAATCAAAATTAAAATAGGTTTTAGAAGCGCACCAACTATTTCAAAATTTATATTTGAGAACTACACAAAGAGTTACAAAGCTGATATTAATTAGAGCTTAAATAAAATACATGTAGTTGAAGCATCAAATGAAATGCAGCAATACTAAAACGAAAAAACCGTATGAAGTATTTTTGAATTAAAGATTAAGTTTATTCACTGAAAATATATTTTAACTTCAACATAAAATGTATTCCAATTATACAAAATACTTGTAACTTCAACATAAAATATTATATTGCTTAAAATAATTTTGACCATTTTTTGGAATACAAATAGAATGATTATTAATCTTGTAATCCTACGTAGAATTGCATTGTTTATCCGTAAATGATTGAAATATTTATCCAAGTTACGAACAATAACAAATGGTAAATTTCTATAGCTCAAAAAAGCCTTATTACAAATGATGTTTGCCGCACAAAAATGAAAACTCTGAACTGCAAAATGAAAATGAACAAAAGAGGCAGAAACTTCATAAAAATGGAAACAAGAGCAGAGACTGATAGACAGACAGATATGTTAGATAGATGGAATGAATAACGGAAAACCGAACTTGCAATAGAATTTTACAACGGGAAAGTATGATAAAGCCAAGGGGGAAGAGCGATGGGACACACATACATTCCCACACACACATACACACACACTCGATACGTAACCTCAGCCCTATCTGCAGCTAAATGGAGAACCATTAAAAGTGGACATTTGTAAACATAAACTGACAGATAAACACCCAACGCAGACATACTGAAAACTTTTACCAGTTCAGTGACTAATAGAAGAGCACCGGGGAATTGAAGGGGTCGAAGGGATGCTGCGAGTTGTCCTTGCAGTTTTCATTGGTTTATATTACCTGAGCATGCGGTGGAATCCATTGCTCGCCAGAGAAAGCCGTTAAAATACTTAACAGACGTAGATTGTAAAAGTTTTTTTTATAACAAAATAAAATGTCAGGGAAAAGTTGTTGTTGATGCTGTTGTTGTTGTTGTTGTTGCTGCTGCTACTGCAACCACAACAAATGCAACCTCTGCTGAAGGACAATCGCGTTCGTCCTACAATACGAGCAGTAGTAGATGCCTAGGGCAGCGAGGTAAAGGGTAAGGCAATATGGGTCAATATGAAACAAAAAGCATTGTACAAATGTACACGTAAAAAAACAAATAAGAAAACTGTTATTGAGTGTGGCCCGACTATGCAATACCTGTCAACAATTTGTTGAGAACATTCAAATTATTTCTAACAAAAAAATATAAAAATTATTCATAATTGGGCTCTTATTTTGTACGATGAAATTTAACAAAATAAATAATAATACATATCTGATGATTTTGTAATTTTCAGTAACTATTCAGAGTTAAATTACTATTATAAACACTAAAGTTTATATCGCCTAATTTGAATTGAATTAAATTAAACTGTAAACCATTTATTACCTCAAGTTAATCAAAAACATAAGTTGTGATATAGTTGATAAATTAATTTATCTAAACAAACACCAATTAAATTCTAATTAAATGGCGAATATATATTGAATACATACTGAATACATAATACGTAATAAATAAATCAAATACTAAAAATTCTTAATAAATACTAAAAATACTAAATATTTCACATATTTCTTGTTTGCTTATTTCTTACCTGACCAAGTTTTTATAACCTTTTCTATTTATTCGAATGTATACCGAATTATATATTCGAGTATTATTTATTCCGAGTAAATACTGCAAATACTAAAAAAATACTTAATAAATACTAAATATTCGAGAGTCATTTTTGTTAACTTCTTTTCTATCACACCAAGTTTTTATAACCTTCTCTAACCATGGAGGTCGGGTATAAAAAGCATTGGAAAAACAGCATTCAAGTGAAATGGTAAAAAATAGATGCCAGCTCCTAGTGTGGGAGCAAAAGAGCAACAAGAAAATGAGAACTATGGGATGAGAGAGTGGGAGAGAAAGAGAGAGGGAGGGAGCAAGAGAAAGAGGAGGGAAGTTGGGCAGATTCGTGAACATGGTGCTATTTAGTGCTACATTTGTTGTCACATGAAACGCACTGCGGAAAATGAAACAACACGAAACGTACTGTGGTCAGGTCAGAAACTAGCAACTCGCTTATCAAAAGCTCTATGCCCCGGCATGTATTTGCATTGTCGTGGGACTTGCAGGGTTCATGAGGGTGAGGGGTCGATGGTTTGGGGCGGTTCAGTTTGCAAGCGAGTTCAGTTAGGGGCTGGCAATCCTGTTGCAACTGTTCAGCCTTGTAATTTGTGCATATGCACATTGTTTGCACTTTTATTTCGCTTTTTTTTTACCTTCCCCCCAACTTTTCAAGTCTTTTATTCTATTCTTATATACTCAGCAATTGCGCAATAAAGGGTATTTTAGGAAAAACTCTAAAGTGTTTCCACAGTATGAAATCTATCTACGTTAAGGTTCATTTGGTTATTAATAAAAATACTAAAAAACGACATACCGAATGCATACCGAAAAATGCTGAATAAATGCTGTAAAAATAATAAATACTACTAATAAAATTTAGTTACTAAATAAAAATTATCAAAAAATACTAAGCAATTACCAATTGAGTACTGAAGACATACCGAATAAATACTAAGTAAATACTGCAAATACTAAACTAAATATATAAGTACTAAAAATACTAGTTACCAAATAAAATAATAAAGAATACTAAAGAAATACCAATTTAATACACAACACGTATAGAATAAACTCTAAATAAATATTATAAATACTAAAAAATAATAAATACATATTTAGAATACTAGCTGCCAATAAAAATACTAAAAATACTAATCAAATGCTAATAAATATTAAATGTCTACCAAACTAATTCTATATACTATAAATACTATAAATACTAACAAATATTTAATAAATACTTAAAATACTAAATATTCCACAGTCTACTATTTTTTGTCTGTCTATTTCTATTTACGACTAAAATATAGTAATAAGCTTTCCTTTTAATTAAAATAAAGACTAATCTTTCACCTCAACTACAATTTGCAAAAATCCTTTAGTTACGAACTCTTTTTACAACAAATAATACCTTAATTCCAAAAATAACCAATGAAAAGGATGTTCACTAGAATACTAAGCACACATTTGTAGGGTATCGGGCAAGCTTAAAAATGTCCTCTTCTGTTCATGATCTGTGAGGGGTCAGTTGAACTCGCAGTTTGAAAATGTTTGTGAAACTAATTGAAGACAAGTTACTGTTTGCAATATAAGTTGCAACAACTGCAAAAGTTGGGATTAAAATACCTCTTCGATTTACAACTTTAACAAACAATAAATAAAAGGGTAAATTACGCGTACCTCTCGTGTAATTGCCATTCGAGCTTTAGGAAGAAAGCATTAAAGACCTGCTAGCATAAGCGAAATGACAGCAATAATCTCGACAGATACTTGACAAAAATAAAAATAACAACTAACGAACCCTGACGACTGAGCGAACAATGAAATCGTGTAAACAATTTCACTAACTCGCAGACAGACTGTGTTTAATTTCATTTACTTGAAGCAGTATAAAAGCATTTGTTTGCACTCACTCATTGTTGTTGTTGTTGTTGTTGTTTTTTTGCAGATTTTATTGTGGCGCTCAAGGATGTTTCGGTAATGATACCGCAGGCGGTAAAACGCGGCAGCAATGCCTTGTTCACCTGTAATTACGATATGGAAAATGATACGCTATATTCGGTGAAATGGTATAAAGGCAAGCGTGAGTTTTATCGCTACA
The DNA here is from genome assembly GCA_019972355.1 of Drosophila kohkoa. NCBI lineage: Eukaryota > Metazoa > Arthropoda > Insecta > Diptera > Drosophilidae > Drosophila > Drosophila kohkoa. The sequence continues at coordinate 1,019,283 of BJEL01000033.1, read as the reverse complement.
CACCCAAAGAGAATCCGGCAATGAAAGTCTTTGCCATGACAAGTGGCCTTAATGTGGAGGTGAGTATCAAGTATACGCACAGACTGCCAAAGCCAAAGAGTGTGCTTGCTTCCCCCTAGGGGAAACAGGCACACACATACATTAAGAGCACATGCTGCAGTTGCGTGTCATAAAATAACAAACGCACTGTAAATTATGCCCATAATGGCTGATTGCATTAAGCCAGCGAAATCACATTTGCCGTTGATTTTGTGTTTTTTTTTCTTTTTTGGTGTCGTTGTCGTTGTTGCTCCTCTGAATGTTGTAATTATGCACAACAGTAACAACAACCAGAGTTGGCAGTCAGAAGCAGCAGTCAGAAGCAGAAGCAGTCGCGAGTCCACAGTATCCACTGTAGTCAGTCGGTAGGCCAATTAGTCGGCTTGCGATTGACTTGCGGCTCATTAAAAAACAATATATGCAGATTGCGCAAAAAATACTCCATAAAAGTCGTCGACTGAAGTTTTCAACTTTAATTATTACGTTGAAATGCATTCGGGCCAATTAGGTGTCCAGGGCAAATTGGGTTAAACGGCTGGCTGACCAACCCAATCCAACCCAATCCAACCCAACCCAACGCAACCCAACCACCAAAACTCCTCACAAAAGTGTCATATTTGTGTATATTAAAGCCCCATCTTTAAAATGCAATTTATTAAATTCCATTTTTATTAAGTGGATTTCCGCATGAGTTCAACGCTCGGCGTGTCAAAGATTAAATTTTGCGTGAAACATGTCGAGTACTCGGTCAATTGTGGCACTCGACAGAATGTTGCCCCATTGTACAAAAATATTAGTTAAATATATCGCAAATAGCAGCAAAATGCATTTTCATATTTTTAATTATTTTGCATAATCGAAAACGAGAGTTTTATTCAAAAATTCGATTTGCTACTTAATAAATTGTTAAGCTCATAGAGTCTGTTTAGCGGTCAAAATATTTGGTAGATAAACATTTTATTAAAACAAAATGATTTTCTACAAATTCAAATCCTACTTAAATCTATAACCAGAGCATGTATTAAAAAAAAAAGTACAAATATGCGCTGAAATAGTTTTGTCAGTTAAACAAACATTTAAACGCCGCATTTTCAAAGTTGAAAAGCTTAAATTCTTTTCTTTTTTTTTTTTTTGTTTTTTTTTTTGCTCAACATATTCATAAAAGATTACTTGCCACGTGATTAATGCAGCCCATAGCAATTTTTTAATATCGCACCAAAGCCAAGGCATGACCATATTCAAAATTGCTTTGACTCAAAGGAGTCGGAACTCATAAAGAGTTGACTTTTGGAGGGGAGCGGAGGGACAGGCGCTTGTTTCCACTTCAAATTCCACTTCTATATCCATTTGCAATGCACCTGAGTTGAGCTCACTCAGATTTCATCAAAAGCCCAGCTGCCATCTATAACGAAAGTCCTGAATTTCTTTGCTTTTATTTCACTTTGGCATTGCGTTATATTCAATTTCTATGCAGCGCATTCACTAAATTTTTCGACTAATTTTTATTACGCTCTACCACTCTATCTACCTCGTTCTCGTTTGCGTTCTCCTATCTCTTGCTCTCTTGCTAACACTCTCTTTTTGCACTTTTCTAGCGAAACCTGTCGAATCAAAGTCATGTCGTGCTGCAGTCGGTGCCGCTGAATATTTCGGGTAAATTTACATGCGAAATATCCGTGGAGGCGCCCACATTTCAAACGGCGATGGTGTCCGGCGAAATGGAGGTGGTGGGTAAGTAACAAAAACAATATCAACAAGAAAAAATGCCCAAAAAGTGACGGGTATGCTTAACTGTCAGATACCCGACTCACATTTTAGAGGAATAGATAAATTTATTGGAGGATTGTGCAGAAATTCCAAAATAGAAATACAGGAATTACAATTTAGTCATAATCATTATTTTATTTTTCATCAATCAGTTTATTTCTTATCCATTTTAGTGAGTAGAATAATATTAAAACAATCTATTTGCTTAAAACAAAGAGAAGAATTGTCTCACATACTCTGGTTCTGAGATTTAAATGAATGGACAGACAGACAGACGGAGAAACACGCTTGGCTATGACTGCTTATAAAGATAATCAAGCACAAGTACTTAAGTTATCCAGAGTTCTCAATTGTCAGATACGCATCGCACATTTTAGGGGAATGGAATACCTTACTACTATCCGATTGTTAAGAAATTTTATAGAATTTATTATCGCAATTTAGTAATAATCATAATTTGATATTTTGTTAATACATACACCAATATTTTAGGTGACTCGTTGAATTCCGACTTATATAAAATCCACATAGGTATTGTCAGCAAATTTGGGGACTCTAGCTCATAAAATCTCTAAGATTCACGTGCTTATATTAACGGACAGACAGACAGACGGAGAAACAAGCTTAGATGTATCGCTATAACTGCTTATTAAGATAATCAGGGTTGCCACAGAAATGAATTAAGTAAATCCAATTAGTAAACACCCATATATTCTTTCATTCAATCTGAAATCTATTTTATTGCCACTAACATAAAGACCGTCAACCTAACTAACCCTTCTATCTGCGTTGCCGGGTATAAAACATTATCATCATCCTGCAAAAAAAAACCAACTTGAGCAAATGAAAACTTGCAAAAGGCGGCTCGGCAAAAGCAAATTAATTAGACAAATGTGCGCAGCCTTTTGCCATTTTTCGAGTGCTACTCCGCTAATTTTACATTTCCATTTCTCACACACACACACACAAACACTCCCATTACCTGCATCTCTCACTCTTAACATTGACTTTCCCCCTCTCACTCTCTAACTCGCTCTCTCTCTCTCTCTCTGTCTGTTTTATAGAACTGCCGGAAGAGCACACAGTGGTTACCGGGATTCAGGCACGTTATCGCATTGGCGATTTGGTCGACGGCAATTGCTCAATTAAATACTCCAAACCGGCTGCTAATTTGACATGGACTATTAATGGTATTGTGGTAAGTCTTGGTTTCAGTTTATCCCGCCTCCACACACTTAAACAACTATGAGGTCGAGAGAACGTTGGCATCCATTTCGATCCGCCATTCAATTAGAGAACGCTTCAAGCCAATTTCAATTGATTGCCTGGCCATTTTTCAATTAGCATCGAGCCTTCTTCTACCTACTACCATAAAACTTTCAATTCGACACTTTTCGGTTTGCACTTCAATTGCCCAAATTCTACAAATGCTTTGAGAGCAATCAACAAAGAAAGCAATTGCACTTTTGATAGAGTTGCAATTCTTAGATGGATATCTCAACATTGTTGTTAGTATTTGAACCAAACTTTGAAGGAAAATTTCTCTTGGATTTGCATGTGTTTCATGCGGAATTCTTAAGGATATAAATTGTATATTTTTAAGAAAGTTCGAAGATTTTTGTCTATGTGAAATACATCTTTATGCACTAGAAAATTTCTTGATTGAAATAAAACATGATTTCGATAAGGAATATTGTAAATACATAATAACACATTTTTATTATTGAATATTGTAAAGATTATAAATTAAATAGAAGAGTATTAAAAAATAAATAAGAAATTTACAGTCGAGTTTGCTCGAGTATCCATTTTGAACTAAAGCAGAACAGTGCGTTATTATATTTGAAGTATACCAAATGAATATACCGTAATATATATTGTAGTACTACATATGTATATATAGTAGTATATAATTCAGATAATTCTCTAAGCTAATGCATAGGCACATCAGAGCCTATGACCAAGTTAGTCTTTATTTCTTCAAAGAGTTGCCAATTAAATTACTTAAACAACTTCTAATTACAATAAATTTTTCACTAAACCTTTAATAGTAATAGATATTTTATTTATTAACAAAATTAAAGTACTTAAATTAGCTTCTTCTTGACTTTCATCATCAATAATTGTATGCACTTCAGATAAAATATTTGCAAATCCTTTCAAAAAGCTAGTGGCTTTATTTGTATGTTCTCAGCGTGTGCTTGCCGAATATTTTTGGCTTACCCATTCCATTTAATTGGAAACCATCCATTCTCCAACTCCAACATGCCAAACTATTCACAATAGATCGAGTATCTCGTAGAGTTCGCACTCTTTACTTGCGCTTTCATTCCATCTTGATGGAATTTCACACAGTTGCATCGTTTGGCAATCTTTTAGCGTTTACTGTGTGATTTTTCATTTCTCGCATGTGTGTGTGTGTGGAAGAGTGTGCAAGTGTATGTGTGTGTGTGAGTGTGGAAGAGTGTGCAAGTGTATGTTTGTGTGTGTTTTGCGTGTGTGTGTTGCATACTTTTTGGCACCTGCGTTTGTTAGGCGCCTCTCACTTTTTATTCAGCTAGGCTTCCCATATATTTTGATAGGCAGTCACTTTTTATGCCTTTCGCTGATGTTGTTGTTGTTCGTTGGCTTGGCTGTTTTATGGCCGCAACCACAGCAGGTTGCTTCAGCATATCGCGTGAAGTGGAACGAGGAGAGCGCTCTCAGATAGAGATAGAGAGAGAGAGAGAAAGAGGGGAGAGATCAGATTGTGCCCGCCCAGCTGCTGTCATAGTTCCGCATGATTTCACACAGGTGTGTGACTTTTCAAGGCAGCGAAAAAAACCAAAGGGGAGAAGGAGAAGAAGGGAAGAGTTGCTCGGCAAGTGACATGGCACCGCACTTTTTTTTTTTGGGCTCTGCTGGCATTTGGCTGCGTTTGTTTTAAGAAACGTTTAGGTTGTCAGCTAGTTTGGATACCCGTTATACGTATGGAAAGAAGGTTAGCTTTATTTTGATGGCTTTAAATAGAGTATTTGAATATACGCACAACAGATTATCGGTTGGTGATAGGTTTTGATAAGTAATGAAAGGCAATTACTTAATAGAAAAAAATAACTGATTAAAAATATTATATGAACATTAAAAATAAATCTTAAAAACCTAAAATCGATAAAGTTATCAAAACAAACTTAAAATAAAATGTTCAGAATCAAACAAAAAATGTTAAAACCTGAGAAATGTGTTGAAATTTAAATTTAAATTCTACGTACATTCTAGCAGGTATATTTTAGTCGTTCACACTTTACTCTAACACTTATTTGTTTTTTTTTATGGAGAAGCTTTGCTTCATTCCGCGACCCTCCTCAAAACTCCCCGGAGTGGCAGTATTACCTATGGCATTCTGTCTACGGCCCACTTTATTGTTGCTGTAAATTATTTGCGAGTGAAAGAGAAGAAGAGGCTGCGAGTGAGAAGAGGAGAGAAAAGGACAAGGCATTGTCAATGTCAGTACGGTTAAAGCCATATTTCATATTGTGCGGCTTTTTACGACTCTACTCGTAGTCCTGAGTTGGCCTTTTAGTATGTGTGACTACAACTTGTAAGTTCACTTAAGGTGCTGTGATTCTTTAGAGGCGGAAAGGCGACGACATGCCCATTGTGAATTGCTGATTCAGCTTGCCAACATAAATTAAGTATTTTACAAAAGCCCACAAAGGGGATTTCACCTCGCATAATTGAAACTGAAGCACAACTTTAATGCACTGACTCGAGTTTAATGGCACAGCAAATGCTTGCAAATGGGAAAATAAGAGTTTGCCTTAAATTTGCTGTATATAAATTTCAATGCTTAATGGGGAGTAAATTCAATAATAAATTGATCAATTGCTATCATTAATTAAAAGTAGTTATTAGGCTGTGTACTGTAGTGTAGCAACACAGTATTAAAGTGTTCCTACTGCAAACTCTTTGAAGTGTTCCTAATTTGTTCTCGCTTTGTTTTCTCAAAACTGTTCTCACAGACTGCCATAATGACAATGATTCCCATCAGCTGACTTTAACAGCGGATAAGTTAAGACTTGACTGTTAAGTTAACATTTCTGTTATGTAACTTAACATTTTGATCTATTCTTTATATGTAAATATCGAAATGGTATAAATTTTCATACTTGTACAAAATGATTTTATGCCAAAGAAACAAGTTCTAAATTTTCATCATTTGTCACAAATATTAAGAAATCAATTTTGTAGAGCACATTCCTAGACACCACGATATTACTTTTATATTTTCCATTTAGTTATCCATTTCCAAACGAATATAAAAAATATGTAATTAAATTGAATATATTTAGAAATAAAATACAAGAATTAACTAACCTATGAATTGATGTGTTAAATAGAAAAGCTTGTGATTTTAAAAAGAACAGACGAACTTTAGTCAAATAAGAGAAGAAAGAGAACAAAAATTTTGAAGTTTCAATTGAACCCGTAATCAACTCATACTCTACCAATGTCTTAACTGTAATATACTATACAAAAATGAGGAAAAGGCAAAACATCTTTGAATTGAAAGTGAATTTGCCTCATTTGAATTTTGAGAATTAAAATTGGATTTAAAAGGAGCCTTTAACGGCAGCTCTATGGAATAGGGCCAATAGAAAGTTTCATCGTTCTTCCCAACAAAAAAAACAGAGTGTAGTTTGCATATCAACATATGAATAGACGGACGAAGAGATGGCCAAAATAATAATACCCCAGAGTGCTAGAGTATTATGGTGCAGAGTGAGAAAGTTGCAGTAGCTGAGAGTCGAGGCGGGCATAATTTTTATCATTATCAAACAAGCAATTCAGCAAAAACTAACACAAACAACACTTAAGTGTGCTGTGGTCTGGCTGGCGAGTGTGGGACCAAGAGAGGTGAAGGTGGAGGAGGAGGAGGGAAGAGGGGGAATGCTGGTGTGTTGGCAGAATGGTTCGCCACTTGATCTTTTAGCTAACGAGCGCTTTTCAACAGGAAAGCACACTAGTGTGCGTGTGCCCGAATGTGTGTAAGTGTGTGTGTGTGTGTATGTGTGTGTGTGCCTGACTGCTGACAGTCAGACAGCAGAGCATCATAGGCTGTAGGCAGGAGTAGGGGCAGGGGCAGGGAGGGCGGCCTGTCAGGCTGGTAACGGTTTCTGCAGGCGCACTTCAAACTAAACTCACCGCAAACAAAGTGGCCTCGTCCTGGCATGCCTACCATCCCCTCGCCCCCCTCTCCAGCTCTCCTGCTCTACTCATTCCTTGCTCCACTTAATCACTCAAGCGTAAATCTATTCATCATTCATAAGTTATAAATTTGCCGTGCTGTGTGTGGTGTGTTTTTGGGCGATGGCGATGGTGATGGCGTAAGAAGTGGACGTGGACCGACAGACAGACAGACAGAGGCAGGCCGACAGGCCGACAGGCTGGCAGCGCCATCTAGTGGGCGGTGGCAGGTTTCGCCACTTAACACACAGTCGCCTCTTGTGCATTGTGCATTGTGTGGCGCGCTTTTGCATTTGATGAGTGTCGTGTCGTGTAGTGTCGTAGATATCTAAGTTCTATGTTCTCTATCTACAAGTATCCATCTATCTGCAACTGTGTAGCATCCTTTTGATAAATATTTACAAATTGATTTGCACAGTTCTTTGTGAGGCCTTTGAGCCTTCGAACTATTGGAGCATACAGCCAAAGCTCGATGCCATCATCATCATCACTTGACATACATCCATTTCTCATTCGCTCATCACACTTTTGCTTCTTTTGCAGGTGCCACCGCATCACATCAAGACGTATCAGACTGAGAAACAAGAGAACACCACGCTGGAATCTGTCACAAGTGCCATACATTTTATGGTTACCAATCAGCATTTTCTCAAGGGTCAAATGCGAGTAAGCCAACCCCTCCAAAAAATAAATTCAATAGCTGCCACTTCTACAAGCTATTCACTCTCTTTGTTTTGTTTTGTTTTCGTGTTGCAGCTCAAGTGTACGGCGAACATATTTGACATATTCAAGGAGGAAATCGAGAGCATTATCGAGGAGGATAAACCGAGAATCATGGCCTCGGGACGATCCTACGATATGAACAATTATCCCTTGGATGAGCATGGCAACAGCATCGGCGAACGCGACCGAGGACGAGGCTACGAGGATCACAATGAATCCTATTTAACTTACTATTCGCGTAAGTGTTGTAAAATTCCAAAAGTTTTAAGTGTTGCAAAGCGAGAATGGAGAGATGACATTTCATTTGAACTATTCACTCAATTCAAAAGCACTTTTATCCATTTTAAGTGTGCTCTAAATTCCTTAAGAAACTACACTAAGAAATAAATGAAAACAAATATAAATATATTTAATGTTCGTTAATTCGTATAAACATTTTTGTAGTGCTGATAAACGCCTGTGTTTATATTATTTACACTATTTATGTTTTCTTTGCTCAACAGCAAATCCTTTTTGGGTAAAAGTATTTGAATATTCGCCTGATCCTAGCTGCTGCTGCTGCTGGCCTTTACAATTTTTGTGCTTTTGCCATGTCATGTTTGCAATACAAGTAGTTGGACCCAGGCAGGAAATTCAAATGGGAGGCAAGGAGTGAGGCACTTGCTGCTGTCCTCCGTTTAGCTGCTCGAACATACAACTTAAATTATGCAAATAACATTTTGCCAGCATAAACATTCAGTGGAGCTGGAGACTAGGACCAAGACCAAGACCAAAACCAGGACACGACATAGTGAACAGGGCAAACAGGAGATGGAGAGCAGCTGCTTCTGTTATCCTGCAGGATAACCGAGCATGCTGCTTATCGAATCAAATGCTTGGGCCAAATCAAATTGGTTTAAAGTTAGTTGCGACATGAAAGATTGTCGCGTCCATTGATGCAGCAGACGTTGCCAGTTTCTGTTGCACTTCCAGTTGCAGTCTGCTTGCTCCCAGGCAATCTTTGAAGTCGTCTCTTGGGTTTCCTTTTCTAATTTTACCGTGGAAAGCATTTTGATTGCTGTGTGGCTTATGTGCTTATGGCCTCCTTCTTCTTCCATATAAATAAGTACTGTTTGCTCAAAGTGTTGCCACTTACTTGCGGCAACATTTACTTAGCACCAATTGCAGCAACAGCAGCAACAACAACAACAATGTATGTAACTGAGTTCAGACTCAAAATTGTATTTAAAATTTGTGCAACAACAAAATATATTCACTTGCGCTGAAAAGTATGCAACATTCTTTGCTGCCCTCAAGGTGGGTTACAAATGCTGGGAACAGTTGGGAGGGAACAGTTGGGAGGGAACAGTAGGGAGAGCAGTTGGGTTACCGCTTGTGTAGAGTTGCTTGTACTTTCGATTTGGGGGCCGCAGTTCCGTTGTCGATTTTGGTGAACTTTATGCAAATGCATTGTTGACACACACACACGCACAGAGATGCGCACACACATGGCGTTACGTATGTGCATATTTCGTTGACTGGATTTGATTTCGTTTCAACTCGTTTTTTTTTTTTACAAAGTTTTTTAAAATGCAGCCATAAGACGACTTATCAGATATTTTTCAGTTTCGCAGCAAGTGAGTTATATTCAATGGAGTGAAAGAGTTGCACATAAAACAAAATGTCCTTGCATACATCTAATATGCAAATGTGACAACGAATCTCTAAAAACATATCTATAGGTAGAATTTATTTGTTTTACATCCAGAGAGCGATTTACTAAATCCCGTAAAATGAACTTGCGCAATATAAATGTGTATTGCAATTAATTAGAATAGGATAGTTTTGTAAATTTAAGTGAAGTTGCTTAAAAGATTATAAAAATTATGCAATTCATTTTGTATGCAAAACAAGATATATGAACAATATTCATATATGTTCTGAAAACAAATAGTTATTTAGTGAAACTTATATGAATAAAATGTGTTTTAAATATCTTCAATGGGTATAAAATACGATTTTTCAAAGAAAACAATTATTTCAAGCATCAAAAATTATTTTTCTAATTTCTCAGTTCAATTTTAACCTCAAACTAAAATGCATCAACTCCACCTATTAAAGGTTTCAGTCTTTGCTAAAGCAGCCAATCAAAAAGAGCATGCTTGTGCTTATACATATGTATGTATGTATATACATATACTAATAACTCTTCCCTCTCTCTCTTTTACATTACAGCGGAGGACAGTGCATCGGGCGCCTCAAAAGCTGCACATGAAATCTTTTGGCGCTTTTGGGTATTGAAGCTTACGGAAATGCTGCCAGTCGAACATATAACAAAGCTCCACAGACACATCAACAGGCAGTTGGTAAAGTGGGCGTGGCTTAGCAAGAGTGTCGGCTGCTTGGCAGCACTCGCGATGCCCCTTTGGCTGTGGGGAGCCCATCAAATTATCAGCTGTCAATATGGCAGCGATAAAGCAGCGGCGCAACAACAACACCAAACGAACGATAGCAGAGGAAATGACAGGAAGACCGGCGACAAAGTCGCGACAGTCGATTGCAATGTGACAATGTCAAAGGCACCAGCAACGGCAGCAACTGCTGCAGCGGCGACGCGGGGAGGCGACAAATGCTTTTATAATTGTCAAATGGCATTGGCAGCACTTTCGAATCGGGATCAGCAGCAGCATAGCGACAACTTGCAAGAAGCAGCACAGCGCCATCGTGATGATTATGATAGCGATGTTCATGATGATGATGATGGCGACGATGACGATGCGAACGATGACAATTTTGATGGTGCTGATGGTGGGAATATTGCAAGTGTTACCAATGCCAGCGATGATTTAACTGCAGCAGCAATAACGAAGGCAGCTGCATTGAAGCGACATCAACAGCTGTCAGCGACACTTGCCCAAGTGGGCGTGGCAGCGACGCTGGATCAACGATTATTGATGACTTGGCAGGAGTTGGCAACGCCAGCGAGCAACTCCTCGTGCTGATGCTGAATTGATGATGAAATGCATTTCAAAAAGTAGCTTAAGGTGTTGCTGAGTTCGCTCTTGCTTTTCTTTTCTTTCCTCTCTGTTTTCTCTCTTTTTTTGTGTTTAACGCGCGAACGGCGTGGCAATAATTAATACAACATTATACAAGCAGAGGAAAAATTAAAATAAATATGTATTAATTGCATTTGGAGCAGCAGCCAAATAATCGAAACAGGACTTGTAATATGATATAGTACAGCAAATTGAATATATATATATATATACAATATAAACAAATTAAACATAATATTATATAATAAAAAACATATTTAAGCGAATAAATACAAACAGGTGAAGCTCATAAAATCGTTTTAGAGAGAAAAAAAAAAGAAAATACTTAATATAGCAATTTAAGAGGCATGTAAGTTATTTATTTGCAATGAATTATAACAGTCTTAAGTCACTGCAAATAGTTGGTCACTCTGTTTATCAACAGCTGAGCAAGAGAGAGATCAAAAGAGTCGAAGAAGATGTAAGCCAATAAAAACAAAAACTTCAGAATCAAAAGCTTAGCTTCTAACGCTCTTTTCACTCTAGTAAAACAGATCTAAAATGTTATAGTTCGATTAGTTAAGAGAGCGTTATGTTGTATTACAGTTTGACATTCACTGTCAACGTATTCTACCCAATGTGGTGAATTTTTATTGAGTTTTGCATCAATGTGATAATTCGGAACACCGAATACATAAATATAATAAAGAATTTCAAGAAAATAGTAAAATCATGCAAAAGGCCTAATTCATGAAAAACTATATCACATGTTATTCATATTTCGCCCACACAATACTAGAGCAAACAAAGAGAGAGAGAGGGAAAGCTTTAATTGCACTTGAGCTTAGCTTTTTGTACCGTAGTGCATTTTAAAGCATGAAATGAGTTTGTAAACAATAGTGAAAAGCTTCTTAGACCTTTTATGAATTGTGTTCTAACTCCACAGTGCTCTCCTTAAGTCTCTAAACAGTGGCCAGTGAAATATATGTAAATAATATTAAAACGATTAATCCAACTGAGAACGAAAGCTTAAAAACAAAAAACAAATATAATATAAAAACATTATACGAGTACTGAAAGGAACTTTTTACGGTTTTGGAAGCATGCAAAATTAATTACTGTTATTGTTCATTTGTAGACACAAAACAATAATCATTTTAGGTAAAATCATAAATCTTGAAACAAACAAATTCCATATTATTTGAGCAATCAAAACGATAACAACAAAATTATTTAAAATTTTTGGCAAACAAAAATCCAACGGTAAATAGTTCCTTTGCCTTAATAAATAAATCGGTGTAATTGTAACTGGAAGCATAGAGCGCAACATGTAAATTGAATAAAGATTTCGAAAAGATATAATATAACAAAAAAAAAACATGAAAATGGTAGATAAAAGTGAATACAATACGAAAACTAAGTTAAATTATGTAATAACAATAAATGAATACTCAAAAAAATAAGACAAACCGAAATACATTTATAATCAAAATTTTGAAAGTTGTAAATAGAGAAATATGTTAAGAAGTTGTCTAGAGAGCACAAATCAATTGTGCATATATGGTTAGTAAATTTATCTGTGTAAATGTTAAATATTATTATATTATATATACATATACATATAACGAATACAATTATGAAATGTAAATGCATGCGCTCAGATTTGTCTAATCAAAACGTGTTGTGAAAGTTGTCTTCCCTCATTTATGTTAGCTCAATGATCTAAAGTTAATTGGTTCATTGACTTTTCGTTCTTCACTTTAATTTTGCTATGCTTAACTATTCTGATGAGTTTTACAAATTTTTGTGAAATTGTTAAATGGTAGTCAGAATAGATCTACAACATATTATATAAAACCCTGTTAGTGTACATAACCCCATTAAGGAACTAAGAGTGTCGATTTCTTATTTTGCTTTTAAATATCAATATAAACCATACAAAGAAATAAAATTAAATAAATATAAATGTTATTTATCAACTAGGTTAAGAAATAGTTTTAAACACACATGAATAACAAAATAAAACGCTGCTTGCATTGAATATAAACAACATATTCATATCTAAACGAACAAAATAATAACATTAAATAAACAAATGCAAATACAAAAATTAATAATAGCCAAAATCCCTGTTAACGCCAACTCTAAAATGATGTAAAAAGTAAAAATTATAATACGAAGGAACTCAGTACATATAAGCATAAAAAATAAATTAAATGAATATTATTGTAAAAAGTAAATACATAAGCGACATAACTTAGTATTTATGGCTATTGGTTTAAAAGTAAGCAAATTTAATATATAAATAAACAATAATAAATTACGAATAATGAAATAACAAAAACGTGTTCAACTCTATGGCGGTCTGCGCGTTAACTCCTGTGCCTCACTGTGCTGTGGCGCCATCTATTGCCCAGCCTTTGAACTGCGGATTGAATGGCAAAGCTTTCAACAGGCATGCAAAGCTTTTAAAACTGTTGCACACGATATTGAATTGTTGTTTTAAAATACACGTGTTGATCTTTAAGCTTCACTTCACTCCCCCCATTCAAGAGAGCTGATTAAAGCTCTGCCTGAAGGTCAGACCGGACAATATGAAGCCTCAGGGCGGGCAGTCAACGCGCTTCAATGACGACGACAACACCGCCCGAGTCCCTTTCCATTTACATTTACTACGACGCGTTGTATTCCGCGAAACTTAATTAAGTTTAGTTTTATTAAAAACTATTTGCAACAACCACTAAGCCGGGTGAACTCCTCCCTTACTTGACCATTATTCAGATTCGAAGAAAATTAATTTTCTTTTTCATTCAAAAATTTCAATTTTTTTCTGTATTTTCTATACACGTGTCTTGATTAATTAATTGTACCTCCCCCTCGCGCCCCTGTCTTCGGTAGTGACTATTTTTTTTCCGTTACATTAAAAAATAAGACGACTACCAAAAATCCTCTGCAAATTTGACAAATTGACCAAAACAATAATTGTTCCCAAAAATTAAATAACACATTATTTTTTACGTGATCAATAAATTAATTAAATTAAAACGTCCTTGTGCCCATACTTAAATTTTTATAAATAAATGTGTTAAATGAAAATCGAAAATTTGTGTCTTCTGTGCATAGTATTAAAATTCGCGGTGAGTTTCTCAATTGTTTTGGCGGGAAAAAATAAAATAGGAACAATTTCCTTATTCATTTTGCTTTAGCGAAAAGCCTAAGCAACATATTAATTTAACAGCCCACTGTTAAGTTGCAGCAACATTTTAACACACTTTCAAAAGCTCGTAATAACGTAATTATTTATCCAGCATGTAAAAAAATTAAAATAATAAATGCACACATTTAAAAAATTTGTTAAACAAAAAACATTTTAAAAATGTATATTCTTTTATGAAAGCTGAGACAATAGCAATGAGTCCAATAATTTATAGCAAAAGCCGAAAAGCCTTTATCTCTCGCCGAACCGATTAAGCTCAGCTCAACTCACTTCAAGTTCACCTCAGTTAAACTCAGTAGGACTCTCTTTAAATTTGATTCTATGAAACTCAACTCGACTCTCTTATAGTTTTGCTTAGATTCTTTTAAGCTCAATTAAACTCTCTTGAAATTTTGATTATTTTAAGCTCAATTCGACTCCCTTGCACTAAAATGTTTTTGTTTGAAAAGAGCACCAGCGTTTTTGTGGCCAGCCTAACAATTCTCTGCGAGTGGTTCGTTGACCCAGTCCGAATCTATTTAAGCATTTCTCCAGGCGAGCCTGCAGTCTGGCGACAATTATCCCATTGGCTAGCACGAATTTAGGATTTACAGTTGCAATTAATAGCTTTCGCTAGCGACAATAACTTGCGATTGAATCATATCACTCCGACTCGGGGACAAAATTGTCACAACGTTCAATTGCCTTCGAGTCTTGCATAGAATTGGTAGCAGAAAAGTTCCTCCCCGACTACTTGTAGTGTACAATTATTTCGCATTGGAAATATACATATAAATATATATAGATAGACTCATATATGATAATATTAAAAGAAATAATAGTAAAACAAAAGAATACACTCTATATATTTTGGTATAGACAAATCCGATTGCGTTGATCACATTTATAAATGCCTTTCATCGAACGATTCGTACAAATTCGTAATTTTGTTATGAACATTTGCCTTGTCGAGGCCATACAATTTGTCCAGGACCTAACGCATGCCATTTGTTTGGACTTTCAAGGCCTCTTCAATCTGAAATAGTGGTGCGGTAAGTGAAAGCAAAGCAAGCAAAAAGAAAGTGAAAGTGTCAAAGTGTCTGCACCTTTTAACTGTTCATGTCAATGTCAAATCTTCTACGCTTCCGTTCATAAAATGTAAGAAAAAAGGAAAGAACCTCATGGCATTTTCCTTTACTTTCTAAAGAGGTTATGTGAAATGTGTTTGTCCTAAAATAGATGTAAAAATAGCTTTGAAATGTTCAAAAATATTTCATAAGTAGGTTCTGTAATTATAGACATATTTTTTATCTAGTCCCACATTTTAAATTAAACCAAAAAACTCATTTATCCAGCACTTAAAAAATATGATTCTTTTTTTTTACTACCCAAAAATACTTAAAAAGAAAAACATACTTCATGTATACAATTTTGCGGCATATAATGAGATTCATTTAAATTCAAAGACCACCAAATCATTATTAGAAATATTAAACAATTAGAAGATTTGAAAATATTACCTAAACATTATCTTCACATTTAATTGAAAATTGATCTATATAAAATTAAATAATCGTCGATATCAATTTAAAATAAATGAAAAATAACGTTTATGAGAATCTGGAAATGGATAATAATGGAGAATTACAATAGAATGAAATCTCTGCTTACATATACATATGTATGTATGTAAAAAATAAAATATTATACTGTCCATGTCGTCAATAAATTACTAAAGTGCGTGTTCATAACTAATTTAATAAATTTGTTAATGCCAGCTTAACAATATTTTTTCCACATAGCTCTTCGCATTTTTTCTTCTTCTGTATTTCGTATACATACACACTCACACACACACACACACACACACACACACATACACACACACACTTAAACACAAGCTTAAACTCAATCTTCGAAACCTTAACCCAACCAACACAAACAATCCACCGAACTCAAAACTGAGACGGACCAAAGTGAACGTTTAGAATTGTCGTAAATAACAATCGAAACAAAACGAAAAGAACCGACCAATCGATAAACAAATCGAACAAGTTTGCTGACAGCAGGCGTCAATCGATTGGCCGATAGCCAATAAAGTGAACAACAAAACTGCGATTAGCAGACAATTAGACAAAAGGAAGAAACGGACAAGCGAAAATTTTCGACATGCTCTCCTGTGCCTCATTCAATAAGCTTATTTATCAAACGGCCGCGGATGTTACCGCCATGGCCAGCGGTAAATCGACTCCAGTTGGAGTCGATCTTAGTTCTCTGCCGCTGGCAACAGGCGTTGGCGACGGTAGCTTGGGACGTGGTGCCCCCAGCGAAACGCAGAGCGAAATCTCCTCGGTGGACAGCGATTGGAGTGACATACGTGCCATTGCATTGAAATTGGGAGTACAAAATCCAGACGATTTGCACACGGAACGATTTAAGGTGGACCGACAGAAACTAGAACAGTTGATAAAGGGTACGTTCAATCCACTGCAATAGATCCATATTCTAATACTGTCTCTTCTTATTTCACAGAGGACAGCGACATTGAAGGCATGAACGGTGCTGAGTATTTCTTTGATGAGGTAAGTGTACATAAAGTTAGTGAGTTTTATATAGGATTTTAATGCTTGAGCTAAATTCCCTATTCATTTATTATTGTAACATTCAAATTTATAACTATTTTCCGTTAGTTGGTAGAAGAGAATTTCTAAAAATAATTTGAATCAAATTTTTGTAAACATTTGGCTTTGCATTTTCAGTTACAAATTTGTACTTCATCTAACTAAAGGAAATTATTTCATCATATGTTTAATGTTTTTTGCATACCCAATTTAAATTTTAGTGAATAAACTTTAAATGTTTTGCAATTTGTAATTATTGAAAGCCAAATTCAAGTGTATTATAAAGGGACGAATATAAACCACAGATATATATTATATCTTTTAGATAATGAACACCACGGATACTTATGTGAGCTGGCCTTGCAGACTCAAGATTGGAGCCAAGAGCAAAAAGGGTACGAATTATATAATATTTGTATTAAACTAAGATTTTGATCATTTTTATTATTTTTTATAGATCCCCATGTGCGAATTGTGGGTAAAGTGGAACAGGTGCAGCGTGCCAAAGATCAAATTCTGAGCAGCCTGGACTCAAGGGTACGTACAGACGAGTAATAGTGACATTCTAAGTGCTATCTTAGAATTTCATATATGATCGCTAAATAAACTGGATTTTATTTAGGGGACGCGTGTGATTATGAAAATGGATGTCAGCTATACGGATCACTCTTACATCATTGGCCGCGGCGGTAACAATATAAAGCGGATTATGGATGAATCGCATACGCATATACATTTCCCGGATTCGAATCGTTCGAATCCCACGGAGAAATCGAATCAAGTATCGCTTTGCGGCAGTTTGGAAGGCGTTGAACGTGCCAGGGCCATGGTGCGACTCTCGACACCGCTGCTCATCTCGTTCGAGATGCCAGTAATGGGTCCAGGAAAAGTGCAACCAGATCACGAGACGCCCTACATTAAGATGGTCGAAAGCAAGTTCAATGTGCAGGTAATAACCCCAAGAAAATACTGTTATCCCTGCAAATGAATTTGCATGCTACTATTTCTGTTACCAGGTCATATTCTCATCGCGGCCCAAGTTGCATACATCCCTGGTGCTTGTCAAGGGCTCCGAAAAGGAGTCGGCCCAGGTACGCGATGCCACACAGCTCCTTATCAACTTTGCCTTCGAGAATATTGCAGTAAGTACAAAACAGTTGAATCAATTACAATTTTGGGATAATCCAATTGATTTCCTTTTCAGAATCAAATTCTTGTCAATGTGCAAATGGAGATTTCGCCGCAACATCATGAGATTGTAAAGGGGAAGAATAATGTAAATCTGCTGAACATCATGGAGCGCACACAGACCAAAATCATATTCCCAGATCTGACGGACATGAACGTGAAGCCGCTGAAAAAGTCACAGGTTACGATTAGTGGACGCATCGATGATGTCTATAGGGCGCGACAACAATTGCTTGGCAATTTGCCCGTTGTCTTGATATTTGACTTTCCCGACAATCAGACCGATGCATCTGAAATTATGGGTCTTAACGTCAAATACGGCGTCTATATAACGCTACGCCAAAAGGCGCGACAAAGCACGCTGGCCATCGTTATCAAGGGCATTGAGAAATTTATAGGAAAGTTACCCCGACAATATAAACCTAAATGAAAACGAACTGATTTTCCTTTTTCTCACTTGCAGACAAGATATACGAGGCACGCCAGGAGATATTATGTCTGTCGACGCCGGCCATCAAGCCGGAGCTACCCGATCATTACTATATGCCCAAGGATAAGGATCTGAATTTGGCTTATCGCACTCAATTGACCGCATTGCTCGCTGGCTATCCCGATAGTCCGAAGACGCCTTCCCTGTTGCCGCCCTCAATGGGGTCACAATTGTCGCCATATGGCAACAAGAATCATTTACTGCTCAATGGCAATGTGGCCGTTGGCATGACCACGCCCACTGGGGTCTGCACGCCCACTCAAAAGTATATGCCGTTACACAATAGCGCCTACCAACCACGTCAAGTACCGACTATAACCCAGAACAACAACACCAACAACAACAATAATAACTTTTTGCAAGTACCTGGCTCAGGACTTTTGAAGCCGCCACAAGTGCCTAGCGGTCCACCATCGGTGGGTTCGAATGTATCGCCACGCAACAGCTGTAGCCAGAACACAAGCGGCTATCAGAGTTTCAGCAGCAGCACCACATCGCTGGAGCAATCGTATCCACCATATGGCCAGTTGCAGGGGGCCGTCTCATCGACGTCCTCCTCGTCGGGTGGCAACAACAACCGTGCGCACTATTCGCCCGACTCCACGTACAGCAGCGAGGCGGGCAGCATTGCTGGCACCACCGCACGTCTTGGTCGCCGTCTTAGCGATGGAGTACTACTTGGGCTGGGCAGCGCCATGGGCGGCGCACATCTGTTGCCCGGCAGCGCTGAAAGCTATCGCAATCTTCATTATGATCTGGCCGCCGCTGCGGGCAAGCATCAGCACCATCAACAGCAGCAGGCATCGCAACGTGCTTGTGAATTTGATATACAACGTGCACTTGGCTTCAAGGCCATGGAACGCACACCTGTCGCTGGTGAGCTGCGCACTCCAACTCCTGCCTGGATGGGCATGGGAATTAGTCGCACATCGCCAGCACCCATTGAGACGG
The DNA here is from genome assembly GCA_019972355.1 of Drosophila kohkoa. NCBI lineage: Eukaryota > Metazoa > Arthropoda > Insecta > Diptera > Drosophilidae > Drosophila > Drosophila kohkoa. The sequence continues at coordinate 1,000,068 of BJEL01000033.1, read as the reverse complement.
TGGATGATGGTTCCAATGGTGGTGGCAATACAGCCAATGGCTGGCGTATGCCGCCACCACCGCCAGGACTTTGTTCCCCATACGGACTGAGCGCAACGACGGGATTGCTGGACGCCACGCCCGTAAGTCGGCGCATGCAGCTGTCCCAACATAAGGACATACACACACTACTAACGAGCGTCGGCTTGGAGCACTACATAAGTGAGTAGTAGCCCAAAAATTCCACTTGAAATTCAGATAATTAGTAGTTTAATTTGGTGTTGCTATAATTTATTTGAGCAATTGAATGAAAGCATTCTGCTATGTTGCGTAAAAATAGTCAAAAATGTCAGTTCAATATTTTTAATACAGCTCTATTTCTATCGACATACCTATAGATAGATACATTATGTGAACGATCTGTTAAATTACTTGAATTGTGCACAACACTTTAAGAAACAATTTAACTACCTTTAAATTAAAACCCCAACCAAGAATATTTACTTATTTACAAGTAAAAATCATCTAATAAGTTGTATTAACTTCTCTCAATTTAATACAATTGTAGATCCTACTTAAGGCCTTGTACATTACTAAAGCAAGCACTCGTAACAACCTGACTATTTCCCAATTAAAAAGAAGTTGATTTTGTCGCTTACTGCTAATTTTATTGCACATTCACATTTATTTCTAACTTAGATTAACTTAATTACTGTTTTTAGTAGAGACTCCAGAATGTTTCCTTGTGTTAAATCCAGTCGAAAGTTCCATTTTAGAAATATAGGGAATCCAAGCGGTTTCAAAGATTGCATCCACTTCACTCAATCTATAGGCCTTCAAAATTCTCTTTACTTTTATCTCGACGTTTCGAAGCTTTGTTGTATCCTTCTAGCGCTCTGTCTGAAACGGAATCCATTTAATTCCTCTTACAGGAGATATATTCAAGAATGAGCGCCTAGTCCAAGCCCGAAACTGCAGGATATACTTCCAATCATTTTAGTTTGGATTTCTGCAAGATTGATCCAATCCTGTTTTCGTTGTCCTTTCACAATTCTTGTCCAGCTTACGTCGAACTTTAGACAGAAATATACATCGTTCCAAATGTGTTTTGCAGCTTTCACAAAAGATGATATTTGTATGCAGTTCCAATTTTTGCTTAGAACGAATTGCCAGGTTCATAAATTGTTGGCTTGATTAAATCTATTTCATTTAAGGAAGAACAATTCAAGTCTCCGTCTCGCATATCTGAGTTATCCAGCCGTTGGTTAATGCTTCTTTAAAGGCAAGAGCAAAGTGTTAAAAGCAAACACGACATTGCCATGGAAACTCAAAGCTGTTGAACGTCAATCACTTAATATTTGATAAAACGTATAAATGTAGATTTTATATAGACGTACCAATGGATTGACTTTTAGAGGCATATATACATCAGCCAGTATATAGTTATTACCATTCGAAGTGATTGTTTCTTTTCCTTGAAATTTTTGTAGATATAATGATGCCAACATAATAGACCAAACAATTTCTCTGTACAGTGCGCCAATTGCTGGATCGTAAGCTGGAGAAAAGTGGATGTTTTGAAAGCGTTGAAGTGTCGATATATCATAACTAGTAAATTTCAATTGTCTCCATTTTTTTTATATTTTTTAATTTTTATTGTAATTGAATTTTTCTTTCTTTTCCTTTTTTTATTTTTTTTTTGTTTTTTGATTTTTTTTTACCATTTTTTATTTTTACAATATTATACTCATCTATATTTTTTTTATTAAGAATATTTATTTTTTTGTGTTTTTTTTAATTTTATAATTTTTTTCGATTTTTTAATGCTTTTTTTTTAATTTATCAAAATTTTTTTGTTTTTTTTTGTAATTTTTGTGTTTTTTTTTATATATATTTTTTTTTTTTTATTTTACATGGGTCTTGTTATATGGGGCAGTCCTCAACTTTACTAATCGGTTCCTTAATGTATTTTTTTTCTTTTTCCAATTTTTTTTTGTAATTTTCGTGTTTTTTTATATAATTTTTTTTTGAGATTTTACATGGATTCTTGTTATGTGGGGCAGTCCTCAATTTTACAAATCGATTCCTTAATGTATTTTTTTTTCTTTTTCCAATTATTTTTTTGTAATTTTCGTGTTTTTTTATATAATTTTTTTGGGATTTTACATGGATTCTTGTTATGTGGAGGCAGTCCTCAATTTTACTAATCGATTTCTTAAAGTTTTTTTTTATAGATTTTTTTTGTCTTTTTTTTAATTTTATAATGTTTTTGGATTTTACATGGGCTTTTTTATATGGGGCAGCCCTAAATTTTACTAATCGATTCCTTTTTTTTCCTTTTCCAAATTTTTTTTTTGTAATTTTTGGTGTTTTTTATATAATTTTTTTTTGGATTTTACATGGGTTCTTGTGATATGGGGGCAGTCCTCAATTTTACTAATCGATTCCTTAAAGATTTTTTTTTTATTTTTTTATATTTTTTTATAGATTTTTTTGCCTTTTTTTAATTTTATGATGTTTTTGGATTTTACATGGTATCTTGTTATAAGGGAGCCAGTCCTCAATTTGGCTAATTGATTCGTCAAGTTTTTTTTTGTTATTTTTTCTTTTTTTTGGAATTTTGTAATTTGTCTTGTTATCATTTTTTTTGTCTTTTTTTTTAATTTTGTAATGTTTTTGGATTTTACATGGGTTTTTGTTATATGGGGGCAGTACTCAATTTGCTAATTGATTCGTCAATTTTTGTTAGGTTTTTCTGAGTGAATATTTCATTTTTTTAGATTTTGTGAATTAACTTTTATAATGTTTTAGGATTTTACATGGGTTTTTGTTATAAGGGGTCAGTCCTCAATTTACTAATTGCTTCGTGACATTTTTTTTTGGGGGGTTTTCTAAGTGAATATTTTTTTTTGGGATTTTGTGATTTGTCTTGTTATAAATTTTATTTTTTTTTTTGTCTTTTTTTTAATTTTATGATGTTTTTGGATTTTACATGGTATCTTGTTATAAGGGGGTCAGTCCTCAATTTGGCTAATTGATTCGTCAAGTTTTTTTTGTTTTTTTTTGGCTTTTCTTTTTTTGGAATTTTGTAATTTGTTTTGTTATCATTTTTTTTGGCTTTTTTTAAATTTTATAATGTTTTTGGATTTTACATGGGTTTTTGTTATAAGGGGTCAGCCTTCAATTTGCTAATTGCTTCGTGACATTTTTTTTTTTTGTTTTCTAAGTGAATATTCCTTTTTTTGGGATTTTGTCATTTGTCTTGTTATAAATTTTATTTTTTTTTTTGTCTTTTTTTTAATTTTATAATGTTTTTGGATTTTACATGGGTTCTTGTTATATGGAGCCAGTCCTCAATTTGTTAATTGATTCGTCAATTTTTTTTTTGTGGGTTTCTAAGTGAATATTTCTTTTTTTTGGGATTTTGTGATTTGTCTTGTTATAAATTTTATTTTTTTTTTTTGTCTTTTTTTTTAATTTTAAAATGTTTTTGGATTTTACATGGGTTTTTGTTATAAGGGGTCAGCCTTCAATTTGCTAATTGCTTCGTGACATTTTTTTTTTTTGTTTTCTAAGTGAATATTTCTTTTTTTGGGATTTTGTGATTTGTCTTGTTATAAATTTTATTTTTTTTTTTTTGTCTTTTTTTTTTAATTTTATAATGTTTTTGGATTTTACATGGGTTCTTGTTATATGGAGCCAGTCCTCAATTTGCTAATTGATTCGTCACATTTTTTTGTGGGTTTTCTATTGAATATTTCTTTTTTTGGGATTTTGTAACTTGTTTTGTTATAATCTTTTTTTTGGTTTATTTTTCATTTTATAATGTTTTTGGATTTTACTTGGGTTCTTGTTATATGGGGGCAGTCCTCAAATTGTTAATTGATTCGTCAATTTTTTTTGTTTTCTAAGTGAATATATTTTTTTTTTTTTTGTGGGATTTTGTAATTTGTCTTTTTTTATTATTTTTTTTTTTTGTTTTTTTTTATGATTTTTTTTTTTTTTTTTTTTATGATTTTTTTTTTTGTTTTTTTTTTTTTAATTTTTTGTTTTTTGGTTTTACATGGCCACTCCTCAATTTTACTAATTGATTCGTGAATTTTTGTATATCTTCTCCATTCCTTTTTTTATAGTTTTACATTTAAATATTACTTTTTTTTTGGTTTTTCTTTGCATGTTTTTGTTATGTCTTTGTACTATACTCAGCATTACTAAATTCCTACTGTATGATTTTTTACCCAACGGTATAACGGATTTGCACCATGATTTTTTTTTTTTTTTGTTTCCTTAATATGACTTTTTTTGTAGTTTTGTTACTTTTAATATTTTTTTTTTTTTTTGAATAGTTTTGAACTATTTTTTATAATATGTATATTTTTGATAGTTTTACTACTTTGCACTTAATTTAGCATTTATAATATAATCACCCGTATTTCCATATTTTTTTTGCAGAGATTTTCGTTTTAAACGAAATTGACTTGGAAATGTTTACAACACTGACGGAGGAGAATCTAATGGAGCTGGGCATCACAGCGTTTGGAGCTCGCAAGAAGCTGCTGGCGGCCATTCACACGCTTCTGGCCAACGAAGCCGCCTGCAGTAGTATGCCCAGCAGCAGCTCCTCGCAGAGCTCCTCGCCGCGATTCTCCGGCAGCGCTGCGCCCGGAGCCGAGCGTCGTCCCTCGAATCAGTGGTAAATGCTGAGACAATTGTGGGTTATAGTAGATCTATATGCCTTAACAAAATGCTCAATACTAACTATATAATATAGGAAAAGTGAAGAACAGAATTCTCAACAAATACGAAATTCTACACAAAAATAGTATTCAAAGCCTCTCAACTCGTTTATTTATTTAACGTTAATTCTAATCTTGCTTGAAGTCTTCAAAATAACTGTAGTGAATATACCACGAGAAATTGTAACCTAAACAAAACTAGAAACCAGAAAAAAAAACAAACAATTTGAGAAGTTTTCAGTGATGCGTATACTAAATTTGCAATTACGTAGTTTGGCTTGACTTATACTCGCATTTGTACTCAAACGAATATCTATCTTGTGAATAATTTATGCACTTTAACTACGTATTTATAATGTTTATTGTAAAGAATGAATTTAACTGAAGAACATGTTGTTTGAAACAAAAAACACTTTATGGCTTGTAAAATTCTAAATAAATAATAACAAAAAAGCAAAACAAAAAAGCAAAACAAAAAAATTAAAACAAAACAAAAAAGGAAAAAACAATAACAAAACAAACTAACTGAATAAAATAAAAATAAATAAATTTGAAACAAAAACAACTATGCGATATTAAATGAACTGAAGATGGGGCGAAAGAGATAGGAAAAGGAGATAGGAAAGCAGGAGCAAGGAAGGGAAAACAAGGAAGGAGTATTCATTTAATATTCACACAAAATATAACTATTTAAATTATCAAATTCAACTCAAAACCCAAAACCAGGAGACAAGTTGAAAGAGATCAATTATCTTCGACTAGTCAAAGCCGATGAAGAAATTTTCGACGGTTCCAGCAAGATAGATGACGGAAAAATGTGGAAAGCGGAAAGGTATGGTATTAAATTATTGTGATTACTTTGACGGACAGACAACAAAAGGCAACAAATCGACACGTTGATTTGAAGATACTTTTCGGTTACGGCACAAACACAAGATTAATCACGGAGTTGAAATTATTTCAACATTTTACACACGGAGCAACTGAAGAACTTTTAACAAATTACTGAGTGAAACTGGAAACACGTCACGAGTCGACGAGGTTCGAATGTAAAATGAACTACTGGTGGTAAGAAAGTCAGCCTATTTATAGCAGAAAATACTGTGCAAAGTCGCCATTTGCATTTCACATCAAGGACGTCGGAAGGTAATGGTAATAGAATATAGAACTTCTTGGAAATACTCTTACCTGCTTAAGCCACGTTCCTTGAGTACCTTAAGTCCACGGCTTAGGTAATTACACTCACTCACTTCAAGGACAAACTGCCTTTAACTACCTGCGAACAGACGGTTCTCATATGTACATATGTATTATATTTGCATTTCCAAAAGATCTTCCAGTGGAAAATTTTAAAATTCCTGGAAATTTTACGCTAATCGCATATGCCTTAAAGCATAGATAAAATGGCAACTGGTATTCCCAAGAGTAAGGATATTAAAATATCGTTTTAAAGAATCGTAAAAGTATCTTAAGAAAAGAAGACATTACATTTTACTAGGCGGCCAGAGACAGAGAACTTAGTATGTTCGAATTTCTTATGAATTTGGTAATTAATATTCTTCATGTGCCACATTATTTTTCGAAAGACGATTTAAAATATAAACAATTTTAGTAAAATTTGATTTAAGTGTTCCCAGGAAAAAAAGTCTTTATTTGTATATATACATATAATGTTTATAGAGCTCGATTAAGCAATCAACAATTACTAAAACGATTAGTGGATGGGACAAGCAAATTAGAAAGGAATCATTTGATGATTATACTCCTGAAAATTTTAAAACAAATGTAAACATTAATTAATTCATCTGGATTATAACTCAGATGCATTTACAATGTATATAAACTCCTACAAAAATTTCAAATTTATGTTTTCATAATTATAATTCGACTGCTCGACTGCGACATACCCGCTACCCATTCTCAATACGAACAAAACTCTGCGGGATTATGAAATACTAATAATTCATTAATAACTTCTAAGATTCGAATAGAGAAAGAAGAATAATTCATCTGCGTGCATTTTAGCTCTATCTTCTACAGTCTCTGAAATCTAGGAGTTCTTTCAGACAGACGGACAGGTAATGATCATGGCTATATAGTCTCGACTTTTGACGCTAATCAAGAATATATAAATGTATATATTTACTTTCTGCCTCTTAGATCCATATACTTTCGACAGTTATTATATTAATAATATCCTTTTACGCTATGGTTAGCGAGTATGCAAAATACAGTTTCATTTTTAAAATAAAACAAGTAAGAAAGCTACAGTTGAATGTGCTCGTCTATACGGTACCCGCTACCTATTTTGAATAAAAACAAAATATTGCGGTATTATTCGTAAAATATACCCAAATAGTAAACCATAAAAATACTATAAGTGAGTATTCCAAATGGTATGGTACAAAACTATTTCTTTAATAACTTTGGCAATTTTTATCTGATCGCAAGCAAACTTTCAGGAATTACAAAGCCTGTAGTTATTATTGTATATACCAAAATTCTAGCTTTATCGCTTGTTATTTGTGAAGGCGGAAGTGGGCGCGGCAAAAATTTGAAACAAACTTGATCTGCCTGCAAACATAACAAGTGATGTCGAAAATGTATAGCTTTATCTCTTATAGTCTCTGAGATGTAAGTGTTCATACGGACAGATGGACACGGCTATATCGTCTCGGCTGTTGACGCTGATCAATAATATAATATAAATATATAGGATCAGAGATGCCTCATTATGCATGTTACATACATACATTTCCTACCGGCACAAAGTTATAATATCCTTCTGCGCTATGAGTAGCGGATATAAAAAATAAATTTTAAATACAAGTCTTTTTATTTTACCTGAAAATTTTTGTTCATTAAATTAGTCATAGCTAACAGATTGAGAAAGAAAATTTAAATAAAATACAAAACGCACATAAGCTTTGTATTAATTGCTCATTAATTTGAACAGACCACCATGTAAAATATTTGATTCATACATGTACTCTCGGTACACAGTAATAACATCTACGCTATGTTCAGCGTACATATGTTCCTATGTACATATGTATTTATATGTATGCTTCGTATGAATTGCTCATTAATTGAAAGAGATTGTAATGTAAATGTAAAATGCGTTGGTGGACATTAATGTATAAGTTGTTCAATCTAAAGAGTTTTATTTATCAAATCCTATGTATGTAGATAATTTAAAAATCTTTTCAATTCATTTGCGGCAAAGTCTTACTATCGTGACCGATAGTTGCATTGTGAAATATCCCATTTAATGCCTCAAAATATACTAGTCCTATTTCGAACAGCTTCGTTATATTATTTGCAGTGCTGCCAACTTTTGACCAGCAAAAAAAGCTGTTTTTGACGGAATGAATGGAGAAAAAAGCTCAAAAAAATTATTAGAAAATCCAAAAAAAAGCTAAAAACAAATGTATAAAAAAAAGAGAAAAAATGTCTTCAAAAATAACAATTTATTAAGTTCATTTTTGTTTAAAAGATAATGATTTGCATTATTTTATCGTTATCTCCTTAGTCTGCCTCATTTCCGTATGACATATTAGTGCCTATCATCTGCAGATATTTTATAGGCACTTCATAGTCGACGCAGCATTTTCCCATCCGTCACAATTCGATTCTCTATATTACAATAAAAATGAATAGAGTATATGTTTTGCTTGAAATTATTACTTTAACTTATGCTTAGAATGCATTCCTTAAATTGGATTTAATTAGGTTAACCTGGCAAATAGCCAGAAATCACGTATGTCCAGGGCAAACACAATATTTGGATGGCCACAGTTCCCAACTCAAAAAATCTCCGGTTTTCACCAGAATCTTTAAAGACCAAAATTCGTTTGTGTTGCTGATGTTGGCCCACTTGATCAAATTGAAATGGAAACACTAAGCGAGTGATGAAATTAGCGTATTTCGAGAAAACAATCGATACGCCAACACATTTTCTGGATTGTTTATAAGTGACTATCGTAAATCTGCCACTTTTCCATATTTTGTACTTTTGTGTTAACAACACAAAAAAAGTTGGGAAAAAGCCAACAGAATTTCTAAAAAAGCTAGAATTCCCGCTTTTCACAATTCCCGCAATTCACAAATTTTTCCCGCATTTAGCCTTCAAAAAAAGCCAGTTTTGACGGGAAAAAATCCAAATTGGCAGCACTGATTATTTGGGTATTGACGCATTTTCCGAAAAATCCGCATATCGATAACTGCATATTAAGAATCGTTACCTGCTGTCCGATTACGATAAGACGACAGTTGGAAAATATCTTTATTTAATTGGTGTGAAAATACGTAAGCATTTACATTTAATGGAATTTGTAATTAAAATACTTTATATTTCTTGGTCTTGGTGTGTGAATAAAAATTTGATTTCTGCTCTAATACACATTTGCACTAAACACAATCAAAAGAGAATATGTTACTTGTGTAAGTTAGTTGTTTAGTGATTAGATGATAGATTATATGGTTATAATAAACGTTTAGTGGTTAGATGATAGATTATATGATTATAATAAACAAGTTTAATCTGAATTCTTATAAATAAAATAATTTCTCTGCAAGAGTAGCCGATGTATTACGCTGAACGCTTTGGCCAATCAAGAAAGCCATCTTATGAGCGTACTGAAAAACGAAAAAAAAATTAATAAGTTTAACAATGAAATATCGGAAGCTTTCCATGCAGCACGCTGGAATGCGAAAAGTTCCGGGCTAATTATACAAAAATATCTTTAATTGGTGTGAAAATACGTAAGCACTTATATTTAATGGAATTTGTTATTAAAATACTTTATATTTTATCTTGGTATGTGAATAAAAATTTGATTTCTGCTCTAATTAGCGGTTTGCTCAGTAAACACAACTTTTGTTTCTTAAAGAAAATAGATTATAAAAATTTAAATGAAAAATTACATTCATATGTAATTCATGTGCGTTTTGTGTTACTTGTGTAAGTTAGTTTAGTGATTAGATGATAGATTATATGGTCATAATAAACGTTTAGTGGTTAGATGATAGATTATATGATTATAATAAACAAGTTTAATCTGAATTCTTATAAATAAAATAATTTCTCTGCAAGAGTAGCCGATGTATTACGCTGAACGCTTTGGCCAATCAAGTAAGCCATCTTATGAGCGTACTGAAAAACGAAAAAAAAAAATTAATAAGTTTAACTATGAAATATCGGAAGCTTTCATGACTTGCCATGCAGCACGCTGGAATGCGAACAGTTCCAGGCCAATTATAATATAAAAAGCATAGCTTGTAGCTTAATTTTTGTATTATATCTGGTCCGTAATTCGAATCGTCTCGTAGCACAACGAAATGAGTTGGGCTTACAGTTCCTTGTCGGACCGTTTGGGAAACCAAGAAGAAATCATACATTTGAGCTCGTGTTATGCCCTTGTCAACTACGGTTCCCGGCGATGGATTCGTGTAATTGTTGTTACTTCCCTGAAAATAGTCAGAATGAAAGGCATCAAAATTTTATGTTAACTTTCGTTATTCAATTATTACCGTAAAGAATCGCGTATTTATACGCTTCTGGACAACTATAAACGTTATTTTGATATTTTTGCCACTAATAGCCTCGAATTGGGGAATCTCATACATGGAGCATAGATTTAGTTGACCATCCCCAACGCCATCTCTGAAAGATGTGAAGGATAATAATAACAAGTAACATCTGAATTTTATTTCATATTTCGTGTAGAAGACTTTGGAGAATAAGATATTATATTTTGATGCTTCTACCCTAATACCTGTAAATTATAACACTGTCCGGAAGGTAACCATTGCGCCGCTTATAGCTCTGCAGAGCACACTCAAAAGCCGAAGTTAGACCATTAACCAACTCTTCTCGTTTGGTTTGCACAACCGCCTTGCTATACCACTGCGTATAGGTTGCGTTTAACGAAGCGACAAATGCTAATACATTTGTAGAATATTAATAAATGTGTATAAACTAATTATTTAACTATACTTACCCGCCACAGAGCTGTTCTTTTGGCTGGGATCATGAAACGAATCGATGCCACAAATCATTACTTTTTGGAATGGAATTTTCACAGACCACAAGGAACCACCCAATTTGCAGTTCATTTGTAATATAATCTTTTGGACTATTGAGCGATTCTTGCCATCATTGAACAATGTTCTGGCGTTGATTATCTATAATTAAACATTGTAATTACTAATAAGAAGTACACGGGATGTGTGCTATTTTACCTGTGAGGCGACAGGCAATTCAGCACAACAAATCTTTTTAATCGCCGAGTATCTGTCGTCTCTGCTGGTGGGACAAATACAAACAACTATTTGAGTTTCATTAACGATGTTGCGACGTAGAGCATCCACATAAGAGTCTATGCGATCCTGGTCCAATATCAATTTCTTTGGTTTATTTATGCGCATACCAAATGCGGCACAACATGTCTCCATATGTTTCATGAATGAATTGCAAGCACTCAAATCGTTTTTGTGATATATCAAAAGCCAATTATCTATGTGAACAACATCGAGTAATTCACTGTTGGTTGCATCTCGCGAAAAATCACTATTAGGACCGGCGGATACGGTTTTATTCGCAAAATATATTTTCTCGTCAAGTAGTTTGCGGCCAACGACGCTGGCGTTGTTATTGGCTAGTGTCAATCCCCAATTGGCAAGAATTTGCTTTGCCTCGTCATTTTTATTCACATTTTTAACGTACTTCTCTAAAGCCAAGATCCGTTGATTTGGCGTAACTCGCGTAACTGCTGCAATGTCTCGCATAAGTTTTTTATCAGCACGAATATCATCATGGATGCCAGTCAAATAGCATAGTTCGGGTATTAAAGAATAACGTATTTCATCTTCATCTTTGCTCGCATTTTTTTCATATTTCTGTTGTTTTTTGCTTATCAATAACGGCTGTTTGATGTCTTTAATATTAATATTGTGATGTGTCTTGTAATATTCGATATAACTGCAAGATCCGTTGCGTGTTTCAAACATCGATTGTGGATTTTCAGTAAAGCAAATATCATCAATTCTATATGTACGATTATTATATCTGGTAATAATAATGCTACCCAATAAATACATTTTCGCCTGCTCCTGATAGCAACTCTTATTTTTCAGATAGATGTCAACGAGCTCTTCCAACACGGTCCTTTGGCATAGCAATCGGTGCGATACATCACAGCAAAGCATCAAACCGCCGTCGTATTCGTCGACAGCTGTCACATATCCAGGCCATACTTCTAATTTTGCAGTAGGTATTATTTTTGGTTGTGTGGGATCAAAGTTTTTGCGATCGAATTTCACATACTTCAGCGTACGCATAATGCGATCAAATAGAATGTTGTAAAGTTGAATGCAGTCCTTGAGGGACTCTTTCTTCTTGAATAGCAAACGTATTTCGATTTCACCATTTTCCGCAGTTTTGGTAACAAACGTTGTCAATTCTTCTTTGAGCAAAATTGGTAAATATAATAAGGAACCATCGAAGGTCTTTGTGCCGCCAAATTTATCCTTATGCTCGTTTAAGTATTTGATCCTTAAGTGGATTGAATCGACATTGGGACTAAAACGCACTTCGTACAAATAGACTCCCTTGCTGGGATCAGAGTTAAGGCGAATGTAATTGGTTGACACATTAATCTGGTTGCCTGTGAAAAGCAGAAGTATAATGTTAACTAACGCGAATAAAGATTAAAATAAAAAGGGCATCTTAACGGTAAAGAAAAATTGTTAATTAATTAATAATTAGTTTGCTAACAGTACGCATAAATATAAAACTAAAATTGATTTAAATGTATTTTTATACCCGCTACCCATAGGGTAGAAGGGTATTATAACTTTGTGCCGGCAGGAAATGTATGTAACAGGTAGAAGGAGGCATCTCCGACCCTATAAAGTATATATATTCTTGATCAGCGTCAACAGCCGAGTCGATCTAGCCATGTCCGTCTGTGTGTCTGTCCGTCTGTGTGTCTGTCCGTATGAACACCTAGATCTCAGAGACTATAAGAGATAGAGCTATAATTTTTTTTTGACAGCATTTGTTATGCTTGCACGCAGATCAAGTTTGTTTCAAATTTTTGCCACGCCTCCTTCCGCCCCCGCAAATCAAAAAAATCGAAAAGCAAGCGTTATTTTTGGTATATACAATAATAACTATAGTAGTTGTGATTCCTGAAAATTTGATTGCGATCAGGTAAAAATTGTGGAAGGTATTAAATAAATACTTTTGTGTGGGCAAAAACGCCTTCTTACTGGGGGTCTGAGTTGCTTTATATTTTGAATGTGGTACCATATCGATATACCACATATACCGCTCGGTATATTTAGTATTTTGTAGTATTTTCGGTATATTTTAAAAATACCGCAATATTTTGCTTTTATTCAAAATGGGTAGCGGGTATCTCACAGTCGAGCACACTCGACTGTAACTTTCTTACTTGTTTAGTAGTAGTATAATATGTAAAACCTATTTATAAAAGATATGATATACATATGTAGCTTATATAAAGAATATAAATAATTAAGAACTTATTATTATATAATAAAATGAATTATGAATTGAATATAATTTTTGTAATAACATTGCTAAAAAATTGCAAATAAAAAGTTATACCTTTTACGCCATGAATTTGATTTGGTAAAAATAATCCCGGCTTGGTAATGCAAGTCTTAGCATCGGCCACTAAGTTTTGACTGTGATCTGAACCTGCTTTTTCCACAGACACTTCGAATTTGCTTGAAGTCGCACCCATGCCAATTCCCTCAGAGGATTCTGTGGTATTTATGCTCTCCACAGGCTGAATTCCACCGGACATAAATGTTTGCAAAAAATGGCCACGACCGCGCCCACGTCCAACTGAGATGTTGACATTTTGAAGAGATGTTGCTAATTCGCTGGCGACATTGTCCCTGGCAACACGCCGATACTCGCCGCTTGATAGCGATTGATCAGCACCCAAGCCGCTATCCTTAGTTTGATCGCCAATACTAGCCGAAATTTCGGAAGGCTCATCTTTTTTTTTGAACAAAGCCAATAAGTTGCCACGACCAGACATGTTCTATACATGCAAAACAAAAACAAATATATGAATTACTTCGACAATTGTCAATAAGAATAACTTACGGACACACACTATCTTCACTTTTGTATTTTCTCACTCTATTTTGCTTTTGACAAATTATATAAACACAATTATACGTACACATGTAGAAATTCCTCTACAAATTATACAGTTAGTTTTCCTTCGATTTACAAAATGGCGGCAAGCCACGATTTTTTTGCGTAGTGAGAATGACGAAATACAATTACAATGTTTACCAAAAGCACATGTATGTGCGTGTTTTCATGAACAAACTGGTAATTGAATAATAAACTTAGATTTACCTACATATTTTGCTACATGTAAATATTACTATACAAAAATTTTCTTACCGTACGAAATAAGTGTGATGTAATCTGCTTTAATAGTACTTTTGCTTTATTTTTTTTTACAAATCGTAATAAAAATTATTCTCGTAAATTATTCTCGAACAACATATCTGAACTGCTTGGTTTCTGAAATGAAAGCTTCAAACTGTTTTATTTGTTACAGTGTGACCACCATCAATATTTTTGAAACATACATTTTTACACCGATTATATATACCAAAACACAGAAAAATTATTTCCAAAAAGGAAACATGTTGCTAACTTAGTGTTTGTCAACAACACTTTTTCACACTATTCCAGTACCAGTCCCACATAATCTCCGTTAAAATGTAGAAAATTTCAAGCAACATTATTTATTTTGATACAATTAGGATATTGTTCTTTTTTCTTAAAACAAAATAAATATATCTTCATGATTATATAATAATTTGAAATATATTGCTCACTAATTATGAAAACCGTATAAAATTTGTAAAGCGCGCAGTTTTGAATAAACATTTACACGCCATCTATCCGATACTTCAATTCATCCCTGATTCACAAAACACTTTTTGTGAAATCGATATTTTTATTAGCGATACTACGATAGCAATTTCCTAAACATCGTCTAGATCGATGATTAATTGTAATTTAAGTACAGGTTGTTAATATAATTATTAATGCAGTTATGAAATGAATTAAGCATTGTATTCGCTATTTCATTATAGCAAAATTCGAAAAATGTAATGGTTTCCTTTCAATACAATACAATTTACCCACATACGTATTAATTACATTTATAGAACATTATTATACCTTGATTTTGCTACCATCAATGAATGGGATGAAAATTCAAATTTACCGGGCTTTCTCTCGACAGAGATACCACCCAGTCAGTGTCTATGCTGACGATGATACAATCTCCTAGTCTGTCATTAAAACCAAAATAGCGCAAGACATTCATTTGAGGTCCAAGATCCAAAAGACAAGTGCACAAAACAAAACTGGTTTTCTTTCATATGATTTCTGTCTATAGTTGTTCATATCTATGTATGTATGTGCAGTGCCGGGTATGCCTTAGATTTAACCAATAACTGACGGAATAAATAAAATACTTTACGAATTGCCCTCGTCAATTATTTTTAGCAAAGAGCTTTTCGCCTGTGTTGTGTGAATTCTGTAAAGAAAAAGTTCGTTTAGTGTTATACTTCAACTCGGTGCTTAAGCAATAGGAGGGAGAGCTTAAACGTGAGATCATCGATTTCAAGGAATATACAAACAAGTTTACACATCTCAATTGGCTATGTACGTACATTTGTATACATTCATTAACATATGTATGCAGTATATACCAAAACATACATGCATTTATACACATATTCTTATGTACATATCTATCAAATTGTTTGCTATGTATATAAACATCTATGTATTGGTAAATGCAATGACAAATGTATTTATAACTACTTTTTAAAGAAAAAATTATGCTTTTTAAGCGAATGTGTGTCTATATAAATAAATGAACTCAGCGTACAGACAACGTGTGTATATAAATATCAGTACATATGTACGTATGTAAGGTTGCAAACGTACAAACAAAAGTCGCTGGTGATAAAGTTTTTCCGTCCCTACCTACTTCCACACCTCTTCTTATCAAACTGAAATCTCATGACGTAACATTATTGTATATGTAGATCCGGAATTTATTTGTCTATATCTCAGTGGATTTTTTTTTACATTTAATCAGGAAGTTTCAAATATTTATTGTGAAGCAAGAAGAAAGTGGTCTCTCATGGCTGTTGTGCATTCTTCAAATTTGTATGCAAATACCTGTATATGAAATCGTGATCTATTTTTATCAGTCCAACCCAATACAATGGAGGAACACGAAATAGAACACTTGCCATTTGCATGAATTCATTCTAATTAGAACGCGCCACTTGTAAATATCACACGGAATGTTTGCGATTAATTTGTGTTTATCAATTTGTTGTACAAACATAAAGATTACTTGGCAGCTTTGACAACAGAGCCTAACCATTGTTATTTGTTATTTTTAATATTGATAGAAAGATACTCTAAACAGCTGACTTGACTTTGTGTGCTTGCAACCCTGAAGATCGACTTATCAATGCAATGAATTGACGTGCAATGAACTCAATTGAAGAGATGTATACAATTTGAGCAACGGCTCAGTTCTTAGTTTGGTTGCATGCATTATATACAATAAGTGAATCTACATGGAAAACAAATAAATTAAAAGACATATATATATTTTGTTATATATATGTATTTTCTTTTTGTTATCTAATTAATTGCAGATCCTTCACAGAATCTGCATTTTCTGTTATCGATAAGTGCAGATTATGTGGAGGCTCTGCAAGTAATTTTTTTTGTTTTCGTATCGAAAACCGAGTAGGTATCGTCAATATCGTAACACGAATATATCATTACAATAACAGATTCGCAAGAGCCAATAATATAATGAAATCATACATATTCTTAATACTTTAAGGACGATGCGTTCGAGCACTGGTTCGGAGAGGTCTTCGAGTCAACTTTCAATATATGATTATCCAGAGCATTTGAATCCATTTGCCGATGATGACAATCACAAACGTTTGCGATTTTGGAGTTTATCAAAACGCGGCGATAACAGACGACGAAGTTTTTCGGTTGGAAACTTAAAAGAATTGTGGTGAGTATTGTATACCAATTTAATCCATTATTCTGTATACAAATTTAAAATATACAATTCTTTAAAGGCCTCTCAAAACTTTTTCATTAAGAAAAAAGAAGTCATCGACTTTGGGTATACAGAAGACATCAGAAAGCCCTCCAGTTTTACGTCGGAGTTTAGAACCAAACTCTCTGTACCCAGGAGATCAGGCCTTCAGAAGACAATATACGAATTCCTTGCAGAATATCAATACACCAAGAGGTGTAAGTGGCTAGCCTTATAAATTAACATTGCAATACACAGAGTAATATAAGACTTTTTTTAGCTAAGATCGAGCGGTACGAACTTTAGTCCCGTTCACAATCCCCATCAACGGTCAACAATAAGTGAAGGGTATTTAACGCCGTTAAGTCAACGATACCATCCAACCAGGTAAATATTTTTATTATGTTAAGAACTATTGTTAAAATAAATATAAATCGATATAATTTTGCAGATCTTCACAGACCAGTTTAGTGAGCTCAAATCCATTTGAAAGTGATATAGAGTCGGATGCGACCGACATTGGAAGTGTTTCACTTGGCGGAGTCCGCAAATCCTATCGCAAAAAGAGAAGAGCACCTTTAGCACCAACTAAAGAGACGGTAAGAACACATTTGAGTATTTGCAAATTATTTATTAAAGTTTTCTTTATTTTTGTAGATGATTAAGACGTCGACTCCCGTAAATGGAAAACAAGAGGATAGTGAATTGAAAGCTGAGCAAAATAAAGCGATTCGATCCCTTGCCGTTGAAATAGAACAATTTGTAAATAATAGTAATGAGACTTCAACTGCTCAAATCCCAACAGTAGTAGTGGAGTCCCCCTCTCCTCGCCCCGAAAGTCCTCAAACTACAAACAACAACTCAGAACCGCCAATATTCGCCAAAGTTCGAATCCCAAGCAAATCTACCGAAAGTGATACAAGTTTGCAGGAGGGTACGATAACAATAACGACTGTAACTTGTACTTCAACGATCGATCCCGTGACAGAAATTAAAACTGTGCAAATAGATAGTAATTTAGATCAAAACACAAAGTCTTCCCCTGTAGCCGAAAGTCCAAAAATTGAACGAAAATTTTCCGGCAAAAAGATTCCACCTAAACCGCCAGTTCGAAGTCATTTTACAAAATCAGAAAATAAGTTGCAGAATATAGAATGTACGTCCTCAAGCAAACCCGTTACGGACACTACACGAGTTGATGAACCGAGCAGCAGTTCAGTGAAAATCATAGAAACCTCTTTTGTCTCAAAAACTCCAGCAACTGAGCCAAAGATTTTGGAACAAACTAGTTCTCCAGCCTCTCCAAGTCGTAGTTCTATTACAAGAACAGAACCCAAAGAGGAAAATAAGTTACAGAATGTAGAATATACATTGACAAACGAACAGTCAGCGGTTCTGGCCAAAGTTAAAATTGTAGAATCTTCCACTGCCATAGGAAGTTCACAAAATGATCCAAAGATTCCACAACAACAAACAAGCTCTCCCGTCCCTCCAAGACGCAGAAGTATTGCTAAAGAAAATAAGATCCAGATTGTTGAACCGATAGTGAAAGCTCTTCAAATTGATGAATCGACGACTAGTTCTTCAGCTGATATTGTATCAGAAGTAACGAAAACTGATTCATATATTGTATCTTCACCTATTGCTGCAGGATCAAATGATAAACAAGCTGTTGAAACTAAAACAGTTAAATTTATTGAAAGTTCACAAACTGAGCACAAAATCCCAGATCAAACAATTTTACCGAGGCCGACAACTTCAGAACTTCCCCTTGTTGAAGAAACTAAGATAGCGAATACAGAACACACCTTAACAAACGTTGCGGTGGCTGGAAATTTGCCTGAAGATAGAATAAATAGACAATCTCTAAGTCAATCAAGTGAAGGCAAAGGCCTTAATAATCTTTCAACTGCTCAAAAGTATTGTTTCAAAGAAAACAATAGCGCTGAGAATTACGAGTACTTAAACAAGCCTTTGACAATTTTTGAAAACTCTGAGAGAAAATCAGAACGTCCTGACGATGGAGGAGCACAACCCAAACCAAAATCAGTCAAAGAAATTATTGATTCAATCAATCGGAGTCAGAAACTGCTCAAAGATAGTGCGGCAAAGGGAACTACGGTGTATTCAACCGCTTTATACACTGAAAACAACAATATTGGACCGATAAGTAATCAAAGAAGTTCACAGGTGCCTCCGGAGATCTCTCCAAATATATTAACGGCCACTAGCTCGGGTGCTCCATTGGAAGATGAGCAGCAAGTGGAACAAAACTATTTTCAAAAAAGCAAAATTAATAAAACCGCCTTTCAATATCGTGAGTCTTCCCCAACAGCGTTAAATTTAGATTGGAATCCTCTGCCAAAACCAAAGAGAATTAATAACGGTTCATCAACTTAAAATAAATTATTCGATTGTATATGGCTTTAGAATTGCATAATTCAATAGTTTTAGTTTCAAATTAATTTCTGTGCTATGAAATGTCCAAAAAAAAGCTTTGTAACTTGTGTAACTATATTTTTTGTATGTAATAAATGTATGATATGTGTATCAGTTTGATGGATCTACTTGATGTTTTCTATTTATAAATTCTGGCTCCTTAGCTCCCACTTTAAGATGAATTTCATGAATTCAAGACTAAGTAATGAATATAAATATTTATGTAAAGCCATCAAGGTTCAAAAATTAATACTCCGATGTTAACGTCTCCAAGGTAGTCTTGGCACCTACAGGGGATTTTTCATACATTTTCAGTGAAATAAAGTCTTTATTTAAATGTCATAAAATTTACTTATAAACTTATGTATAAACCATCTAAAATGCATTATAAGTACATATGTTGTTGGAATAAACTTAGCTGTCCACGAAAATTATTCAAATGTATATTTGTTGTTTTGACTGTAATTATGTTTATTATAGTATTTTGTTTAATGATTAAATGGTCTTACATGATATAATCCCCTGATCAGGATATTGAAGTGTTTTCTGTCAAAATACTATTGGAGAGCAACGAAACTAGTGTAAACGATCATTAAAATACTTAAAGCATATTCAATAATTAAGTAATTATTTTGTATGTTTTTTTTTTTTGATTACTAGTAGTTTTTAAAATCAGAAATCAGTTGAAATAATTACGATTTGTATGTTTTAATGTCTGATTTTTTAGATATAAACATTTCATTCATTATCATTATGCTGAAAAAACAATAAATCGCGTTTAAGTTACTTTTTGCATTACGTTAATACATTGGGGTTTTTTTTTTTTTTTTTTTTTTTTTTTCTTTATTCAAAATTCCTCAAATTGTTTAAAAAATTAATATAATCGTATGTCATGTCATGTGTAGTGTGGATATATAATGCGTTCTTTGAGATTCCTTCAAATCAGTTCTGTAGGCAAAATTAAGATGTTTTGCGTTTGATGAAATTATTGCACCTTTAAAAAAGAAGTTCTATCCCATTTCTATATCCATATTCCATATCTTAAGGACCGTGTAATGATGCTATTTATGAGTACATACATATGTACATGCGTAATTTGCATAATTTAATTGCATATCGAGCACATCCACAAAAATACCTAAAGCAACCAAGACTCAAACTGACATCTCAATTGGGGAGGGGGAGAATACACATACGTAATTATGAAATGTCGTCTTACAATATCTATATACTTTTTACCGCGTAGTTATGTATGCTTGTCTGTAACTATGTATAAGTATATATATGTATATATTTACATTTCTATTTAATATTTAACTAAATTAGACATCTGAACACGGTCACAATTCAAAAAGAAAATGCTAAACTTAGTACATATTTAAAATGGATGTTATATCTACTGTTTGTTATGGTACAATTTTTTATGCTTTTCTTGTTTTGTCATTTTTTTGTTTTGCTTTTGTTTCGTATTTTTTTGAATATACCACGAGGTTTGTGTCGTTTTGTTTTTGTAAACATAATTTGTATTTATATGTATGTATATATAATTGTGTTTTTTGTTATATTCTCTTTTAAATCAATTGAAGGTATCATACGACGTCGTTCGTTTCCTTCAAGCTTGTACAAATAAAAGTATGAGTATATTTTTAAATATTGAGTTAATTGATCTTCTTAATTTACAATACAAAAAGAAAAATGATTTACCAAGTATAGTTTCAAAAATTGTATACTTTCACATGATTCCTTTGACGACACAAAAAAACCTAACATTGAATTAAAGACTATTACGAACTAATACTATACTTTAGCTCAACTGCTGCCCTGCTGCTACCCCCGTCATCATCATCAATATCAGTTTTTTTTTTTGCGAAATGATAACTTTTTCGACAACCCATCCAAACATTTAAAAATATTATCTACGATTTTTATACAATAAATAAGTTTTCATGGATTGCGGAAGCTGCAGTTGCTGTATGCGTTCTTCTAAATTCACTCGGCCAATCTTCTGCCGAATTGTTCTTCGGCACAGATCCATTAATGGCAAGGGTTCAGCTGAAAGCAAAAGGATATCGATGTTAATATCTATTAAAATTCATCAAGTAAAAATCAAATTAGCAAGGTTAATATAGTCAAGTGTGACCGATTACAAGAAACCCATTCAAAAATCCAAATGGAATTTAATAGGTCAAATACTACAGCAAATTTGAACTGTGCGCTCATCGAATTTAGCTCCCAAAATCTGGAAAGTTTCGATGTTCATATCAAACAGACGGACCTTTGTGTATAAAAACTCCTATAAACTTAATTAGGAAATGTCTTATGTATAGATAATCAAATATACTTACGATCTAATCCGCCGATGTAACGCATTGTGATCTCGCAGTGTCCCCAGACAGCAGAGACAACTGGATACAATTTCTTGCCTTTGAGGCCTCTAAATGCAATACCCAGGTATTGCTGATCAACAATGAAGCTTAGGGTTCCTTCGTCCATATCTAAAGCTACCAAGAACTTGTCGGGAACCAAGAAGGCTTCGTCATTCTTCAAGATGGCCGGATACGTGATGCCAGCACAATTTTTCGAGTCATGATACAATTTATTGCGTCCCAAATCCCAACCCCAACTTTGTTCTGTGGAACCAACTAAACTTTGATAGCCCACCGAATGCAACGGTGCATCCCCAGATGCAACCCCAACAACTGCATGTGTTCCCCTTTGTCGTGTCGGCCAATATATCTCCCATATATGCAATCCTTTTGTTAATCCAACTTTGCCGCGAATACAATCGGTACTTTGGGCAACGGGATGCCGGTGAAATGTCAATTTATCGTCCTCTTTGACGAATATGTTTAATGAGCGATCCTCCGAGTTCCATGAGTGTTTCAATTGCACTTCTCGGCTGGCTGGCGGCATATCTAGTAATATATCGATGCGAGCGGGTTTCACAAAATCGGCTTGCAATTCTCGGGGTATGATGGGTTTAAATGGTGATTGCGTATCATTACGGTTAACTGTTTTAACACCGCCACTGATTTTTTGACCCATGTTCATGCCACGGCAGCTTCGAGATCGCCTCTGATCGATAGCAACTTTGTACGATAGTCGAAGTCGTTCAAAATCTCTCGGTTCCAAGCGCGATAATACAACGCGCGGCGATAAAGTTGATGATGTTGAAATACTTTGAGGACGTCGCCTATCACTTGACCTAACTGCAGGTGTCCGACCACCCTTATACCTGCAATTAATCAAAAATAAACAAACGAAAAATGCATAAGGGTCAATAATAATATAATACATGTGTTTTGCACTCTTAAATCTCAACTCGTTGCGTTGTATGTATGTATATAAAATAAAACTGTCCATACATACAATTTAAGCATTGCCTTGAAATAGAAGTTACAGTCTGTGTGAGTGCGTCTGTATGTACATACATATGTATGTGTTTGCATGTATGCGTATATGTTTGTATGTATATGTTAAAATGCAGATGTAAATAAATGTGCATTAATGTTCGCATGTATGCGTGTGGAAAATATATATGTATGTATCGTATTTACATTCAAGTACATTGTTCGTGCAATTTTGGTTAATAAAAAAAAACTTGATTGAAGTACCTATGAATACATTATTGCTATATACTTATTTATTTGTATATGCAATAACAGACACAATTATGTGTGTGTGCGCGTACAATACATAATATGCATGTTTGTATTTTATGTACATACATACACAATTGTGTCAACGCTTGGGATATATGTTTGCATGTATGTGTGTGTGAACACGTATTTACATAATTTTTGTTTGAAATAACTCAATTAACTTGCAATTGTTCATTTGCTTCACTCATTTATCTTTTTCTTTTGTTATATTTTATGTTTTTAAATATACACATGTGTATGCATGTATTACCTTTTTTTGCCAAGTTCCATTTACAAGAATTTTAACTGGTTGTTTTTTATAATATCTAAATACAAAATGGCGTCAGCTACGGGACTTCACTAATTTACGGTAGTTAAGTTTACATACGTTGAAGTACATATATGTATATTTCGATATGACATTGAAAAAACATTAATTATATATTTATGCGTATATACAGATTTTAATATATGTATAACATATATGTACACAGTAGTATAATTTGTTTCTTCACTTCACCTTCTGCACTAAACCCCGCTTACAAAACTACTACACGAGTTGTCAAGGTTGCATATACACACACACACGCGCGTATGTACGCTCGACACATGAACGTTGTATACGAACAGCACAGGGTGACTCGAGCTACTGAACTGGCTCCAGTAAGTCGAGTTTCATGCCATTTTGTTTGCTAACAAAAAAGGCGTTATTACACGAAGATAAAAGTTATCGATTTGGATACATACATTTCCGATAACTAATAAAAATACTTTAAATAAAATGTTGGATGTTTTTGAAATAAAATAAAAATACCTATAAATGGAGTTACCATATTAAAAAATCACTTATAATTTTCATGAAACGTCAAAAAAAAGATAAATTTAAAAATTATTTTGAAGCTATGATAATTTGTATTATGGAATATTTGTATTTAGGAATAAAATGTATTCTTCTAAAAATTTATTATATACAAAGAAAAAATAATTAAATATATAAACTTCTGTCAAATTGCTTGACTAATATTTTTTTCTTAAATTTAGATTTAATGGATGTGTACAAAATTAATCGATAACTACACACAGTACACTGGCAGCTTTTGATACTACACAAAATATTTGCAATATCAAATTTTCGATTTGTTGCATTACAAAATTTTAAAAACTGTACATCTTTATTAGCTAACTAAAAACCATCTGTTAAGACAAACGAATTAAAGAAAACTAGATCTATGATTGAAAATGTACTAAACGCGAATTTCAAAAATCGAGTTGTTTCTTGTAATTATTACGCAGCAGTCAGTAGTCACGAGACACACTTTCTACATTAGTAATTTTGGAGGAAAATTATAAAAATATTTAAAAGAATTTATGTTTACAACTACTCGTATAATTAAATATATATTAAAAATTCGCAGAGCTACAAACATTTTTTACTCGATATTATACCGAGAGCAAATTACTGCATATCCTAATCTTCTTGTACCGATAGTTCACCGATATTTTTAACGAAGTCAATATCTATATATTTTTATTTTCAGGATCATTGATCAATTCATCCATATAACTTGTTTTAGGCCAAACTGGATCAGTGTATGACATTTAAATTAGTTATTTATACACTTAGCTCTATGTGCATAGCCGAATATGATAATACGAACTTGGTTGATGATGCCATTCTCTAAAATAGAATACGTTTCATACAAATAGCATACATTTTCGAATGACATTTATTAAGTGGTGTTTAATCAGGAAGCTCCAAATTAAATTTATTTGAACAAGTAAATTTTGAAATTATTCTAGATTAATGAATTATTTTTATAAATTATACAATTTTATAGTAATGTTAATATTATTTTTGTATATTGATAACATGAACTATTTCTTTTCTTCCCAAATTCGAATGCATAAAACTTTATTACCGACTCTACTGATTTTTATGCCGTTTTATTAATGATTTTCATTTAAACTCATGAGCATTTTAAAATAAAATTATAATATGAAACAATCGTATTTCGATTTCCAAATAGTCCTTGATGACTGAACTTCCCAATGGAAGTGAAAAGACCAAAGATTATGTACATATTGATACTATATACATATGCACCTGTAATAATTGTATATATAATATTTGTGAACCGTGTGCAGGTATCGAAAACATGTATCAATACAATGGACCGCATGCAATAACAATAAATGAGGAAGGTTGCGGTATTTACAAAACATGCGAAAGTTTTATTGAAATTACTTGTACATATATTGCATGCATGTGTATGTGCATGGGAGAGTTGCAGACCGTGACAGAGATCCAGATAATGTGCATTGAATCCTACAACCTTCTTTATGATCCTTCAATATAAGTACATACATACATACATATATGCACATTTAATTACAACACTGAAATATGTACACAAGTATGTATGGTTGTGTGACCATGCTACAACATGTAAAACCGTCTGTTTAAAAATTGGCACATACAATTATACCTTGTATATGTGAACGTGCATATGTTTATACACAATGTCTATTTTGCTGTCCAATATATTCATATCTCTGCATACGTACATACATATGTACATGCACTTATAATCAAGCAAGCGTGCCACATACATACATACATACATATGTATGTAGTATGGGTACCTTTGTTCATACATACAAATGCCAGTACCTTCACAATTGCACATAGAAAATTGATTATCACTTATTGCAATACATGTATCCAAATAATTGTATTTTGTTTTTTTTTCAGCATTGGTTTTTTTTAGATCTCTCAATGGTGCTACAAATACACTGTTTGCTGTTGTTGTATTGTCGTGTATATCACGGAGCGCATAGAGTGTAAAACTCTTTTTCTTCACTTCATTTTAAAAAACGATTGCGTGTATTATCAACTAGATAAGTGCTCGAATAAAACATTAATAATATACACTTACATTACTTCCGTCAATTTTACTTTCTCCTTAAAAAAAAAATCAAAACAACGGTAGCTCACAATGAAAGAACAGAAACCTATGATTGAACATAGAAACGAATGGAATTAGTACAACAAAACGAATCAGTCTGCTCACAGTAGTATTCCGTTCACATTATTGCTTATTACCGATTTAGGCCTTCTACACTACAATTTTTTGGTTTGATGATGCAAAATTGTTTGTTATAAACAAAGATTACAGATAGCAAGTGTCGTAATAATTTTTTCTTTAAATTTTAAAATAACATACATAAGAAGGAAAGAAATAAAATAATTAATATAACATTCAGAAAACAAAATTTGATTTAAAATCTTATCGTTTCTAAATTCTCAAATTACCAGTTTTTCCAAATATTTTCTTGACTGTACAATTATATTATTATTAATTTAGGTATATAGATAAGACAGTCAAAATGATAGAAAATAATATATTAGCCATTCTTCCCAATGCTTTTCTGAGTAGCGTAAAAGCTTGGAAGCAATTTTTTAGGTGTCTGTTTTCTCCTGTATATCAAGATTTGTAAAGATTAAAATGTGCATACAAATATTACAAAACAGTTTGAGCAGAGTTACCGATATGAAAAATAAGAGTCAATCTGATTTTGTTAGATGTTATATGTTTTATTGATTTTAAAAAAAATTTACATAATATATTGCAGTAAATTTTCCATAATAAAATATCGAATTTTTCGATAACAGCTATCGATTTACAAACGATGTAGCCGAATCCCATCTCTGTCAAATATTATATAAATAAAACAATGGCATACGCATGTTGTGCTTCCAAAAATATTTTGAGGTAACAATTGACGAATATTTTAATTAAAATTTGTAATACAATGCTTGAAATACTTATTTCAGGATAGCACAATGCACTACACGACTTATGTCCGTGTATCCGTCGCACTATGTGAGTCCAATTGTAGATAAAAACATCCAGAACTCCAAGGGACTTGAACTGTCCCACATCCCAATTAAAGCGGCTCCAAATGATGTAAATGACACCATATTTTATGGGGAACTCAAACAGAAATTTCTGAATTACATTACCAAAAAGGGTAATGCCGAATTAGCGAAAGAGTTGCTAACGAAAACATTTGAGGCAATTAAGCGCACACAAATTGAGCGATTAAATCTCGGCGGCGCCGATCAAGAGAAAGTTATTACAGATGCCGAGACGCTGCTCATAAATGCCATCGAAAACTCGCGACCATTGCTCACGTTGTCCGCAATTAAAAGAGGCGGAGTCAAATATCAAGTACCGGTCCCATTGACCCAACGTAAATCCTATTTTTTGGCCATGAAATGGATTTTAGATGCGGCGCGCGAGAAGGAGCGTAAAGTAAAGTTGCCCGACAAGTTGGCTTGGGAAATCTTGGATGCTGCCTGTGGCCAGGGAAGGGTGATCAAGAAGAAGGACGATCTGCACCGACAGTGTGAAACCAATCGTGCTTACGCTCATTACAGATGGAGCTAATTGTGTTCAATTTTTGATGCTTAACCTGTGCATTAATATAATGAAATAAAATGTAATTTTTAATTAGAAAACAAGTGCGGTCTTATTTGAAATATATATTTTAGGTTTTATTTCAATTAACAATCGTTTAAACATCACTAGATCGAAGGCATCAAAGATTATGTCTTCAAAGATTCCGCCCATTTTTCACCATGTTTTAAATAGACAATAAAAGTTTATTTAGTTTTAAAATAAATTAATAATCTATGGCATTTTTAAAGATAGTAATCTCCTTCATTTACCATTTTTTAAGAGTATACATTAAAGTTGATTTAAATTTAAAATAAATTAACAATCGATTCACATCAACAGATCCATCAATGGCGTTTTAAAGATAATCGTCTCCTTCAAAGATGCCGCCTAGAAAGCCATCTCCTTCACTGTCGCCACCACCACCGCCAAATCCAAGAAGACCATCGTCAGCGTTGGGGGGAATAAATGCTCCATTGAATGTATCTTCTAAACGATCCTCGACGCCGATCGTTGATGCAATGCCATAAATTAAGCGCATGATCACAAGTTGAATGAAACTTGGGGCACTGGTAGCTGGTGTTTTCCGCGCATCGCCCTCAAAATCTGGATTATTTGCATCTGCTATCACTGTGATCCTTGAGGATGCCACCAACTTTATGAGCACAATCGAGAAGATCAATGTTTGTAACGATGTAATGTTATAATTTCTTGATTTTAGCATTATAGTAGATTAAAGTATGTATGTTGCAAGTGAGAGTTATTAAATAATTATGAGAGTGTGTGTTGTCAATCGTGATAATCAATACTGAATCATAGATGCGAGACTCGTAATCGACCTACTCAAAGAAAGGTGGTTCTCGTTTTGTTTGTTTGTTTTCTCAATTCGAATTGAAACTTTCTCTTGTAACATTAATAACCATTTGAGTGTTTGTACGGTCAATATGAAATTAGTCTTACCTTCCAGTGTGACCAGTGTTTATTTTTATGAATATTTTCAGTGTGGCAGCGAATGCGAATTGTACTTGGAAAAGTGATCTAATCTTTTTTTGCATTGCGCAAGTCGCTGTTCATCGATCTGACGTCAAATGCTGATTATTGGGTGTTAAGTTGTTTACAGCTGGCAAATGAATCACATTTCACCTGAGAATGGAAATGCGTAATGTTTTTGTTTCATTTGCATACAATTTTTTTTTTTTTTTTTTTTTTTTTTTTTTTTTAATTAGAAATTTTTATATTTATAAGTAAAAAGTGTTTTTTTTATCACAGGGGCGATCTATTGTAAAACGGATTAATAAAATTGACAGAGGTAGTTATAATATAATACAATATTAATCCACTGGCGCCATCTAGCGCAGAGTGCACTATTTGCATTAGGTTATAAATGACGGTTTTATTTTTACATTATACTGAGGATATTATCAGGCGTTATTTGTACTGTGCTCCCCATATTTGAATTTTGCACTGCTCTCAGGACAACAAATAAACAAAGCAAGCCCAATGTGCACATAAGAAGGCCAATTGATATATAAGTGGCAAAGAAATAAAAATGATAAGCCAACGACTTACCAATCAATGCACAGAACATTTTGCCTACTCTCATAGGCTCTCCCCCACGCTAACTGTCTCTCCCGGGCGCTCACTCACTCTCTCGGTTTCCCTCTGTCTCTCTGGGGACGCAACGCGGCGTGAGATCGCCCCCCTCCCGCGCATGACGAACGTTTGCTGATGTTATGACGACTCCACACACCACTTGGGCTACCCTCGTATGTTTGTTTATAAATTTAATAAGTAATTTGGGAATACACATAGAGAGCATACTTGCTTAAGTACGTACATAGATGTATGTACATAGTAGGTATGAACGCACATGTACATGGACTTGCACACTGAGGAGAGGTGTGAATATAATACATACGCTCGTACATACGGTTTCTAGATAAATACGATTGTAAACATATTTCTTTATTTACTTTACTATCCACTTTTTTTTGTGCAGCCGTAAGGAGCGCATGCCTTCAGTTAGATTCAAGAACGCTATTCATTAATACGTATTCGCGCGTCGCGCGGAAGATAAGAAACCTTACAATTATTCATATATAGTATATACAGTAATTTAAATTAAACCGAGGCCTAAATCAAAACAAAGAAATATTTTAAATTAAAATATATATATATATATACATATATATTTAATTGAATCATATCTAATGAGTGTGGCATTGGCTTTGATGTATTTGATTTTCAGTTGTGTTTCCGCAAATATAAATTCGATCGGTATTTGTTGCAGTCCCGAATCGAAACTCGATTCAGAGTTGCTTAAATGCATTCCGGCTACGAATATTCAAAATGCAACAGATAATCTCGATGTGCAACTCGATCAAATTGATAGTCCCTTGGGCTATGACCTTGCCAGGCATAATGAAACAATTACAGACTGTCCAAGTACTCGACTCTCAAATGTTTCACTCGCTAGCGAAACTTCAGTGGAGGTTTCCGCAAAATCGTGTCTGCTTACGATCAACAACCGTCTCATAATATTAACGTGTAAACCTGAAGCAAATGATGTTACGACCACAGTTCCCACCTCGAGAATTGGTTTCGTCAATAAGTGCTGTCCACACAGTTACATCTACAGTTCAGAGTTCAACAGGTGTGTGCCGGGAACACCAGACTTTGATGTGTACTCTTCTATCGTGGATCGGCCAATGATATTTGTTGACAATCCTCTGCTTTGTGCCAATAATAAAGTTCTAGTTGAATACACCGTGACCGCGGAAGTCGTGCGTGTTGCCGAAGAAAGTAAGCTTGTTTGGCAAGATGGCAGTCGCCAATTGAAACGAAGTCAATTTTGCATTGAAGCTATCGATGGAAAGAAGACGCCTCGTAATATTCGTTCGATAAAAAGGAATCAACAATTTCTAATACGCACTTGTCAACAGTCGAAAATTTGCGATTCGCTACCATGTGTTCGCAGATGTTGTGCTGATGGCGAAATCTATTATAAAAAAAATATGACGACGCTGTGTAAACGAGATCCAAATGATATTCTATTCGAAAGTTTTGCGAGTCTAAAGATTAGCGGCAATTTCACGAAACCGGCTGGTGGGTAAAGTTAATATATCTTTAATAAGATATAAGTAGAATTTTGTTATCTCATATTATTGTCTGGAAATTTCTTATTTATAAATAATGCAACCCGCAAAATACTGATACTATAAAAATATTCAAACCCATCAGATACTTTGTTCAACCGTATATCTTGCTATTTTTATAATTAATTAGACTTTAGTTTAAAAAAATAAAAGTAAATTATATATTTTTTTTATAAATCATTATTAAGAATTCGTATATGTTGATAACATGTAGCATCATGTATCACATTATCAAGTAGTTTTTCGAAATTATCCACTATAATTTCGTAAGTACAAGCAATCCATGAAATACATTTTTCTCAGTGTAAGTAAGACGTATGTATTGCCATCTTGAATATTAGCAAAACCATTTTCTGGTTTATGTTTGTTGACACCCACACAAGCAAACCTTTTGGAACAATTACTTAATGTGACATCATTGACTTATTTTTGGCCTTAATTGAGACATTACTTTTATTAATTACAATCCCAAATGATGTTTGCAAAATAAACAGGACGGATATTGCTCATGGAGTAAACTCATCCCATATTGCGGGACGTATACGTAATTTAAGGTTCACTTTATTTGGTTTCAGTTACTTTGCCCACCTTTCTACCAAATGAGCGCAGTTTTATATTCATTTGAAATGGTCTTGGAGAACGTGTCTGTAATTTAGATGTTGGCTTTGCCTCATAGATTCAATGGTATTATCTTTTATGACCTTGCAGTCATTCCAATTTGTATTTACCCTTCAAATGGCAACAGTTACTGAGAGCTAAACAGTTTCCAACTAATAGCCATTGCTTTAGCACATAAAGTTATTTTAATGCTTGCGAAGAGTGCCATAAACGCCTTAATGCTTCCTTGACCCCATAAAGTAAGTCTATCCGACAGCTTTTGTGCAAAGTACACTCTCACTGCTGAAGCTATTTAAAAGGGAATTGCGTACCTTATCTATAAAAATTACATGTGTAGGAAGTGGCATTATTGTTTCTTAAGATTCAATTTTAAAAGAATTAAAAATTAGTAATTTATTAAATATAAATATTTTAAGAATTCCTCAGGTATTCAGATTTGTAAGCTACAAAATCGTTGATTTTAAAACTATAGCTATCATCATTATTAACTATTATTAGTGATTTAATTAATGAAAGGCACGAATCTCAGTAATATTGATTTCAAAATTTCGTCCTTAGTATTTGGGTTATTGCACGGCATGGAATGCCCAAAGTTTCGGCTGGATCCAGACTCATTTTCCGACGAGGAACATACAATAAGCTCAACTAATGGATCTCTCTTTATAACTAGTACTAGCAAAAAATATGCAAACAGTCAGTATTGTATTGAAAAAATTAAAAACTCGTCTATGGCTGATGATAAGGTAAGGTTTTAAAGTTACATATTTAATATACGATTTGAATTTGTAATTAAAGAAACTACTTCTTTTTAGAACAGCTCTACACATTTGTATGCTTCGATTCGAAAGTTGTGGGCAATGATCGCATTCGATTCAAAATGTATCCAATTGGTCTACTAATTTCCTGCTGCTTCTATGCAATGACCCTTGCAGTATATATTTCTATCGAGAAATTGCGCAATCTTCCAGGCAAAATATTAATTTGCTTGGTAAGTAGTCTGCTGCTGGCCTATTTAGGAATTGCTTTGGGGCAATTAATGCCTACGTCCAATAACAAAGTGTGCGTCATTTCAGGTAAGTTTTGTTTTTAAATAATAAAACAAATATAATTAAATTATTTTTTTTTTTTTAATTTTTTTCTACTTGGAAACAGGATTTCTTGTATATTTCTTTTTAATGTCTGCATTTTCTTGGATGAATATTACATGCTTTGATATATGGAAGACATTTGGGTAAATAATTCTGAATCGACAATTTTCAAAAATTAACTAACTTTTTTATATTAGATCAACGAAATCAAAGAATGTTCAAAGACGAGAGCAACGAAACCGATTTATATGGTACTCACTTTATGGTTGGGGACTTGCGATCGTCTTAACGATTATAACGGCAACATTAAGTACATCTGATGTGCTATCGGAAAATATTCGACCCAACTTTGGTAATGGTCGGTGTTGGTTCACATGTAAGTTTATCAACAAAATTCATCCAAAAAATTTGTAAATAAAAAAATATTATTTCTTTTAGATGATACTATTGGATATGCGAGCCTAATATTTTTTTCTGGACCCCTTGGCATATTACTCATCATAAATCTAGTTCTATTTTTGCTAACACTAAAGTATTGCAATCGCGTCAAAAGGGAGATATTTCGTATGCAGAGTTCAAACGCTGAAAAACCTGCTTTGCGGAATCGATTTTTCGTGGATAAAACCAGATTTATAATGAATACTAAGCTATGCTTTGTAATGGGAATTACTTGGCTATTGGAAATTGCGAGCATCTTGTTATATGATCACAAGAAGAACTTTTTCTGGTCGATAAGTGATTCATTCAATGTCCTTCTAGGAGTTTTTGTATTCTTTATATTTGTGTTCAAAAGACGAGTGTGGAATGAAATAATGTTGAAACTAGGTACGTGTTACTTTTATAATTTTCAGTCTATGCTTGGGAATAATTGCGTGTTATTTAAAAAATGGTTTATTTTTATTTCATAACCCTACCCATATAAATTAATATCTACTAATGTATTATATGGTTAGTGGTTTATAGTTTATATAAATAAGGCTGAAATATACAGATTTAATTGCCTTAGTCTTGGATGCCTTAAAAGCGATCTTAAGAAATGTGTAGTATCATATTACTCACTTGTTTTCATATATCATTGTAGGCTTCAAGACGAGAAGCGATCCTCGAAGAACCGGAAATACAACTTGCCTAACTCAATCGACTTACTCGGCACCGAGTGTCTCCATGAGAAAAATGGATATTGACGAGGGCGAAAAATCGCTGACACGAATTTGATCGCAATAACGCGAGGATATCGAAATTCATATAAACACAAAATGAAAATTATTTGAAAATTATACTCCTAGCGTATGATAATTGAGTGCTAATGTATGTTACGCTAAAATGTATTAGTTATTTTTGTAGTTTAGAGCCTATGAAAGAAGAAGCAGCATTAATGGTACAACGTACTTAGCCTGAGGTGTGCTTGCAAGTGTGTTTTTATATGTTTCTATATGTATTTATGTGTGTGTGCAACCACATATTACGAATATGCTTCTTGTTTCGCACAAACAATATAATATTAATTAATACAATTGTATTACAACAAATAAATCGAAAATCATGAAAACTTCACAGCGCCAAAGTATTTGTGTTTCATTTTCAGTCGTAGCAACCTATCGATAATTCTCACGGCCAGCATTTATTAATGGAGCTCCTCTCTAGTATTTTTCCACGTTATTTAGTGAATTTTAAAATTCACGTTGCGGTCAGCCTGATTGCAACCTTTGGTTTAGTTCTTCTGCATTTTTTTAAGTCACACCAATTATCAACAAAATACTTTGCATTAAGTAAAAACAATTTACATAAAAAAACTTCACAAAAATGGATCACTTCAACTTTGGCGGTTCGGAGCTAACGCGTGGTCACATGGTTCAAATGTTACTGCGTATTTCTATAGCCTCAGTTATTACTTATTACTCAGTCAAATGGATGATGAATCAAATAGATCCGACAAGTAAAAGCAAAAAGAAGGCAAAACTTCTGGCCGAAGAACAGTTAAAAAGGTGGGTTCAAGTATTATAGTCATGAGGCATAATCAATCCAATATTTTCAACACTTGCAGGCTGCGTAGAGAGGACAACTTCGATGTAAACTTACAAACATTTACCGATTACGAGTTGATGATTGCATCACACCTTGTTGTTCCAGCAGACATTGCGGTGAAATGGAGTGACATCGCTGGCTTGGATGCCGTCATACAGGATCTACGCGAATCGGTTGTGCTGCCCGTGCGACATCGCGACATGTTTAAGAACTCCAAGCTGTGGCAAGCGCCGCGAGGTGTTCTGCTTCATGGTCCGCCTGGATGTGGCAAAACGCTGATTGCCAAGGCAACCGCCAAGGAGGCGGGCATGCGTTTTATTAACTTGGATGTGGCTATACTGACCGATAAGTGGTATGGCGAATCACAGAAGTTAGCCTCTGCTGTTTTCTCGCTGGCCGCAAAAATTCAACCATGCATAATTTTTGTGGATGA
The DNA here is from genome assembly GCA_019972355.1 of Drosophila kohkoa. Taxonomy (NCBI): domain Eukaryota; kingdom Metazoa; phylum Arthropoda; class Insecta; order Diptera; family Drosophilidae; genus Drosophila; species Drosophila kohkoa. Next base: position 965,339 of record BJEL01000033.1, on the reverse strand, counting down.
AATCGATTCGTTTCTGCGCGCCCGCAACTCAAATGATCACGAAGCCACCGCCATGATGAAAACGCAATTTATGATGCTGTGGGATGGTCTCAGCACTGATCCAGAATCTGCTGTCATTGTCATGGGAGCCACAAATCGACCGCAAGATCTAGATAAGGCAATTCTTCGTCGTATGCCAGCACAATTTCATATTAGTCTGCCATCTGAAGTGCAGCGTGGACAAATTTTGAAATTGATCTTGGCAACGGAGGAGATTGACAACAATGTGGATTTCAATCGCTTGGCAAAACTGACGAATGGTTTCTCGGGCTCTGATCTACGTGAAATGTGTCGCAATGCTTCCGTTTATCGTATGCGACAATTTATGACAGCTACGGATAGAAATCAACAGCAGGCGTCGAAGCCACAGCCATCAACTGCTGGTGCAGACATCAACAAAGCTTTGATCTCCATCACCATGGATGATCTGCTGAGCTCGCATTTGAAAATGAAGGAGTCCAAAATGCACACTGGCAATCTATTCTTGGAGAATAGAATAGATTTAGATTAACAAGCTTTATTTTTGTTTATTTGTTATTAAATTTTGATCACAAATAATTTACAAGACAAGCGATTTTTGACTTAATACCTACATAAGTAAAAGTAGCACAAGAATCGCTTTCACTTAAAAAAAAAACATAGTTGCACCCTAATTTGGCATTTTTTTAGTTGTGTTTTGCAAGCTGATAAAATATAAATATATTTGGGGATTTCCCCCGCTCAAATGTCGAAGCATTCGTCATAGAACGATAAATGGGATGCATGTCGATCTCCCTTCCACTTTGTATGTTTTATCGATACACCAATCAAAAACACAAGTTAATCGATGTAACAGTCAGTTTAAATGCAATATTTGCGACGTTCGTTTGATCAATTCAATTTATTAAATGGATTAATAATCAGTGTGTAAACCTCGCAAGTAATTATTATTGGACAAATATCTAGCACTTATCTAAAAGTTTTGGCCCATACAAAAGAACATATGCGCAATGCCAATCGCCGCCTCCAGAAAGTCGCAATATCTCATCGGTCGTTACCGAAGTGACGTCGTCATCATCAAACTTGAACCAGATATCGCCACTGGAACGCACCCAGGCCACATAATGACCTGACGAACTGGAGCGGCCCTTGTGTGTCAACACAGCCTTCAGCGTATAAAATCCCGAATTGTTGCTTCCCAAATCGTCATCGAATGAGAATTTCTCATATTTGCTTTCATCGATTTCCTCGTCGATCTCCATAGATTTGGCAGTTTGCTTTATCTGCGATTCCACTTCCATTTTTTTATCATCGACTTCCTTAAATTTGGCACGCATGGGACACAACTTTTGTTGTAATTCGGGAGTGCACAGTTCAAATGCATCGAAATCCATGGGAAATTTAATGTCTTTCAAGACCTTTGCATTGATACCCTCCTTGCCTTTGTATTGGAAACGTACGAACTGAACGGTCAAATAAGCGGGAAGACGGCTCACTAAATACTGCAAAAGCAAGCAAGAATATTCTTGAAATTAACTTGAAAATAAAGGTAATGTCACTCGCTTACAGTTCTGGTATAATGCGCATCGCGACCCAAGGATTCAGAGTTTTTAACCAGCTGTTCTTTCATTTTCTGCATTTAAATATTATTAACGAATAGTGGAAAAATCATTCAAATGCTTACTATTAATAATTACCGATTTGAGACCACTTTGCATGTATTTAACCTCCATGGAAATAAAGCAACTCAACTGCAAGAAATTCTCGGATGAAATTGTGGCAGGTTCATCAGGAGCTTCGTCTGCGGTCATTTTCACTTCAAAGGTGCCGCCAAAGAACTGTTCAATAAATGAGCTGCAAAAATAGCGGATACATTAAATACAATATTATAAGTTCTACACTATTCAAGAGTTTTTACTTGTGCGTTTTCTTTTCGGCAATAGCACCATCCGATTCTTGACTCAATGGACGCAGTTTTTGCTGCAGCATCTTGAGAATCTCTGACCAACATTCGTTGGCATCCTGCTGACGATAGGTGCCATTCTCTCCAGTCTGAGCAAATTGTGGCGACGATCGATGTAAAGCCTGCAAAAGCACAATTGGCGTAATCGTAGTGCCCTTCTCCATTTGGGCAAATACGATCTTCATGGCCGATGAAACGGTCGATGCCGTTGATCCACTATCTGAACTATCTTGGCCAAAATTAACCAATGCTTTGCGCAACTCAGGCACAGCTCTTAAACACTGAACGGTGGCATTCATGTAGCATGTATTTCCCAGATTGGTTAAACCGGCTGGAATACGCATCTGCAAGGAGACTAGTTAAAAAATGTTTCACACATACATTGAATTTACATTACCGCTGTGGCTGCTTCGGCCTCGTTCATGTCCTCGATAAATTTAACTGGTGTTTGAGGAACCTCTGGCACCTTTTCCTTGGAGCCCAGTAATAACACAACTGCACCCTATGATGACAATCAAAGCTGATTCAGTGAGAATAAAAGTGAAGCGAGTCGCAACTTACATCCTTCAGCTGTAAATTCCATTCATCATCCTTGAGAATTCCGCCTTTACACATCACTTTTTGCCGTTCTGGTTGCACGCCAGTGAGCGCAAATAGTTGAGCTTTAAACAAGATTGGCTCCTCATCGGTGTTCACATCAATATCCGGATAAAGTTCGCGGCCCCATTTCACTTTTACTGCGTAGAATGGAATGTTGCGGCGTACACTACATTTAATTACATTAACTTGCAAAAATTTACCTTTGAAGGACGGCATTTTCAGGAGTGTTAATCGCAGAATCAGATGAATTTCTTTAAAATATCAAAGTCATACTAGTAGCTATCCAGTGTGACCGCAAGCCCATTGACAAAAATCTACTATTTTATATATAAAAATATTTCAAAATATACAAATTACACAAATACTGACTTCGTTGTACTTGATCAGTAATAACTTTTTTTAAGAAAAAACTAATTTCTATGAAATAAAATAATTGGAGTACCTGTAGATATTTTGTTTCGTTCGCTTGGCGCTATAAAGCTTGAATAATTTAGAAATGACGACACTTATCGATTATACTTAATAGCAACTCTGATTTTTATCAATAAGCATTTATCGTTGCAGTCGATGCTAATAACAAACCTATTTGTGAAAGACCAGTGTTTATCTCTTTTAAACGTTAATAATTTTACAAATTAAATATTAAACTGAAATGGATTGTGAAAGCATTCAAATGGCGATATCAGATGAAAATAATCTGACTGTGAGTAGATATCTTTAAACATTAAATGCAATGCTTACCTTTTTCTTTGTTACTGCGTAGTATTTTATAGCTACATACATACATGCGCATTTTATGAGTTATGTTTGTATGTATACATGCATATGTATGCATGTAATCAAATAAGAAATTCAAACAAAGACGCTATAGATTCGGGGTGGAAACTACAATAATGAGAAATATATATTAATACAATGTCCTTTTTTCTACTCAAGGAACGCAAGGAAAGCGGAAGGAGAGGACGCAAACCTGGCAGAAAAACCTCCTCAGAAAAGGTTGATATTAAAGCCAAACTTGGTACGTTCTTATTCTCGCTTATACTTACGTACATTAAATTACATTTTATATATATTTGTTAAATATTCATTATATTCAGAACGGAGCCGGCAAAGTGCCAGGGAATGCAGAGCACGAAAGAAGCTTCGGTATCAATATCTGGAGGAGCTTGTTGCTGATCGCGAAAAGGCTGTAATTGCATTGCGTACTGAACTGGAGCGAGTTGGTTAATATATATTTATGTTGTGCACAATGATAGTCTTATTAAACCTTTGGCTTTGCAGCTAATACAATGGGATAGGCAGATGGCTGAAAGTGACAGTCCCAATAATGATGTTGATCAGCTGCTGAAGGAGATTGGCATCCTTAAGCAAGAGCTACATGCTTGAACTCAAAGTACAAAATAAGTTTTTAATAAACTACATTCATACATATAAGTATATATTTTCATACCTTAAGTAAATTTAACTAGCTTCCGTAAGTTGAATAAACAAGTTTATGAAGTCTTAATTAAGTTTGGTTATAATTCGACCCCTTTTGGTATATGTGTTAATATTCTTTATTGTATTTCATTCTGTTTCAGCTTACGGAATTATGTAAAAATATAAATATTTATATCCTTAAATACAGAACTGTATTTTAAAACGTATCCATCCTTTTTTGATATTTTTGATATACATATCGATATACAATTCCTTAAATTTTTAGTATCAATATGAAAACGGTAATCTCGCTTATTTCTAGACATTAAATAGTACATTTTCAAATAAACTTGCGGTCACTCTGTTCAATTCTTCATGTTCCAAATATTTACATCGTAAATTATTATTTTAAAATTACAATGGAGACCAATACAGAACGGAGTACAGAAGCGACTTCAACAGAATTAAGAAGAGAGGCCCGGCGTAAAAAAATATTGGAAAGCGCAAAAAGTCGATTGGAGAAACTGAATGGCAGAGTGCAGACACATGGTAAGCATTTCTTCTGCACTTGTTTTGAACAATGCAAATGTAATGTATTTAAAGAAAATCATAGAATTTCACGTTGGTACACTTGAAATGTTACAATAAACCAGCAGTAGTCGAATATAACATCTTTACATTACTTCACACATTTGTATAGTCTAGTGGTTTAACCTCAGGGGTGCCCTTTGACTTATATTAATATAATTGATCGGGAATTAGATATCTTAAGTCTATCTAAATACACGATTTGAATTCAATTGATGTACTCGACTAATGTTAATTTAGTATTTTCATTATCTAGTTGACACTCGCCATCAGTCAGCTCTTTACACCGGTGCTCATCAGCTGATGTTCGATGGAATGAATGAAATTGAACTAAGTAACGTCATTGACGAACACAGTCTGTTTTTATTAGGTTTACATTTATTGTTTTTATATTCTATGATGTTTTCCTGAAAACCCAAGTAGGACAAAGCGAACAAAAGCTACGAGCTACAACATAGCATTGTTTGTTAGTTAGGGCTTATAACTTAAGTTAGGTTATGATGTTAGATATTTTGAGTTTTTAAAAACGCATTGTAGATAGTATTATGAATATAGATATCAGAAATATTTACATATATATATATATATATATATTAAACTATAATTTTCTATTTTTTCATTTCAGACGCAAATTCCCCTGAGGTTTTGGAATACTCGGACCCTGAAGTGGAACCCAACATTCAAGTCGGAAGTAAAAATTATCAAGAAGATGCGTTTAATTCCGTATTTTTTACCTCGGCCAGCAGTAATACAACTAATCTAGAGACCCCCAGCTTTTTTGTAAAAAGCAGAGCCCTTATTTTCGTTGCTGCTATAGTGGGATACATTCTATCTCAGTATGCAAATAACATCCTCTTTGTTCCAGTTGGGTTATGCGTACTGATTGAAGTGTTTTATTATAAAGGGCATCAATATCTGAACAACAATATTGTTAATAACATTGTGCCAATGGTACTTTTGTTTGCTGGTCCTTCGTTGGGAAATAAGATAAAACAGATTAATAGTCTCGTCTCGATTTCACAATCTCTCCTCATAAATCTAGCTATAACCATATTCTGCATATGCCTAAGTAGCTTTTTGTTTCAATTGTTTAGCTTAAATCATATTGTGGATATTAAATAAAATGTTATTACTATTTCGACCTTACATTGTGTCGCAAGAATAGATGCTCCGGTTTTCACTTTTCGTTTTCGTTTTGAAAACGAAATCGAAAAAATTGGTGCTCCCGTTTCACAAGATTTTTTCGAATTGCAAAACGAGAAAATTTGTCTTGCCGAAATGAAAAGTAAATGCCTTTTTCTATATTAAATCGGATCTTATTTGCAAAATGAAAAAAAGTAGTTGTCTCATTGGTTTATTGTCGTTCTTTTAAGACCGCCAGCAGATCAATTAGGCTTGTAATTATAAAGTGTATAAAAAAAATTGTTGGAATAACCGGAATGAAATGCATTAAAAAGGTGGCATCCCCATTTTTTGTGGGAAACAGCTGATTGCCGTTCAACTAATTTTTTTAAAGAAAGTTTCAAATCTTTCTTTGCAAAAAAGACAAAAGGCAAATATATTTCATTCAGGGGAAGCATAATTATTTATATGCAGGATAAAAAATCCTTATGTGAGTTCAATCCACGCACGAAATTGGACATACAAAAGACATTTTTTCGCGTTGTTTACTTTTAACCAAAACACAAGTCAGCTGTTTTAGCAGTAAAAAATGAAACGTTCCGATAGCAAAACGATGACCAAAAACGTGTGAAAACCGGAGCACCTAAAAACGAAAATCTCGGTTTTGGTCCCAAAACGAAAACGAAAAGTGAAAACCGGAGCATGCCTGATTGTAGATTTTTTGCTTTTGGGTAATGCACATCTAGTGTGAAATATCTTATTCATTGTTTTTAGCATACGGTTATTGAATAAACTTTTTAATCTTTTATAAACAAGTTTATAGAATCAATGAAAATTAGGTATTTTCATAATTCAATGTTTTATTCGCAACAACATGAAAATTGACATTAAACACAAATTAGACAGTCACATATTTAGTTTTTCCTATTGTTTAACTTTTAAAGAATATGCATACTTTTCAACGATTTCGATTATTTTCTCTCTGTTCTATTCCATTATTCCTGTTGTGTACTATTTTATGGCCTGAATATCAATTGAAAACCGGCTGAAGTAGTGAAAATTTCGTTTGTTGAATCTGGTCACGCTGAATTAGAACTTTTGATGTACATACAAAAAATCGAGCTGGAGTGCGGTGGAAAAAATATTGATTAATTAATATCTGTGCTAAGACAGATATATTTGTTGAAAACGATATGACTGATCAACGGGGGACTAGAGTTTACGTTGGCAACTTAACGGATAAGGTCAAAAAAGACGATCTCGAAGGTGAATTTACAAAGTACGGCAAACTGAATTCGGTATGGATTGCATTTAATCCACCCGGATTTGCCTTTGTTGAATTCGAGCATCGTGACGATGCCGAAAAGGCATGTGACATTCTGAATGGCTCCGAACTCTTGGGTTCACAATTACGAGTCGAAATCAGCAAGGGACGTCCGCGACAAGGCCGGCGTGGTGGACCAGGCGACCGAGGACGCCGCGGTGATGTCGGCGGCCGGCACAGCATAACAAATAGCAGTGGAGGCGGTTTTCGGCAACAGCGCGGATCGAGCAGCTCCAGCAGCCGCCATTGTGAACGCAGTTACAGCTCGGGACGCTCCAATTCGGGCTACGGCGGTGGTGGCAACAGCCGCGATGGCGGCAGCAGCAGCAATGGCTTCAGCCGTCGCGATGCGTACAGCAGTGGAGTTCGAGATAGCAATCGCTACGGCGGCAGCAGCAGCAGTTCAAGCTACAGTCGCAATGGTGGGCAAGGCGGTGGAGGACGTTTTAGATCCCGTTCACCAGTCATATATCCTCGGTTTTAATGTTAATCCATAAATACGCATCCACACACATTTCGTATTCAATTTCTCGAAGCCGCTAATAAAAACAAACCCCAATATTCAACGTTCATTGCGATATTGATGCGATTCTGCTATCATAAGGATGCAAAGAGAAGAGAGGAAGCATTGCTAATATGTACATAACATACATATACAATACATATATATTGATATCATTAAGGAAATATGCATCTTTTTTAACACATATATTTCTATGCTAGGACATCAGCTTTGGTATAACAACAAACAAAAAAACATACTATTTATTTACACATACAACAAATTGCATCAAACAAATTCTTAATTTAAATGGAAAAAATATTCAAATTTAAGAAACTAAATTAGCCAACTATTAAAAATAATTAAGATACATATATTTAAAACAAAATATATACGGACTTAGTTTTACCGACAAACCTAGAATACATAAATCTAATAAAATTGTCAGAATCGTATTTGATTTATACTTTTGTTATATTGTTTTCCCCATTTACCATTTTAAGGGATGAATCCCATTTGAAAAAAAAGGCTTTTATAATGTGGGGTATTAGGGTAGGTCGATTTAATTACGATAACGATAGATATAAAAATATAAATCACTTTGATTAGAGGGTTAACTTAGGATTTTTTAAAAATTCTCGGATCGACATAATTCTATTGGAACAACTTATTTCGTTGTATTAATACTGATTAGATTTTCCATGAAAAATTAAGCATATATAATGTTCTCGATATATACGTTATTGAATAATTCGACATAATCTTCAACATGTCTTTTTTAAAGTAGTAACGGATAATTTGGGATCTACAAGCCCTTTAGGCAAAGTTATCAAAACGATATCGATAATGTCCATACTTCTAATGCTCCGATTCCAGAAAATTGGAGACGCCATTCGATATTTTCTGCGTTGAAGCAAATTACATTTTAATCGACAAGTACTAAACCAAAGCTTATGTTTGGAGGTAAGTAAACTCAAGGCAAAGGTAAATACCATTTAAGCAGATATATGATACACAATATTAATTCTAACATTTAAAAACTTGAACAGAAAAACAATACTTAAATTTCAGCATTAAAAGCCAGCGATATAATATAACAAGGCATCAAACAAACTCAAATTCATTTTTAAATTCTGTAGTAGCTTATCAATTGCATATTATCGGCATTATCCTATCGGTACATTTAATGCAAATTATTTTTTTAAAGTTAAAACATGTCATTTAGTTTTCACATTTATAATTATTTTTCAAGATTATCATCATCATTTGGCAATTTTTCAATAAGCTTTCTCAATTATATCATATTAAATTATTTATACAAAAACAAAACTTAAGATAAAGATGCTATTTATCTACATTTTTTTTTTTTAGCTGACATACATATATAATTTTGAGTCTCCCGAAAATATATCGCTTGTTTTTAATGTTTAAATTTAAATATTGTTTTTCTACATAAGTTTCGAGTATGGATTTCAACATAAAGTTGTCACCAATTACATTAACGGTAATGTAAATAATAAAAACATTTAAAGTGTTTAATACTGTGCATGTGCTTTTTAACATCGATTTAAATATAGTTGAAACAATGTAAAAGAAAAACTTGAGCAATTTATCGATAATTGTGTGTATTACCATTATCATTTTGATGGATTGTCTGAATCACCCTGTATCTCTCACGTTAGACATATTATTGGCAGATACACCACTAGAAAATATCACTAAAAGTACATGAGATATTGTTTAGGTTTTTTTTATTTTATTTTATGAGCACCAACCAGCCGTCATATGGGAATTGTGTGAAACAAGATTATTTGTGATTAATAAGTGATATATGTATGTATGTAAACGATATACGGAATAACGCAAAAAAAATTCTTTAGCAAAAATGTTAAAGACAATATTTCGAAATCCTATAAAATTGTGATGAGAACAGCATCCTAAATATACAAAAAACTTGAACTGGAATAAAATTTACAATTTCTGTTAAAAACTTACAAAGGCGATATTGTGTGGTGGCGTTGCGAGTGTGTTACATGTATGTACATACATCAATTTACTTACATATGCATGTACATGCATGTATGTACGTATGTATACATTTATATTGTACATACAGACATATGTACGTGCGTACATACCTACATACATACATGCTGCTGCTCTGCTACTAATGTAACTTAGCTCCTTACAAGCACTTATGGAAAAAGTAAAGTAAAATGCATTTTGTCTCTAACATATGCATAAATGCAACATTAATTTTGCATCAGTTTGTTAGCATACTACATTTTCCATATGTGCAAAAACGCAGTGCTCAAATTTAGCCTCAGTGCTTATTATTGTGATGACTGCTGAATACATTCATATATACATACATACATTGTATGTACAGAGAGATATAACTCGTTCATATTTAATTATTTGCATATGTGATGAATTAGACGGTACCTATGTAAGTGCATACATACCGTTGCAAATAATTATTGTATGTATGTAATTACAAGTTTTGAAGATCTTTTGATTAAGCTTACTTCGTACAAAATGGATAACAAATGAACGTATGCATACATACACGTACATATGAGAACACACATATATTCGCACACAAGCATAAGTATAAACTGCATGCATGCACGTACATAAATTTGGACATGTATAGGTGTATGTGTGTGTATATGCAATTTTTGTGAGTGTATATATTTGTGCATGTGTCAGTTCTTTTGTCAATAATTTAAAACTTGTTCAATAATATTATTCGGCAAAACAATGTAATCGCAGAAAATTAACTTTTGCCTTAGAAAAAAATAATTAGCAATTTTTCAAGTGCGCTGCTTAATTTGTGTTTTCCAAGGAGTTTCCATGCTAAACTGAAACATCAAAAAAATAACTGTTCGGACCAATGTAATCGTTGTATTGGTGTAGGTTACAAAAAAAAAAAAAAAAAAAAAAAAAACAGTCGCCATAGCGTCCATCAAAAGAGTCACAGTTTTTATTGAGATACATAGGGAAATTCTAACCTATACCTTGATAACTGAGATAACCCTAAACCGGTCCGCAAAATTTCACAACAGCAGCCATAGCAAAGTCCTTATTTATTATGAATTTTGGAGCCTTAAATTCTGATTGGGCACATAATAGAATACATTCCAATTATATATTTTTATGTCCTATTGGGGAAAACGTCTTGTTCATCTGTGTAGAATGCTTAAATTCCTAATAATAATTTGTTGTTCTTTCAGGTGTTAAACGATCACACTAAAAATGGTTATTTTAAGAACGTTTTTAAAAAAAATTATGATATGAAGGGACATAGAAATGATGAAACCGAAATCAAAATAAATAGTTATAATAAGCAAATAACTCAAAATCATAAAAGACAAACATCATCTTCAGAGACTAATATGGCAAACACAATTTCCATAATGTCGAACGCCATACGCAACGCAGTGAGCAAACAACGTATACGCTATAAGGAGAAAGGATTTAACTTGGATCTAACCTGTAAGTTTAGTTCACAAAATCTCGGCTAATGATTTTTTTTTATGTTAGATTTACTGGTTTTTTCGTTGACTATCTTGATGAAAAATTCATTAATATTTATTATTGCAGATATTTGCTCCAATATTATTGCGATGGGATATCCTGCTCCGGATAAAATAGAAGGCATTTGGAGAAATCGCTATGAGGACGTGTTAAAGTTTTTAGATGAAAATCACGGTGATCATTACAAAATCTACAATTTGTGCAAAGAACGCAATTACGACAAAAGTAAATTTCACGGGGTAAGCTTAAAAATATCTTAACTATCTTTCAATCGAGTAAATCTAATAAATATTCTTTACATTTCATGCAGAGAGTTGCAATTTATCCGTTTGAAGATCATAATCCTCCCACAATTGAGTTAATACAACGTTTTTGTCATGATGTTGAATCTTGGCTAAAAGCTGATTTGCTCAACGTTGTCGCCGTGCACTGCAAGGCAGGCAAAGGACGAACTGGTAAGAAGCAACTTAAATATTTCATTTTATTCAATTTAAATTAAATGAATTACATTTTGCAGGTACCATGATATGCGCATACTTGGTGCATTGTAGATTCAAGAAAACCGCTGACGAAGCACTCGATTGGTATGGTGAAAAGCGTACGAAAGATCGAAAGGGGGTTACAATTCCATCTCAACGTAGATATGTTCAGTATTATTCAAAGTTGATCCCAGATTTGCGGTATAAAGTTACAAGTCTTTACGTAAGTATACAATTATAATTCTTGTCTTATATATTTTTTTTTGATAATTTGCTCTGATATTGAAAGGTCTGTGAAATTCGATTTGCGGACACGAATTTTTTGCATAATCTTGGCCCATTGCAATGCTCGATTTGGGACATGCAGGACTCCGCAACAGAAAAAGCTAAGGCACAAGTAAGTATAAGAATATCTAAATCTTCCACATATATTTTTTTTTAGATGTGCTGAATCGAAGAACTTAAGCGCAATAATATGTTTTCAATTACATTAAAAGTTTATAGAAATTCTGTTCAGAACTGATTTTAACTTCAACTCTTTTTTAATAATATTCATATTATTTTATCTTCTCAAATTAGCAACTGAAGACGTGGCAACTTGATTTCCAGCAGTCTTCTAACTTGGATTTAAGTAGCTCACCACTTTTAGTTTCTGGTGATATTAAAGTGGAACTTGCAAAAATATCATCGGATAAGATCATTTGCCACGCCTGGATGAATACATTCTTTGTGCAAAGTAGTTCTGGTCGGTAATCAAAATAAAAAAAATATAAGTTATAAATAAATAATAATAAATACTCTAATGTTCGTAGATTGTGAAACCGATGGAACGAACGTCAAATATATGTATACTTTAAACAAGTCCGAAATCGATGGTGCCCATAAGGACAAAGATTACAAGTTTTCGGAGGGCTTTAAGGTGAGAATCTTTGCAATAAATTAAGCAGTTATATATTTATATTTTACTTATTGAATTGCAGATCTCGATTGTATTTGAAGGAGAGAAACGTTCCGACTGCATACAAACTGAACCCTCAGTGAATAATCGAAACAATAATCGAAACTCGGATAATTTGCCTGGTGACAATGATAGGAATCTAAACAGTGAGGGTTCTGATTTCAACTCTCCGTCCTCAAGTCGTTTCTTCGAACGTAATAATGGTCCATTTCATGCCAATGATGAGAGAAGTGCAACTCGATCTCAACAATTGGAGCAAAATGGGAAACAACCTGTAAGTGCAAACACCGTACTCGAATTTAACATTTAACATATTATATATATTCATATATTTTGATATTTAAAATCAAACACACAACATTTCTGAATATGTTTAAAATGAATGCATTCGTTTTAGACAAAAAATCAATATGAAAAATCAACCATCTCAAAATGTTCTGCGATGCCATCGAAACGCAAACAGTCTTCATCCAAATCGTTGTTAGTAAGCGTTAATAATACCTCATCAAGCAAGGACATCAAAAAGCTGCATATTTTCAACCACCAACCGTCCGTTACACAATCCTCCGGTTCAATCAAGTGGCAAAACGATTCCAATATTCAAAACATGTATGACAACTCCTCAGATAATAATAGTCCACACATATTCGATCGTTGCAATATTCCTAAGCCTACTACTACATCTACTGCTGCTACAGCTAGAGCTGCATCTGCATCTGATAAGATCTTCGAACAAGAGTCATACATTACTTGTAAGCGATTGCCGCAAGATTTTAATAACCAGGGTGGTAGTGAAGAAGGCAATGAATATTGGGAATCCGGTGAGTCTATTGTTAATCTCATTACTTTTTAGTATTCCCCATTCCTCCTATTTTGGAATCTTTTATCTGTAAAAATACTAAAAAAAGATATTAAATCGATGCGAACTTGATGCACACCAATCCTTAACTCATAAGCCTAAATATATTTCACAATTATACAAATTATGCACTTTTGAAAGAAACTATTTGTTGAAGCATATTCTACATATGGAAAAATCAAGAAGAAAAAAAAAAAAATTCCCATTTAATTACAAGAAAATAATAAAATTCATTTGATGGATGCCATAGTATAATTAAAAACAACAACGAAACTCATTTAATGGGTGCCATAGCTTAAAAGCCCTTGCAGATTCTTTATTTATCATTACTGCTTCTTCTATTTGTAAATACTGTTAATTTATGTCAGCTCATTCCTCAGTCATTATTTTGTATAGTTTAAGGAATTGAATTCTCTGTCAAATTTCTATAGCGTCTGTAGGGGTTTATAATGGGTTCAAGTGTCTAACCATTTAAAATATATTCTATAAATATATATAAGCCTTAATCCTTACGAACATAAACTTTAATCTCCATAAGCGTAATGACGTCCTTTGTTTTATAAAACAAATAAATATCAATTCATGCTTCGAAAGCTTTGTTAATTTATCAACATTTTGTTTCTAAATTTAATTACGGAACAATTTGCGACTCAAAATTTAATAGTTATAATAAATTTTAAAAATGCATTTATTTAATATTCACATTATTTGGCCAATATAATATTAAAGATTATTAAAGACCATATAAAACTCGGTATTTAATGACTTGCAGTTGTTATATGAAAAATTGGTAGACCGCTTTTGTAAGCGGACTATCTCATAGTTTTTATACGCGCTCTTCGTAAGAAAGAATCAATTTTGTGAAACAAATAGTATTAGCTGGATAATTTTGTGCAAACCATATTTGAACAACAGTGACTAGAGCTATGGACTATCAACAGATACTGTAAGTGTTAACATTTCTTATTCATTAAGATGGCAAAATTTTTTACTTTCAAAATGTATCTTTCAGATACTTCAGCGTCGGCCAATCAAAGGATGCTCATATAGGGACAATTACAGTACGGTGTTCTTCGAAAATATGGTGAGTCTCTTATACCTTTGTTATCTGATGTAAAATTGAAATTTTCTATTTTAATAGTAAAAGTATCTTGAAATGTGTCTTAGTAATTATAAATTGTTTGTGCTTCTAACATAGTTCTTTTAAATTTCTTAATCTATCTTCTTGAAATGTCTAACTTTGGCATAGCTCGCTTGACCAACCAAAAATGAATATTTATTGTGGGATTTTTCTATGAATTTCCCTTTATATATAAAAAATCAAAGAACGTTTTTAATACATTGTTTCTATAAAACTCAGAATTCTGACTGACTGAACTATCAATATGTCAATTATAGCTGACAAATCTCTAGTTTCAAGTATATCGAAGTCGGGGTTAAAACTTGTTAGTTTTAATATGTTATATTTTGTATATTACTTAAAATATTAATTTCGCACTTAAAACTTGTCGAATAGCTGTCGAATTGTATTCCAAATTCCAAATTCCACCAAAGCGATTATTACTTTTTAATATAATAGTCAGAGTTTATAATTTTTGGCAAGAGTATTCTATCCTGTTTCTATTGTAATACTGAATTTGTACATCTTATTTCAGATATATTTTCTGGGTGATATCAGAAAGTGAACCACAACAAGATGTGACAACAGAAAAACAACTACTCTGCTCTTTTTGAGTCCTGTTTAATGTAACCTATTCCTGTTAAACCATTGAATAAACGTAAAAAATAACAAATAGTATTAATGTTATTATTGAGAAATTATGTGATTAAAAAACTTTCGGGTAGATTTAACTTTCATGTACATACTTTAAAGCGTAGTTCCTAAAAATCTTCTTAATTTGCCTTCTAGCTTTGCTAATAATATTTTATGTCCACTTTTAGAACAAGTTTCTTTGAGACCCTGGTGTTTTTTCGCTTTCGGTCTAGGATTTATCGCAAATAGAACATAACTCATTAATACATTTAATATCAAAATCAGCTTTTTTACTTAATGAGGAGATCGTTTCGATTATCTATTATTGTTTTGAACCTTTTTATGACACCTGGTCTATATACTTCTTTTCATTTCAGGCAATATATTTGTCGAAACCAACCAGATTTGATTATTTCTCGTACAGCTACCAAAGGAACGCTTGGTCGAAAGAAATTTTGAAAAGAAACAAACTGAAACTGAAACAGAAACGGCAAGCGAAAAGATTTTGTTTCTGAAGAAAATATTTAAATTCAACGTTTGACTAACCATCGATTATTATATAGTTTATCGTCGTGCTAGGCAATTCTAATAAATTAAGTTCAGACTATTATATCGAATAGCTGGCAAATAAGATTGTAAATTAAGAACTACAAATTGTTAAAATTACCTTACCGATTGTAGATCATAAATTTTGCGAGTTTTGTGTGTCTCTTTGCAAGTGATTAGAATTTGTATAGATATTAGATATGTATGTGAAGTTAGGGTATCTCAGAGCTGAGTACAGGGTAATTCGCAGACGAAGCATCCCGACTGCAATGACCAATTGCTGATTCGCGATCAAATATTTTGATCCCCTTCTACATAGCATAGCTATAATGATTAATTATTTATCTATACTATTGTTAGATTCTTTGCAATAGCCTTTTACATTGCCATTGCTTTTTTCCATACATTGTAAAATCGTAATTTTTTTTTTGTCTAATTTTTAATATATGTATTTAAGAAATAAAGAGCAGTCTCGAAGAATGTGATTGTCGCAAAAATGCAAATTCAATTTCCCGTTTCCGTTTGTATAATTCGAAATGAAAAATAATGGAAATGTTATCATATTGTTTCAGGTGAATCAACATACCTCTAATGAAGTGTGAAGGACCTAACAATAATTGGAGATCTACAGAAATATAATTTATAGTGTTGCTCTCATTTTTTTTTTGTCATAAATACATCCGAATTTGTACATACTTAGATTTAATAATACTTAATTAAGTAGGCTTAATTATTATTATAAAAAATTTCTATATTAATGTGTACTCTACGACCTTAACTAAGCATAATAAAATACATAGTAATTTGTTATACAGTTACGCTTGTAAATCTTTATTTAATACTTTTGATAATCGAAGGGGTTCCTTGTTTAAAATTTGTCTCAGTATTTCTCCCTTATCTGATATAGAGAATATAGACCTTAAAATTAGTATCAAATTATCCAAAGCAATTTGGAATTCAACGGTTGCTCAAGTGACATCTTGTACTTACTGCTAATTTCGACTGGTTTTTAGCTGTCGATTTTACACTTAGCTGCTGGTTAGCTATTTAAATGTAGCAACCACGACAGCATTATATCTGCAAAACCAAAAATTCCATTCTCGAGTTGTGAAGAGCCAGCAACTAGCCCAAAAGTTCAAATTGCCAGTTGAGATACCAGGTGAAGAGAAATGACCAGCAAGTAGAAAACTTAATTTGAGTTAAATATAAAGCGCGTTTGAGTGGACTTGAATGAGTGCAATCCTGAGCGTTTTTGTTTTTCGTTGTTGAGTGTTTCTACCCAGCTCAATCCAAGCTCTACAAGAACCTCAACTTAGCTCTAAAAACGCTCGTCCAAAGTTTAGCGCATCTGATATGTGAGTGGTGTTTTCCTGCTCCTCATTTCTGATCGCCTGGTACCTCAATTTTCATTGTGTTCTTTTTCGACTGGGTTGCTGGTGCTTCGTTTTTTTTTTTAAATTATTATTATTAATTATTTTGTGTGATGTTGCAATTGCCTTCATCCCGATACCAATTAAAGTAAAAGCATCTTTATTTTAAGCTCTTTTTATTCTTAAAATCCTATTCTTATAATTAACAATATATATATTTTTTTATTATTTCTACTCTACTTAAGAAAAATACATTTTATGTTTATAAAAATATACACAATGCCAGCAAAAACTAGCCTGCTAATATTAATGTAAATGCTTATTATATTTATTTCAGATGCATCGGAATATCTCTAAAGAAATGTGAAGGATCTACAAAATAATAATTTATAGTTGTCAAAAATTGTACATAGAAATTACCTAGAACTTGATAAGACTTAATTAAGTACGTTTAAATATTGTAAAGAAAATATTTCTATATATAGTTATATTACGACTTATGTTCAGATCAAGCAACATTTGGAAGGCCAGTTTAAAAGGTGACTTTGAAACCAGCGATCACATCATGATCGTGTTAACTTGACGAATGAATCTCCATACATCCAGTTTTCAAAGCTGTAAAAATTTCGATATAACGAATAAAAATGCTATTTTTAAATTGTTCTGAGACCTGTCTTAATTTAATAATTCCTCTTCGGTATAGTTTAAAAAACGTACAATATATAATAATAAAAGGTATTAAAATATAATTTCAGTTATAATGTGTATAATTTATGTGTATACTATATATATATATTTCTTAATGTGCTTGCCCCAGTCCTTGTGTTCTATATAATGTAAATGAGTCGTACACTTGCTGCAGCTCGGACAGACGGTACTCCTCTAGACACACAATTCCTTGCAGGGATGGTGATAGCTTTAGGGAACACGGCAGGCAATGGACCACATGCCTTTTCTCCTGTTCTCGAATGAACAATACGTTGAAAACCTCAACCTATAAATAAAGCGTAGATATATAAATATACATATATATTAAATTGTGTTTTGCAATTGTAGAACTCACTTCACATTGCCCACAATAGTGGGAAGCTTCGTTTTTTCCACGGCCATTGAAACGAACTTCGACTCCTTTGGATTTGACATATTCTTGTATATGAAATACATTTTTTAACGATTGCAATAAGCACATTCTGCAAAGTTAACAAATGAAATGTAATTAATAGCTATATCTTGCATGAGATGTTAAAAGCTACAATACTTACTTGATTAACTCGAACAGTTTAACATCCGACACTTTGATATTTCTGGCCAAGTTCCAACTTAAATGTACCATGGGAACAATACTTTTAAAGCTTTGCAGCTTGTTCCACTCGTATCGTTCAATAGCAAGTGAATACTGACGAGCTGTTAATGGTCCAACATTCCAGGCGATATTGTTGCACCATCCAACGGATTGTACCCAATGAACACAACTGAAAAAGAATAATGAAAATATTGCATTTATATATATATATTTATAAATCTGAAACGCTTTAACTTACCCGGCGTTCACCCAAACTAGGTCTCCAGGTTTTTGAATAAACCGATATACTGGTATATTTTCTTTATATAAGTCTTCCAAGACCGGCCACC
This sequence comes from Drosophila kohkoa, assembly GCA_019972355.1. Lineage (NCBI taxonomy): Eukaryota > Metazoa > Arthropoda > Insecta > Diptera > Drosophilidae > Drosophila > Drosophila kohkoa. The sequence goes on along the minus strand of BJEL01000033.1, from coordinate 946,666 downwards.
ATGAACCATGCAGATAACTTATGTTATTCTTTTCGCACAGATTATGAATGCCGCCCCAATAAGAATCGGGTACAGCAAACCATTCACAATCGCCTGGTCCAATATTTATATTAATTGAGCAAAAATTGTTGTTCTCTTGGTGACCAGGTGTTCGACTTCCTGGCACTTTCATATATAATTGCACGGTATTCATTCCTAAAATTACATGACCCACATGGGAGAGCATATTGGCAGCTGAAATCACTCGAGCAAACGCTGGCAGCTTTTGTAATTCGCTAAGCTGAGGTTTCCATTTCCTCTCATCCGATAAATCGACATTGGTTCCAAATCTAGAATTAATTTTATTATTATATTATATTAAAAGAAAGGCGATAAAAATAAAATAATTTAAATAAGTTTGAATATAAAAATTTACCTTAACATTTTGCTGCCATTCTTTTGGCGTTTGCGTCTTAAATTAATATTTGAATTTGAAACCGAATCTTTGGAATCTGAATCCGACATGACTTGAGAGCCGGCAGAGCCTTTATCGCCTTCATCCTGCGTGAAAATTGTAATCGTTTAGTTAATGTATCCCCTTTGATTAAATGTCATACTTACCTTGAGGCTATCTTGAAAACTGGACGCCTGATACTGTGCATATTTCGCTATGGTTGTATGAGATCGATGTGATATACAGGCCCAAACTCTCTTTGCTTGAGATACATCCCAATTTTCATCGGGTGACTGATTGACTTGCGTTCTAACTTCCACACTGTGATCTGGATTAGCCTCCACCAATGTTTTCGTTGAAAAAAGGCCCAAGTCGAGCTTTAGAGCACCAGCAAGACCTCTGACAACGGCAATGGGATGTTTTAGACAGAACTCCTGCAACTGTGGACTAAACGCATTCTTTTTGTTTTCCAAGTGCACCGATGGCGTTGGGGGTAAAAGTTGATCTCGAGTGAGTCGTTGTGGCGGACAATCCGGTGGCGATGGGGGCGGTGTATTTTTTGTAGTTATTGAAAAATTAATTGGTGGCTCATCTATGGATAATTGCTTTACCGCTGACCACAATTGCTTTGAATCCATTTGTATATTAAATGTTGGCAATGATTCTTGATCATTATCATATTCGACTTTGGGCTTTTGATCTTTAAAGTTAGTTTGAGTATCATCATTGAAGTGTGTTAAACTCTCGTACTTAATTGCGACATTATTTGTACCATTATAGTTATTAAGGGCATCGTCTTCAGCTAATTTCGTTGATATATTTGGACAGCGAATTTGTAATTTTTGTTCAGTCAGTTCGAAATCATTGGCATCATTATCCTCTTTGATGTTATCACTTGAGATTATTTCTGAACCATACGATTGTGAGTTTGTTCTCTCGGATATTGCTTCGTTTGCTGCACTTGTTGCGCTCGATGTTGGACCTGGCGACGAGCTTGTCTTAATAGACTGTCGATTTAACGGCTGCTGTAAAAACTGAGCAGAATTCATTTGATGTTGCTGTTGTGATGAATTCGGAGTGGCATCCGTTCGGTTTCTTGCAGTGTGTTCGGTATCCTCCTTCACCCTTTTAGCGGGAATGGGATTACCTGTATTCCCGTGACTGTGAGGGTAGGGTGGTGGAGGTCCCTATATAAGTAAATGTCAATTTATATATGTGCTGCTTAAAATATTTAATGTAATGCTATGAAAATGTTACCTGTACAGATGGATTCTTGCCAAACTGTCTTTGCTGCATTTGAATGGTTTGCTGCTGTTGCTGACGTGAATTAATTTCTAATGATATTGGCAGGTTCCAAGCTTCTTCAATAGAACAAAGCTGCCTTCGCTTTGAAGTTATACTGGGCAGTGGTGCTTGGCTAAGCTGGGATTCTAAAAATTTCACACGTTGCGCTAGACCTTTTGTCAGTCCATTCGTGCTGCTTTTTGCATATAAAGTTTTATTTCCTTCTTGGGCATTGCCTATTTTCTACAAAAATAAATAAATAAAATAATTTAAATTAATAAAGTCAATCTTTTGGGGTTTCTATTACTTGGTAAATATTAAGTGCGGTTAATAACGACTCTTAGTCATTATAACCAGAAACATCTTTAATTTACCTTGTTTGCTATACGTTTAATGGCATTGGAGTAACAGGCATAGGCATCTCTTAATTGTCCACAACTTTCATATAGAATACCCAAATTCGTCCATGCAGATCTATGCTCTTTATCAAGCTGAACTGCGCATATATAGGCTTGTAGGGCATCGGTTGGTTGGTTTTGTTGCTGGTATAATACACTAAACAAATGATAATCATAAGTAATAGCTAAGGTACAAATATATAGTATTTGACATTTTTACCCGATTGAGCACCAAGTATCAGCATTCCCTTCACTTTTTTCCACAGAGTTACGATATGCTAAAAATGCATCATGAACTTTATTAACGCCGGCATAACATCTTCCTAATAAATATAATGATTGTCCGCACTTTGGATCGGCTTCGATGGATTTTTGTAAAAATAGCAGTGCATTCGATTCACGTTCCTTTTTTTCGCCTAGGCATTCGACACAATGATACATCCATCCTGAAAGGATATATATAGGAAATAGATTCAAGATATAAAAAAAATCAAATGGAAAATTTGGTATTTTACCTAGTTGTCTATATATATCTGCTTTAAGATCCAACGACACATTTTTATTATTTAATATAAATTCATATGACTCCTTTGCGGCTTTATGCTTATTTTGCACTTCATATAAATGAGCTATTTGAAATTTCACTATATCGAAAAAAAAAAGGTTAATTAGAATTTTACATTAATTCAGTGCAAATCTTACCTTGTAGATCGGTAAACGTGGATGGCGATGTATCAATTAACGCTAGCTGCAAGTGCTTAAGGGCAGTACGAAATTCGCCATTAGCTTTTAGCATCAGTCCTAGACGTAAATGGGCTTCATTTGCACATGTAAAATGTGGATTCAAGTATAAAAGTTCCTGAAGCGATTTTATAGACCTAAAAAATATTATAAAATACACATTGTAAGGATTATTCTGACACGATGAACCATTTTACAAATCGGAGCTGCACAAAAAAGGCAAATATGGTGTAACATCAAAACTATTGGTCAAAGCGCAACGTTCTGTAAAGAATGCACACATACATATACACGCATAGATGGTGGAAACAGCTCCTTTTATATGCACACACATGCAAGCGCATATGCACACATAAAATATGCACGTGTAATTACCAATTGTGTTTTGTAATATGACGATCACTAGTATTGTTGTTGTGTGCAATTCAATTTTAACAGACACATACATACCCTTGTATGCACTCACAAATACATGTATCCACATATAATGCAGTTTGAATACAATGCAACTACAAATTGGATTAAATGTCTGATCACTGTCGATAAATTGTCAATATATTCATAAATATCTTTAAAAATATTTTAAATATGGAAAGTTGTAGTCATGAAGTATTGCAGACATTTTTGCTTTCTCGAACAAAAGTGCACTTACATGCACACATACATACACGCATACGTATATGTAAGAGTATAAACAAGAATTGGGCACATCAACAATAGAATGGTAGAAAAGTGTTAGAACCTTACTTATTTTCGATTTATGTGTTTGTAAAGTTAAAATTTAATTTGTACTAAATTTAAACAGATGTCCCATTCATTAGTTGGCAGTGTTTTATTTATATTATTCTAAAAAAATCACTCAGTCGATACACATTTACAATTTCCTTGTTTAATTTACTAAGTAGGGATGGAATAAAATCAATAAAAATATCGATATTTTACATGCGATAAATTCCTTCATTTTATGACAATGAAAAGCGGCACAACATTACGCGACGCAAGTAGGACCATATTGGAAACGGAACATCTTATAATCTTACTACTAAAGGAGGATTCTTTAAAAGCTATTCTTAAATAAACTACCTTAAGCATAGCATTTCTAAGTATATTGATAGATGAGAAAGTCTTGAAAAAAAAACACAACCTTCAACAATAACTTTTAAAGATATTGTTAACTGTTGTCTTTAAAAAAAAATGTGACCAAAAAACATGATTAATTTGGAGATTATAAAAAATATATTTCGAATAAGAATGAGTTTTGTGGTAACTTTCAAAATCTGAAATCTCTATATTTATATAGGCATAAACAAAAGAGCACATAGGGATAGACGAGACCTTTATAAACCTGGTACATACCCTCATGAAAACCTAACTTTTACGATTGGCTTAAACTATAAAATAATTTTCTAATAAAATCACTTACCATTTAAAACAGCGAAACTCAAAATAAACGATACCTATACCGTATAGAAACGCATGATTCTCCCAATATTTCGCACTTAATCGCATATATTTTTGATATGCCGACAAAGCTGGAAAATAATGTAATAGCATAAGTTGTATTGAAGTAAATATGTAAATTGTCAGTTTAATTAATAATAAAAACGATTGATCGATCTATCTATTTCCTAACCAAAAGGGCAATGAGAAAGGAAATACTTCCAGTATTAACATTATAGGTAATTTTCCTATAAGAATGTTCCTTACCTTCCGAGTATTCATACATCAGCAGATGAAGGTGCCCAAGCTTGCAGTATGTGTTTACGTCAACTTCTCCAATGGATGTTGTTGAATGGCTTCCTGATACAGGTGTTTCACTTGAGGATCCACTTTTGAAATCATTATTCTTATGTTGTGCATTGCAAGAGTTTTCCTTAATATGCTCGACATCGCTTGTTGGCAGGTCGCTTTTGATGGGTTGTGATTTTGCATCGAGTTTAATTATTTGCATTGAATGCGAGTGAGAATGGGCGACTTCATCTTGTAATGCTGTAATCGTTCGCTGAATGAGCTCCTTAATTTCCGAATTTTTGGGATCTGACAAGTCCAGAAATCCATAGTATCGACTGAAACGGGCAACATATAATTGAATTTCTGTAAATAGGAATGCTTATGCGACATACCTGTCAAGTTGAAGTATTGTTTGTAAATCTTCAAGTGAATGTTGTATCATTTTGATAAATAAATGTTTGTTGCTAAATGATTTCTGTAGCGTAGTGATGGCAGTCAATTGATATTTTATCGATAACACCATCGAGTTGCTTTAAAATCAAAACTATCGTTGGAAGAAAAAAAGTGTTCAGCACACCGGTGCATAAATACTCTTTCAGATTATACAACTTTCTAAAAAAAATCTTAAAAAATTATTTTATTATATGTATATATGTATATGTATATAAAAATGTCATTATTTTTTTTAATTATATTTTTAGTTTATATAGTTATTTAGCAATCTTTTTCGACACATATTTTGTTTTATGGAAAATGGCTTAATTAAATGCAAACACTTTCATTTAGATTCCAATTTTACGGAAGCTATTAAGCGTAGATTTTATTAATAATTATATATTCTAAAAATATCTAACAAAATTGTATAGTTTAGTTATTATGACATAAAACTGTTGATTATAACAGTCATATCAGTAAAGATTACTTTGACAAATAGCGGAATTTATAAACAAAGTATTTTAGATTTTAGGCGCCTACGGGTTAATTCGTAGATCACATCAAACAAATGACCCCTGATGCTCTTTCTAATCATGGATTCGGCTTGCGTTAATGTCAAGCTTTTTCTACTGATAACAGCTCTGTCCTCTTCAAATAAGCGAAAAAGTACGGGTTTACTGCACAGTTTAATTCACAATTATTTGGCATATTACTACATCGAATTCGCGTTATTGTTGATTTTTTAAATATTAATTCTAAAGATTAAGTGTGTTTTCAACGTGTGTGCTTGGACGTCGAAGTTTTGTATAAACTATAAGCTAAATTTGATTTTCAAATGGGTTTCAGTTTATAATATATGTATATTATTTCGAATACGTGAAATTTTCAAGAATACACGGATGTAACCGCCTCAGTTCGTGACCCGTGCGAAACTTTGTAAATCAAAAACCCGCCAAATTTTGTACGTTCCGGTTTACATATAAGTATTTAATTTAATATATTAAAAACTACTTTTGGATTTAAAATAAAACGTGGAATATGATAAAAAAAATTCTGGATTAGCGTAGATTAAAACACTCTGATGAGATGTAAAATTATTTGATTAGTAACCTAGTTTGCTCTAATCATCGATCAAAATTTATTTTGTACAATATTTTTAAAATTATAAGTACTGATAATGGTATTTTGGTAATTTCAGAAATATTTATAGTGTTGGCATCAACATGAGATAGTCCGTCAGGTAAGATAATTAGATATGAAATATTTCATTATTTTAATCACATGCTATCTTATTTTTTAAATGAGTAAGCGTGCTTGTAAATGTTATGTTTCTTTATAATGTTACCTAATATTATAAATAGCTTTCATCATTTTACATTTGACTAGTTGCCAATTATGATAGTCATAAATATAATTCAATATCAAGGTTGTTGGTGATTGAACTGCAAAATTTACTTTCAAAATTATTTGCAGCGCTTAATTTTAGTATTCGCCAAGCGACCACATCGGCTCAAAATATCCTGACCTAATAATTAAAAATGGACTTTATTGCTGGTCTTTTCGGAGGTAATATTTTATTTGCGTATGTATTAAATAATTCACTTATTATTAAATAAAGTATTGAATTTAATTTACTTTGAGAGATTATTGAATTATTGATTGAATGTTATATTGTACTTTAAAACGTTTTATTATTTGTATAACAGCCAGTCGTGCTTTGGTTAGGTTTTATATTTATTTTGATTTTTTATCCAATCAAATAGCTATGATTGGTAAAAAAAAATCTATGATAAACCAAATCATACATTTGTTTTTAAGAAACGATGAAAAATGAAACATTTCGAGAAGATTTTAAACTTTCTTTCAGCGCGTAAATTGAAATAGCGAAATTATGACTTAATAACCGGAGCACAATTGATCAATTGATAATCACCAATTCATTTTTTTTATTTCGCAGGTGCAGCGGGAGTTCTCGTTGGCCACCCGTTTGACACAGTTAAAGTGCACTTACAGACTGATAATCCGAATAATCCGAAATATAGGGGAACATTTCATTGCATGAGATCAATATTATTGTCTGATAATATTCGTGGTTTATACCGTGGTATTTCGAGTCCAATGATGGGAATCGGTTTAGTTAATGCAATTGTGTTTGGCGTTTACGGCAACGTCCAGCGATTATCGGATAATCCGAACTCATTAGCATCACACTTTTGGGCTGGTGCTGCCGGTGGACTTGTGCAAAGTATCGTATGTGCACCAATGGAATTGGCAAAAACACGACTTCAACTTGCAAATCATATCGATAGTTCACACAAATTTAAAGGACCGATTGATTGTCTTATGTACATATATCGAACAGAAGGTATTAGAGGTTGTTTCAAAGGATTCACAGCAACAATACTTCGGGATATACCAGGTAGGCTATAAACAACATGTGTACTTTTAAATTAAATTAATAACAAACACCAATCCTTTCCAATTTCTAGGCTTCTCTAGTTATTTTGTCTCCTATGAATTTCTAATGCAATGCAATCAAACACCAGGTGTATTCTATACGCTGATGGCAGGAGGATTTGCTGGAGTTGCTTCTTGGTTAGCGTGTTATCCCGTCGATGTGATCAAGACCCATTTGCAAGCCGATGCTCTTGGCAAACATGCAAAATATAATGGATTTGTTGATTGTGCGGTGAAAAGTTATGAACGTGAAGGTTACATGTTCTTCTTCCGTGGTTTGAATTCGACATTAATTCGCGCGTTTCCAATGAACGCGGCGTGCTTTTTTGTTGTTTCATGGATATTAGATTTTTGTAAGCGAAATGGCATTGATATGATCGATAATTCCAATCAATCGTTCAATGTTGTTAATTTGGAAAATTGGAGTCCATCATATTTAGATAGCGATATTCAATCAGATGATAAATTAGTGCGAAAATTAATTTCGGACCGTGTAGTGGAGTTACAATTGTTGCGAGAGTCACCATATGAAACGCTAAATGGAGATATTAGTGATTATTACCATCGGGATCACATATACGAAACAAAAGTCAATCAAATTGAAAGTTCACAATTTAATATTAATAGCGATGCAAAACGATTTTAATTTTTTACACACCAAAATAAATTTTTGATTTTATCCAAACATTCTAACATTTATAAAATGAGCACAAAAACAATTCTCACTCGTAATTTTTTATAAGGTAAAATATTTATTTTACAATCATATTGGACCTCAACGCGACAAGACTTATTTATAAATTTAACATTTCTTTCTATTGCCTTTTTTCGTTATAAAAATTGTTTCACTATATGATGGATTTTATTTACTTTCGTTTCATGGCGTTCTGTGCATTGCCATTAGAGGAACGCATTGATAAATTCAATTTTGCTGAAACTAGATCGTAAAAACGAGGAAAGAATTGAATTGCAAAATAGATGGTTGAAAGATAAATGGTTATGACAAAAGTAAGGAATAGATCAAATATAGCTGGTTTCACTCTATAAACATTTAGCTTGGCATCCACGCCGTTGTAGAACATGAAATCGGGTTCCCGCGCATCTGGTTTATCGTAAACGATTTTCACGTTTTTCAGATACTTCTCAAATCCGTCCTTGATATCATTATTCTGCAAAATCGATCGGAGCCCAAGATATGGCAAAATATTATTTTCATTTATAGCCTGGAAGCAAAATGATAAAAAAAAGCATTTTGTAATTATAACATATATATATATATATATACTATACAAAATATCTTACCACATGACCGTCAAAGACATCTGACTGTGGATCTATTTTATACATATAACAGGCGAGAGATTCGGCAATTATTTTCGCCGACGTAATTAACTGCGATACGATTTGCGATTCATCATCCTTAAACATTGTCGTTCTTAAAGGACTTGACGGGTTCTTCACCGAAGACAATGTAAAGGCTGGGAAACGTTTCATACTAAAACGCTCATGCTCCCATGACAATTTCGAATCAGCCAAATTGATTTTTTTATGCACACCTTCAACGGTCAGGTTACTGCCATGTTGGGCCGATACTGATTTCAGAATCTTAAAGAAATTACTGATAGAAGTCTTCTCTTTGGGTGGCTTTGACACATGCATATATAAAACATTTGGCTGATTGCCTCCCAAACTTTGTGTGATCGTATCTAGGCACAATACAAATTCAACATTCTGAAAATTCAACAATAAATGGAGATTGCAGTAGAAAATGTAGAATTAATTAATAATGACATTGTTAAGAAATACCTGTAGCACACTATTGTCGTCAATTTCCAGCCATTTCTTCGATCCCTGAAAGTTGAGTAATAAACCAGAATCGGAGAGTAAAAATCCCAAACGGTATTTGGGCGACATGCTAATCATTGAGTGTAATTTGCTGAAAATTTCAACTAGAGCCATTGTTACAGCTGAATCAGCATTCAAAGGGTAATCCTGTATGCAGTAAAATATGATAAGGGAATTTTTCTATTTAAACAGTGAGCAATGTGTACTTACATTTATAATTCCAAAAGTCTTAAGACTGGCTGTTATTAGAATAAGTGGCAAACTATTGCTATCGCCTGAGTTATCCATGTGCTTGGAAACAAATTGATTTGGCACAAATTCACCTTGAATCACAGGGATTTTGCTATTTTTATTCGCCGCACTATTTTGGCCATCAACAGTTACATGATAACCATTTGCCGACACCAGTAACAACATTTGTCCAAATGCTGTTTTATTCTCAACATTATTATCAATCGCTGTGTGCGTCACATCCTTCAAGATTTCTTCCAACTTTGGGTTGAAAGGTGCAAAATAAACTGGCACTGGAATGGCTTGAGACAGCATTTGCTGCTCCAACATTAAAACATGTTCTTTAACTTCATCGTTTAAAGCTGTGACATCTTTAGGCAACATAATTATAAGGCCACCAGCCTTTTGACGAATTTTATTCAAATCATTCACGGAAATATCGAGAAGCCTAAAATATAGAAAAAACGATATTATTTATTTTACGAGCTAACCCGCGACTAAAAGTTTCCCTCAGAATACAAATGTAATGAAATGCGGGCGCATAGTTCATTCGTCGAGTGCTAATTAGTGTTGAAGGTGAGGCACGAAATATATGCTAGGTGGCGGCAGTGTTGCATCGCTTGGCCTTAATAAATCAGTACATTGTATCTTAATTGGGTTGTACACTCAGATTAGATAATGATCTTTTTAAAACGTGTGTAAAGCGAGCGCACATAATGTTAATACTAATTTATATAAACGATCGCTTTGCAACTGTGAATATTTAAAAAAACCGCACTATGAAGTATTCTATTAATTATGTGTGCCTCTGTTAGCACATGCTACAGGGTATCTTTCAGTCGCTACTCTTACTCTTGTTCTTAATTAAAAGACTGATTCTTACCTTGCAAGAACACAATGACGACCAGTACTCCATGTGTATAGAGATTTCGCTTCCAGAGATATGGCAGAAGATCGGCTACCTATATATGAAAGCATACAATGAAAAGCTTGTCCCAAACATGTAAATGATATTGCATATTTACCGAATTGTTCACCATTGACATCAAATTTGGTCATCGACATTACTTGAAAATCGCTGGCCATGCTCGGGGAAACTAGTATTAGTATCGGCAAAGCAACCAGAAGACAATAGGGCAGTCCACCTCGAAAGATGTCTGCGAAACTATCAACTTCATTTAACATTTTCTATTTTTTCCTACGTTAATATTTTAATTGAAAAAAATGAGTTCTTAATAGTTAACTAGAGAAAATCGATAAGTCGATGTTATTTAACATTTTTGCCGACAATGCACAATAAATGTTAGCAATATTTTGTTCGTTTCGAAACGTGGAATTGGAACATTTTTTTAAATTTCGATTAAATAGTACTATTATTTAGGCATTCAATTAAGTAGAAACTTTTATTTGCTTGAAAAGTTTATAATATATGAGTATACCGTAGATTTTAAATCCCTTACTTATTTTCGATATATGATGAACATTAAAAAAATCAAGAAATTACTTATGCAGAATATTAAATTTGTATTAATGCTAAGAATCTTAAATCATTTTGCAGTAACCATTATCCATCAAATGTAAAGCCATTAAAATATTCATGTTCCAATATATCTTTAGCAGAAATTCTATGCACTGGATCATAAATCAGCATCTTTTGAATAAGATCCACACCATAACCGTCAAGATTTTTCAGCTGGTTGGTTAATTGATTTGTTGACCAACATGGGAACGTATTTTTATAGTCCGGAAGCGAAGTTACGCCTGGCCAAATATCTTCAGTAGGAGTTTTTAGAATTCTGAAAATTGTGTAGGATTTTAATTTATGCGCATAAAATAAAAAACCTATCGAACTAAGAACATCGAATATATTCATCAATGTTGCCATATGTTGAAAAGAAATCGATTCATGTTGTACGCCAATAATTTCTATTTCTAATCAACAGATGGTTCTCCACCCACATCATTTCAATTTGAGCGCTTACCTGAACATTCGAAATAGTTGATCTATCTCGGAATCGCCTTGAAACAGCGGCTTCCGAGTAGCCATCTCAGCAAAAATACATCCTATTGACCAAATGTCAACAGGACACGAATATCTGGGAGAGCCCAATAATACTTCTGGGGCTCTGTACCACAAAGTCACAATTTCATGTGTATAAATTCGCACTGGAATTCCAAAGGATCTTCCGAGGCCAAAGTCAGCTACTTTAATGATGCCATTCTTGTCAATCAGGAGATTTTGGGGTTTCAAGTCACGATGCAGTACTCGACGACGATGGCAAAATAAAATGGCATTTGTTATCTGATACAAATAGCTTCGAACTAATTGACTATCGAGATGCTTCTCGGGCGGCAAGGAATCCATGTATTTTTTCAGATCCATTGACAGAAATTCAAATATCAAGTATATGCGGTTTTCCTCCATTAAAACATCTTCCAAGCATACTATATTGGGATGCTTCAATTCTTTCAATAGCGATATTTCCCTACAAAAAGTTAAATGATGCGTGTGCTTTATTTGAAATGGACAAATTGAAATAGAGCCACATAATTTTTGGTACATACCTTATGGCTGTGGATGGAACACCTTCGTCATCTGCCTCCAATCTTATTTTTTTCATAGCAACAATTTGGCCCGTTAAACGGTTACGGCCTTTATAAACTACACCATAGGTGCCTTCACCGATTTTTTCAATTTTCTCGAAATCCTCCATGATGGCTTCAGTCAATTTCACAAAATAAAATGCCGCGAATGTCACCAGAGTTGCCAGACTTGTGATAAACACCACAAGCTTCTACTTATGTTAGGTGATGCCACTCATACAGAATGCTTACAACCATTCACAACGTTTTGGGAACTGTGAAATGAAATTATTTTTTGAATAAACCAGAGAAATAATAAAATTCCTCATGAACTGTCACAACGAAACTTTTCAAGAATCGTTTTATGTTACAACATATTTTTTTCTCAAAAATCGAATCTTCTTTAAATTTGAATATCCAACAATACTTGAGAAAAGATCTAACGCAACAAATTTGGCATCTAGTGTCAACTATCGAATCGATAGGAAGCCCAGGGTATTTCGAATCATGCCGGAATCAGAAAGCTAAAAGATGAATTATATATGAATATATAAGTTATGTTTTGCCTCATTTATTCATCATCGGCGTGGCAACCATTGTTTACTAAAAAACACATACATATATTTATACAATTTATAATTGAAATGTTTGAGCAATTATGTATGAATAAAGAAAAACTAAATACAATTTTGCAAAAAATGCTTTTCACCATTAACAAGCTATATATATGTTATCAGGCGTAACATATTATGATATTACTACTTAATAACATAGTGATAATAAATGAAATTTATAAAGAATTAAAGTAAATATTTCACGTACGATTACGAAATATACATAGCATACCATGAATGCTTTTTTGTTTTTTGAATATCGTCGAACAATTTATGTTATGCGTTTTAGCTATCTAAGCAGCATTGGATCATCATACATATCGCATTTGGCAGCTCTTGACATTATAAACGATATTTCTCAGCTGTCCAATATAATCATTTCCTATGTTGGGGTGAAACTTACAACGCTGCCCACATAAAATTGCATTATAAATTCCGTTTAATGTTAACCTACTCTAGCGTATTATATATATTATATAATTGATAACCGTTTTAAAATTTTTTTATTGTTTTTTTTTTTTTTTTTTTTGTTATTTTCTTGATTTTTTTGAAAGCTTACATTTAATTTAACAATTACCTTTTAATCTTATTTAACGATTACTTCCTTCTAATACTTATTGTAAGTACTCGGTTGCATTATGTTATTTATTTGTTGTTTGTTTGTTTTAATTACATGCGAGCATTTAACACGATTAAGAAAAATGAATATGCATATACTTCTTATGTATAGAGTCCTAAAGATATGGGGGAATACAAGAAATTTTGTATGTATGAAATGGGGTTTGTGTGAAATTTTCATGTTTTTTTTTTATATAGATTTCTTTTCATTTTTTGTGTTGCTTGTAAATAAACCTACTTAGAGCTAAATATATAATTATGTTATGCATGAAAAGATGGCTACATGGCGACATCGCTTTAAATGATGTAAAATCCACATAATATTATACAATTTTGTATATATTATGGGGATCAAAAATTCATTCTTAATAATCGGAAATGATGTTTGCTCCGTCGAAAAATGATTAAAAACAAGTATATACAATTGATATAGTTGATCAAAACTGTATATTCGCATATATGTATATTGTATAAGGGCTGCAAACCTTATTAAAAGAAAGTTTGGTTTGCAAGTACAAATAACCTTTGTTGTGGAACTTCTTCTACTCAGATATATAAAAAGATATTACACTTGACGCAAAAAAATAACTCATAAAAAGCAGTTGAATTAACAATGAAATTGTAAAATATGTTGATAATATGAGTGTGGAATCATTTTGAAAATTTAATAAATAGTTGAAAACATTTTAAAAGTGAACCAATGTTCGAATTAAAATCTTGGCTTCATGAGCTCTTAAAAACGTGTCACGAGCTGAACCCTTGTTAAAACATTTGAGGTTTGCAGCCCTATATATTATATTCTTGAAGAGCGCAATAAAAAAATAATCGACATATATAAAAATAGGCTAAAAGGGATGATGTTGCAAGGGGGGTATTGGTATTGCCTCGGGATTGTTGTTAGCGGCATGACGTCTGAAAAAATTGCTTAATAACTGTTGCTCTAGCTCGAAGCTGGTTGAGTACTTCGCCGTCGAGCCATGCATCAATTGAGTTACTGTTGCTGTTGTTGTTGCTGCTGTTGTAATGGAAGATGGTGATGCCTTTAGATCATCGCTGCTGACTGCTTGCTATTGCTGTGGATGCTGACCAATCTGTTGCTGCAAATGTGGCGGCAATACGCTGCTAGCCTGATTGGTAGGTAAGGCCATGCTACTTAGCGTCTGCGACGTCGCTGGCACAAGTTGTGAAGGCTGACTATGATAGCTGTTTGCGCCGACGACGCTGCTCACGGATGGCTGCTGTTGCTGTTGTTGTGGTATCATATGGTGTTGCACACCAACCATTTTGGGCCCGTCCTCTGCCTTCTCTTCTTCACGTCGTTTCAAGCATGCAGCCTTTGGATTCAGATTGCGTTCGCGTACCTGTTGCTCTAGCGTCATAATCACCTCCACAGCCATGTTCAGAATGCCGAGTTTAGTTTGAGGTTTATCTGATTTCAGGTGTGTCATACACATACGTCCCAATTCTTTCAAAGCCTCATTAATATCACGTATACGAATGCGTTCGCGTGCATTATTTGCCTGACGTCGTTCCTTTTCGCGTATTGCCTTAACAGCCGGCTCGGCATCGTCATCATCGTCGGCGGACGAACAGTATCGTCGCGGTCGTTTCGCAGCCTTTGCAGCTCCCTGCGCAGCAAGCTGTTGCAGTTGATTGGCATTTGAGGGCTCCACAGAACTGGTTGGTTTCGTATCCGAAATGTCCAGACTCGAAAGATTAGATGTGGTTGAGACGCCGGCATTGCTCATTCCACTTTGCTCCTTTCGTTTCTTTGTTGGCTTCGAGCCGGACGTTGTTATTGACGTCGATCCACCACGTTCAATTTTAATGTTCGTCAAACCCGATCCGCCAGCCGACGCACTTGAAAGCACATCGTGGGACAGTGTACTTGATGAATTGGGTCCTCCAGCACCACCAATCGAGCCATTGCCAGCCGAACTGGCACCGCCAAGGACGTGGGACGTTGGGGAATTGGCCACGAAGGAAGATAACGTTTCAGCATTGTCCAATGCATTCAATGTGCTATTCACACTTGCCAAAATTTCAGGCTCGCAATGGTTTCGTAGCACGTTCAGAGCATCATCAAGACGCTCCTCCATGCGTGCACCTTGAAACACCGATGCCATGGTATGTAAACTAGTTACTGGCACCACCATATCGTTAGCATAGCTCGAGCTGGCACCGCTGTTTAAGACCGTATGACTCCAGCCACCTGTATTGCCAGACACAGAGGCTGCATCGCCACCAACTCCAACTCCAGACTGCGTTAATGGTGGCGGTGAATTGACGGGCGTTGATGGATTTGAACTGAAGCTACTAATACTCTGATCGGCCACGGCTGCAGCCGACATATAGATTTGCTGTCGCAATGACGTTGCCGAAGAATTACCAGCTCCGACACCGACACCGACTTTTGCATTGGGGCCGCCACCACCGAAGCCGTCCGCGCTCTGCACTGCAGGACTTAGTTGCTGATTGTGATGGGAATGTGCATGAGGTAGCGGGTTATGATGATTAAGGGAATGGTGACCGAGTTGACCAGCAGACGCTAATGAACTGTGCTGTGCTTGTTGCTGTACTGTTGCTTGTTGATTGTGATTGTGTTGCGGCGAGTTGTAGACGGCCGGCGATAACACTGTCGGTGCTTGGCCGCCAACAATGTTTGGTATGCTGCCGGAACCACCGCCACGGAATGAGCTCATTGGCGGGAGCGATGTCGCTGCCGGACTATGCATACCCAGGTGACCTCCACTCTCACCAACGCCGCCCATTTGGATACCAATACTCGTGCCATCATTGGCAGCATTAAGCACTTGTTGTTGTTGGTGGTCCAAATTGTGTGCAGATATTGGAGTGTTGTTTTGATAAGTTGTCTGATTCATATAGTTGGGAGTCGGGCCGCTGTTCATTTGGGATTGATACCATCCAGCGCTGCTAGTTGCTCCCGAATCGAAATACTGATCAACCGTCGACACATTGGCGAATCGATTGTTGCTTGGGGGTCCGCCGCCAACGCCATCGGAATGAATGGAATTGAAATCGCTTGAGTACATTCCATTTTCCACAGCAAGGCCTCCATATGGTGAGTGATAGCCGCCACCTCGTTCGGAACCCACATTGCCCGACGGTTGCTTATTTGCTATCTTGTTAAAACAGTTTTGAAACACTTCATACAAGTGCATCGGTTCATCGTCGCTAGTCGCCATTTTACCTCAGATTTGTGGACGGCAGATGGTGGATACTAAATCTGAAAAGATAATGAAAAATTGTCGTTAGTTTTACAGAAATAAATAACTTATTACTCTTGACACATACATTTCAAAATGCAATATTCTATTTTCAAATAGATACTGTAGAACTCAATTTTATGTAATTGAAAGACAATGTATTCTTTATTATAACTATTTTAGCAAGTTTGAAAAAATTTAAATTATGCTTAAATAAATTTGTTTTTAAATAATTTTTTATCAACTTATAAATTTGTTAAGAACAAATACAATTTTAGAGGGATCCAACTCAGAATTGATTTATATTAGTTCACTATATCAAGTATTCACTGTATACGATCACCATCACAGCTCTGCTCATAGAGTCATAGGTACTGTTATCAATGCTGTAGGCGCCAACGTTTCTAGATAACACAAACAATTCTCGCGAATTCTTGAGCTAAGTAAAAAAAAAATATAGGAAATGCGAACGGCTTCAACAGGTGATATTCTCTTTTTCGAAATTGTAGAAAATTTCGGTGAGTAGAGATATGAGAAATGTGTTATAGCTGAATTGTATTTTGGATTTTTTTTATAAAAATATGGCTTGGTAACACTGCAAAGACTAAAAGAAATATTTTTTTATTTATTTGAAAATTACCCAAACTAACAGAATTTATTAAACATTTAACATAAATTTTAATTGTCCTATTTATCACACGTATGTATTCATCATAGGTACGAACATTCTTTGATGCCGCTATGCAGCATGCTTACAAGGTGCATGTGTGTTTGCCTGACTGTAAGTGTAAGTCTATGTACTTTTAATTGTGTGTGCACCAGACTACCTCTCCATGCTCAAACTCTACAGACTTTGTTATACTCGAAACCAATATGCGGATATTTAGCACACATATGTTTGTGCGTTAGACAGAGTATTTAATAGTTGAGCACACTGATGAAGAGACCACTTTTACTTGTTACGTATGTAGAGAAGTGAACAGAAGCAACAGCAACAACATCGACGACGACGGGATCATATGTAATTGAGTTAGTGTGCATGTACGTGGTGTACATACACACACACACACACACACACACACAGGCATGTGCATATGTATTTGAATGCACGAAGTACACACGGAGATGCAGATACAAAACATAAACACACACACTGTTAGGAAAAAAATAAAATGAAAAAACTTATGACTTACAAAGACATAGATGGAATTATTTATGTACGATTCGATGAGCGTGCACCCGAAATAATGTTGAATGTTTATATTAATGTGGGCTGTTCAAAATTCATTCACCTTGTTATTAATTCATATTACTATTTATACATAAGCAAATGTCTATAAAAGCATTATTTTAATTTAAAATTGATACACACAATGTCTTTGTATAGCACGTAAATGATTTGTGTGTGTTTGTGCATACGAAGATTATTTTCAAGAAGTCTCAGGTAATTGGAGAGTTTCATTCACTGGTTTGATTGGTATACTCACTTTGCACAAAATGCAAACTAGTTCTTTCTTTTAGTTTTTTGTTATAGTTGTTGTTTGGTGGCAGCAATATAGATGATGTTTACTTTGTCACAAATAGCAGCAAAACCGTACCTTCTAAAGTTGTGATAAAAGGTGTGGATCGGAGATTTGTATATTCTTTTTGACCACGAAACACAAACTACATACATATGTATGTATATGTTTTGAATTACACAAAACTTCCACAGCAATGGGCAAATGGTTAGTTTGCGTAACCCTTTTTTAGTTTACACATGGTACAACAATTTTCGTTTGCCTTTTTAGCTTGATTTGCACTTTTTCAACAATGTTTTCACTACAATTTACAACTTTTATATTTAGTGTTCTGCTGGCTTTGTTCGTGTAGTAGCCATCGTCGTGAACGCCATCTTTGTTCTCTTCGTGCGTCATCAGGGTGACCACAAATCGGATTTTAAAACATTCCATTTTATGTCGAAAAATATACCAAATATACCCTCATTCACAATTAGTTGATTGTTGGCTACACTTTGCTCAACATTGGACAATTTTCGAGAAATGCACCTTGTATGGTTCACCAGATTTCCTAAACCAAATATTTTATAAACATTTGAAATTTTTTTTCCTCTTTGAACTAATTTCATAAAAATATCAATTGTTGGAAAACGGCATTTATTGTACGAATGCAGGTGAATATACCAAGAACACACTTGTATTTTTATTATTTTAATACCAAAAATATACAATATACTACTATACTGTTAATAATCACACCTAATATACTATTTATAATCACACTTCGTACTTCTCAGAGTTGTATACCGCGTCAGTTCGATAGTTCTTCAATTGATACATTGCCCTTATATCAAACATAAATACTGTTAGCCAAAAATTTAAAACTAGACTATCCACATAATTTTTACCCACGTCCACCGATAAATATTGTCATTGTTTCCAGCATAGAACTTATTATGATAAATTAAAACCCATTTACAAAAATTCTTCGAATTTGTAATTGAAATCATTGAAGACCATCAATCCCTTTTTTCATTCTTCCTTTCAGATCTATATACATAAGTTTATATGATCTGGCCTTCTTTCTCCTCCATTTTTAATGTAAATGTTCAAGTAGAATTATAATTTTAATAAATTTAAGCTTTTCAGTACATATAAATTTTGTAAACGGTATTAGGTTTTATTTTGTTCCCGTAGTTACTATTGAACAGCTGTTTTTTCAACAGGTATTACATTTTTTGATCAGGGAGTGAAATATTTTGTATCAATCTGCCTTAGGCTAAGTTTTTGGTCTATCCATGGTCGCAAGTAAGAAACACTTGCATAAACACCGGGTACATTTTCTTCTCCACATCCAATGCCCCAGGCAACTAAACCAGCGGATTTAAAGCGGTTTGGTTGACCCTTAATAGGGCAGACTAAGGGTGAACCACCATCGCCCTTGCATGTATCGCGATCCTTTTCGCCACCAGCGCATATAAAACTATCGTGCAATATGAAATGCCTTCCCAGGCGTGTTGAGCGCAAGTTCGTTTGGCACTTTTCATGTGCAACAGTAGGAAGATCGATTTTCTTCAGAATTACTTGATATTCACCATCTTTGCCAAACTTATTTTTGCCCCAGCCTGTGGCAAAACAACGCTCCAAGTCGAATTGTTCCCCTACATTTGGAAGACATACGGGCTGAATGCTTGCTTTGAATTCTAAAGGACTTTCGAGAAAGAGTAGAGCGACGTCATTATAAAGCGATCCCTTATTAAATTGTTCGTGGTAGATAATTTCCTTGACATAACGATCTTCATGTGGAATCGGCTCCTCTTTGGTTTGTGTATCCCACTCACCAGCTCGCACTAAAATTGAAAATAATAAATTTTAAACTATATGCAAAAATCTAAGGCAGTCAATTATACCAATGAGAGATTGGGCGTCCTTGTTGTAAACGCAGTGAGCTGCAGTCAGAATAACATCGGGTGCTATGATTGCACCTCCACACTCGTACAGGTTAAGTTGCGACTCTTCACGCAAAACGGCAACCATCCAGGGAAATTCAGCGAACTCAGCCTCTTGATCCAAGGCACCAGTTATTTTAAAAGTAATGCCATTGGGATTACGGTAACCGCAGCCCTTATTTGTGATAACAGGATTAATGGGTTCGTCCTTTTTATCTATCTACAGGAATAAGAGAATTCGATTAAAAACACCATAATGAAAATACGAAAATTCAACACTACCTTGTTGGGAAGATCACAGCATTTATTGAAATATCCTTTGCATGGTGACTCTGTGTCAATGCGAATATCGATTATATTTTCGCCACTTGTATTTATGGTGTCGTTTGAGCATAACCAGCGAGGTACACATTCTTTTTGGTAGCCACAGGACTCATATTCATCACTTTGTTTAGCAGTGTCAGGAATTGCTGAGGTTGAGGAAAGGATTGGAAGGGGGCTAGTCGAACTGAATGAGTTTGGATCGGTTTTAAAAATATCAGCAATTAGAGCGTCCAACGATGTGTCCTGTGCGTAGCAGGTATATGCCAAAAGACACAATACAAAACACTTTAAGTCCATCATCAGATGTCCTAAAAAACAAAATCATTTTCAAAGGTGACCGATTAATTCAGCATAGCTACATATGTATGTACTTATGTATGTACATATGTACAAAGATATTATCGAGTTCATTGCATTTATCGACACACACAAGGATTTCGCCAATGACGCATACGAAAGTATGCTTGTGGGATTTTCTCAAAGAGTGTGCATATGTATGTGTGTTAATGTGAGCAATTTCTCAATCTTAATGTAAATTTGTAGTTAATATGAATATTTAGTATACAGGTATTTAAATGAATTAATTAATGGGGTGCACTTTTTTTTGGCAAAATGTTGCAACATTGCTTTATAATTAAAATAATATCCGTTTATATAAAAATATCTATATCTCCCCGTATACACAATATATCGGCTGAATATTTATGGTCCATGTATGAGTGTGTGTTTGTTGCCAATAAAACAAACCTGTTTGCCCCTAGAAGTCACTTTAACAAGTGTGCATGTGTGTGTATGCATACTCACGTACATACAAATATTATACATCGATTTAATATTTAAACACACGTACATATAGTATTGACAAATGTGTACGTAAAAAATCCCCAAAATGACCTGCGTAATCACTCTCCCATTACCATTTACTCGCTAATCACAATTAAGCCCATACATTTGTATATGTATGTACATATTTATGAGCATCTATATGTAAATAAATTTATTATTTCACTTACTATTGTTTATTTCGTATTTTTTACCAGCGGAAGTTCCACGATCTGTTGCGCTATGTCTTAAAAATTGTACTGATCGTATATTCCGTTGGTATTCAACTTGAAGTGAGAGCTTTTTGATGCTTCCAACCGCCGACTATCATCAACTGAATTGAAGCTCCGAATCAAGTTTATGCCCAGGGCCGGCTAGAAGAGAGCGCGGTCAGCGTGAAAATTGACAGTATTCTACTCACACACACTCGCACACTACACAATCGTACGCATCTTAGTATGAACGCAACCCAGTCGGAAATCTTGTGAGCGAAGACTCCGCATATCAGCAACACTCTCTTAATGTAGCAAACGCAAAAGCTGAATTTGCAACTGGGTTCTCGGCTTATGAATTACGAATTGATTACGGTGTCAACGGTCATTGTTTTCAATCACAATATTTACATTTGTGATGTATTATTAAAGTTTGTACACAGATATGTACGAAATCCCAGCAAGAAGAAATTAATAATTATATTTATTTTGAAGCTATTTTAAACGTAAATGGGAAAATTTACGAAAGAACTTTTTTTCAAAATGTACTTTTCAAAACGGGATCAGTTTGTATTTTTGTTTTGTATAAATATAAATAATGCTTTATAGATGCCGTAATTGGCTCATCGACAGCGGGATGACCTAGTATATATATATATATGTATGTGTATGTAAAATCATCACATTTATTAGGTTCCTATTAATCCCATGAGATGCAGATAATAAAATGTGCAATATTACAAACAGGTTTTCAGTTAGGCAGCTTTGAGGGACTTTTTTGTTACTTTTTCCTAGAATAACTTTCTATTTATTGTTCGATCTTAATAAAAAGCTTGCTAAAATTATTCTATTGTTTTCTTATTCACATTTTAAATCTAGTGAAAGGCAAATAGAATAACTTATGGGTTTTGTAAAATACATACAACTTTCATAAGTACTTATAATTAAATATGTTTTACGCCAATTTGCTTTTAATTTTATTTTGTCTGTGGCTTGAACAGAACCACATTTCGACCTTCTTTTTAATCTAGATAATGGATAAAAGAATGTATCAAAATTATAATTTCTTTTGCTTGCAGTACAATATTACAAATATACACCCACATACATATACAAATTTGGTACAAGTGTAGAGGGCAATGTGGTAAATTGTTGTGTCTGCATGACCGCTTTGTTGAACTTGTACTATTTTCACCATGAACTATTTTCACCACAGCCTGCTATTGGTCGCATGATACAACAGAGTGTCCAATTGGCTGCATCTATTTTCTGGGGGTGTTTTTTGGTTACATTTTTGGATACTCATAGAACGTCGATTGATCTGAAATTGTGCGTCTGCAATTTGAATTTAGTTAGTATCCAAGCGGTGCCGAGATAAATGTTCCCATGATGCAGTGTAAATCGCGGTAATCTTTTTTAAGTGCAATCCGACAATTATCAGCCATTTTCTAGATATATAGTATACATATAGAAATATATTTTTACGGGTATAAAAGAGCCAACTGAAAAGTGCGCTGGCTCTAGAGTGTGAAATGTCGAAATATACGACAAGTGTTGTGTGCCCCGAACCAAATACGTTTTATTATAATGCCAGTTATTCGAACAATTCAATTGTGGATATTAATGGATTAAATTGTAGGTCCAAGTATTTCATTGTAACATTAATATTTTTATTTTTCTAATGTTGAAAGTTTTTATAACTCTTGAAATTTTTAAAATAATAGTAAAAGCCTTGGAATTATTAGATTGATTTGAAGTTTAACAATTATCAAAAATATCAAAGACAAAATGTTAATGATTTAGTTGACGAGTTCTGCATTATACAATTTTGTAATCTTAATTTAAATCAGTTATTTAAAAATAAGGATTTGTAAATTACGAAATAAACCGCCAATTCAAATTAATTTCAATAATATTAATATATGTACATACGTTGAAATATCTGTTGAATATAGGAGTAAATTAATTTAACCTCAATCAAATTTTAATTATAAAATTTGTTCTTGCTGAACTCTCCGTTTCTTTGTAGATTCAGAGAAGAAAGTTCCCGACGATATATACGCGCCCATTAACAATCATTGTTTCATTCCAAATACGGCTGTGCGAACAATAAAAAAACGCAACACGGCAAATAAAAAAGAACGCAGGAGAACGCAAAGCATTAACAGTGCTTTTTATAAACTGCGCGGAAAAATTCCCAATGTCCCTTCAGACACAAAATTATCTAAAGTAAGTAATAAGCAAATGTAAACAGTTTATTTAATTTTTGTCCAGTACATTTGACACATCTGGAATTCTTCGAATAGCCAGCATAGTGGAAATACCATTATGTTGTAACATTATTCAAACGTATTCAAAGTGGACAAAATCTAAAAAATAATTTTAATTTTGGTAATACAACTAACTTTTTGACTTATTTCAGTTTTTTCCAAAGCTGAATGCCTTATACAAGAATTTGTCTGAAATTTCATATAAATTACTATTAAACTTTATGACATGGAATATAAATTCACTCTTTGCCATTAACAACGTTAAATTTGAAATAATAGGAATATGCGAATAATAATGGAAACATTTCCAGAGCTCATTTTGTTAAAATAATGTTAAACCAGCAAGAGGTGAACAATATTTTTTTTTTTTTTTTGGCAATTTGGCTTTGGCCCAAATGGACATTTTGAAGGAGCTGCCTACTTAAAAGTTATTCAATGTTTACACTTAAGTCTTCACGAGGCTGAGCGCTAATATTTAAATTGGTCAATAAAAAGAAATTTATTTAGTTAAATTAATATGACAACCCTCCAAATCAAAATACTTATTCGTTCTCATTTTTTCAGATTAAAACATTAAAATTGGCCATATTGTATATAAATTACTTAGTGGATGTTTTAGATGGTGATCAGGATCCGAAAAGTGGATTCCAAGCAGATCTAAAGCTGTCGAATCGGAAAGTTTACAACGAGAGAAAACAAAGAAATGAGGTAAGGAAGATCCATATAAACAAATCGACTTATGAACTCACAATGTGCTGAATATATCACAAAGAGAGCAAACATGTCTCTTGACCTTTTTTGCTTGAGAACAGAACAGAAAAGATTTTTGAAATAATTCTGACGTAGTAAAAAACTGTCAAACAAGGATAACTCTTTAAAAAGGCATCTCCATAATCTACAGATAGATTAACAATAGCACTTTATGGTAACTCTGAAATGAGTAACATCGTGTTTTTCCAAAGTGCCAAGCACTTGTAATTGTTCGACCTAATGCCTAACAATTTTGGACGCACGTGCAGACTGGTAATCATAAAATTCCCAACACCCCAATCCATTAGAAGTCTTTTATAGACCGGGTGTTCGACAATCTTTTCACATGGCTCAATCGCAAACATAAATAAATGTACTCTTTGACGTCGAGGGATGGGTGGGAGTTGAAGTTGAAGTTGCAAGATATCTCAATTAAATAGTCAAGTGTCCGCAATTTATTTATATGCATTGAGGGGCCAAAATCCACTTAATTTTGAAAACAAATGTAATCTACATAATGTTGTGAATTTTGGTAAACACAAATGTATAGTTTTTTTGGTTAAATTGTGAGTAAGATTAAAAATTTTATTAATATTATATATATATGTAAAATTTATGTATATTTAATTACCAAATCGATTAATTACCCTTATTAATTTGTGATTGCTATAAATGATAAAGACTGGTTTCAGATTACAAAAACAAGCTTTGATAAATTTTATACAAAAATAGAAAAGACTATT
Source organism: Drosophila kohkoa (assembly GCA_019972355.1). NCBI lineage: Eukaryota > Metazoa > Arthropoda > Insecta > Diptera > Drosophilidae > Drosophila > Drosophila kohkoa. The sequence goes on along the minus strand of BJEL01000033.1, from coordinate 921,500 downwards.
ACCCAATTAGTTTATCAGGCATCTCTCATGTATGTATGTATATTTAAAACTCTTTAAATGCTCATTGATTTGTAGACATAAAAATACATACATACATACCGAGTCCATGCATCGAGAGTCAAGTGCTTTCTTGTAAACAAAAAAATAATGTTTATCTCTGAAAGGAAAAAAGTTCCCCTTCCATCGATCTCCCTTTTAATGATTCTGTGTCAATTTGTTTCGTTTTTAAGTAAATTCTATTCTACTTGACGTAAATGAAAACACGTGAAATTGAACAATACTAAAAATCATCAAAGGAAAAACATTATAGACTCTATTTCTATTCATATATTTCTTTATTCACGAATTATTTCTGTTCACAAATCGTAAAGTTTGTTTATTTATTTTTATTATAAATGATATGCCATACAATCGAAATAAGTTTTACAGGATTGTTATGAAATAAAAACTTGCACTTTTTATATAAATAAGTCTTGCAGAGAGTGAATATTAAAAAAAAATAAGGTAAAAATGAAAGTCCGACGATTTGAGATGTGACGATCGTTGTTTGATATTTTGGTTTTGAATATTTTGTTAGAAACCAATATTTTCAGGGAAAAACAAGTTAGAAAGCCACAGTCTAAGATATACCGAAGGCTGTGTTTAGTATATGGATATACTAAAGCATTCAACATAGACAGTAAAGTACAAAATATACAATATTGTCACCCAAAGCAACTTAGACCCGACTCCATTTGCGATTTAAAATTTTTTCTCGAATAATTATATGATTTTTATCGGATGCTTACAATTATGCTTGCTATTCTGTTTTTTTTTTTCGATTTACGGGGCGGAAGTAGACGTGTTAAATATATAAAATAAACTTCACCTGCGTACAACAGTAATCAGTAAAAGAAATTGGAAACAAATGTAAATCTTTTTACTATAATCTTTGAGAACAATGTGTTTTTACGGACAAAGAGACAATGGTATAGATGGCCATGGCATTGTCGTCTCGACTGTAGACGATGATCAAGAATATATATACTTTATGGGATCGGAGATGCCATTATTATCTATCTGTCAGTTACATCTCTTATGGGTACAAAGTTATAGAACGCACAATGACTTGAATAGGAAAAAACTCTTAAGAGATGCGTTTCTTCCGACGGATGTAGCAATAATAAATTGTATCCTCCTCTTCAGCGACCTTGGTAATTTGAATTAACTCCCATGCATTTATATCTCGTTTTGTATACAAACTCAATAGTTTACATTCTGAAATAGTTAGCAACTAAATTTCAAAGCTAAATGACACTCTCAGCACAACAAGATAATCAAATGTTGGGTGTGTTTTCCATAAAAGAGATAAACAATTCTCGTGTTTACGGACCGACAAATGTATTTGTAGTACGAGTACACGACTAATACATAAATTGTATCTTATATGAAAGTATCTGTAGAATATATACAATTGTTATATAGAACTAAAAGTATTTGTTTATTTTACATTTTGAAAAATACACGCCGCTTACCCTAAAAATCCGATAGACGAATCGGAAATTGCTCGACTACGCAATACCTGTCAGGTTTATTAAAATTTAAAACATTTTACCTAATGTACATATATATATTTTATCTTTTCAGAATGCTAGTTTACTGACAAAGGGTCGTACTGGTTGGCCACAGGATGTGTGGGCTTCGGAGCTTGTTCCTGAACAAAATTCATCTTGTACATGCTAAAAAATACTACATAAATAAAATATCGAAAATAATTAAAGTCTTTGAATATTACAAGTAGCAGGTGACATTTCCGTTTTAAGGTGCTTCTGGGTACTATTTTTTTACCTTTTCAACAAATTTGTAAATAGTACAATATTTCAAGTTTTTAAAGTATTGATTTTCAGATTTTATCCTACAACTGCATATGTTTGTGTAACTATAATGTTTATGTTAAAGCTTCGTGAGGATAAAGTAAGCATGGTGAATTCGCTAAATTGTGAAGATTTTCAAAGATGTGAACAAAAAATTGGGCTATGGAGAAATAATCATAATGCGATTGTGATTTAAGAGCCTTATGAAGATTATAAGTAAATATATCTCTGTATGGAAAAAGAGTAATTCAATGTGTTTTTACTTTTTCTATTTAAACAAATCAGTCATAACACAAAAAACCTATCGTATTTAAAATATTCAATAAAATTACAGCAGGTAATGTTGTGTGGTTTATTTTTCAGAAACTTTGCAAGCAAAAACCAGAAATATATTCATTAAATTTTTTTCTTTGGCAAGTGTGATGTCCGGAATTGAGTCGAAAAGAAATTGCATTAAATCGCATCCAAGCGTGCCTGATTAATGAAGATAAATATGCTTAAAAGAAGAAGATAAACTGCTCCTATTACAAAAAAATATTGATATAAAAAAATATATATGTATATTCACACATTGGGTATAGTCGGCATCATGTCTGTTCAAAATAAAAGACACGCAATCATGTGCTTTGATGTGTAAAAAAGAGAAAAACACTTTTTCCTGACTTTGTACTTGAATTCCACTGATTACACATTACATAATTTCTTGTAAATTTTATACTTAAATCATTAATTTCAAATACACTCATGCAATGTTATGATTTTGCAAGCCTATAAATTCGCAAACGATTAATGAAGGAATTCATTGCTGTTGAGGAATCGGCTGCATCAACATCAAATCTTAAATTATCGAATATGACATCATGGGTGAGTCATATAATAGGACCTTCCAATTCATCTTCAAGCTAAGGCATTACAAGGATTATTTCAGGTGTTTTCGGTTTTAATCATTCCATTGTTTGTGCTTACGGTGGCAGGACAATCGAATGCCAGTCTTAAGGATCGGAATACGTCTCTCAATCATCGAAACCGAACTCATGGAGACTTGAAAAAACAATCACTTCAGCCTGATTATCGCGAATTTAGCGAGGGTTCAAACTCTCGCTTGAATCAGGATTACTACGAAGTGCGAAAAAGGCGACCGAAGAAAAAGCGACAAACTGTCCACTTTGCGAAACCAGCTCATGCCAAGAGACAGGTTCAAGGCAGGGAGGAAAAGATCTATGAAACCTTTGAGGAAATACATGAGCACATCAACGAACCGAGCACAGAAGATTCTCAGACACAGCCGTCGGAACACTACGAGAGCCACGAGGAAATTATGGAGGGTGTTGAGCATGTGGGCAACAAGAAACACGAAACGCCAGTTAAGATCAAAGTAAAGCACCATCATCACCATCATCATCATAACCACATCAAAGAAGTCATTAAAACCGTACCAAAACCATATAAAGTTGAAAAAATCGTACACGTTCCGGTTGAGAAAATTGTAGAAAAAATTGTGCAAGTGCCGAGAATTGTAAATGTGACGGTAGAGAAAATTGTTCATGTGCCCGTCGAAAAGATTATTGAAAAGGTCGTACAAATACCAAAACCAGTACACGTTCCTAAGCCGTATGTAGTCGAGAGAGTAATGGAGAAAATCGTGCATGTTCCAAAACCCTATCCTGTCTTGAGGACTGTTCCCTATCCGGTTGAGATCAAAGTTCCCGTTCAAGTTGAAAAGAAAGTTCCAGTTCCATATAAAGTCGAAGTTGAACGTAAAGTTCCCATCTACATTCACGATCCAGAACCATATAAATTTGATCACATGTACACTAAGCAGCTCAAAGAAAAAGAGCTGACGCAATTTAATCCTGAGATCGCAGAAACAACCAGCATAGAGAATTATCAAAGCTTTTATCCGCCTCGTATGCCCCCATTTTACACATCACACAAGTCTAGTCCCTTTAAGAAACCCGAACCACCACAGGATTTGGAATTTCAGACTATTAAGCAACAACCTATAAAGCAGCACACACATATAGATTTCCCAAAAACTACTATATCACCATCTCCCCCTTCAATGGAGCAGTCTACATCTGAGAGTCAAGTGCTGCCCGTCAAATTCATGGAGAGTGAGTCGCAATTTAATATTATTGTGACTGATAACAACACGTCAATTGACTTGCCTCCACAAATGTATGACAATAAATACCATGAAATACCATTCCCATTTGAATTTATTCGCTTACAACCAGTCCCATTCCAATCTAATAGTAACTTAGAAGTCCCAATTCCAGCAGCACCTCTAAATAATACTGCATAAGGCTATTCGTTGGTTAAGAAATATATATAATTTACATATTTTATATTTTGTTGTAAAATAAAAATATTAGTATACAAAAAGCAACTGTTTCAATTTATCGAAAATGATTAATAATTTCTGTGGAACACCCTGTAATCCGATTAATTTATCACTGGGCGATTATATTCAGTAGTTTTTGAAAACACTGTAATATATATTATGTAACATGTACGAAAAAAGTGAAAATACCAAAAATTAGAATAGTTCAGAACTAAAAAAAAATAGAATCATTACAAACAAAAAAACGTCAATATTTGCCATAACAAATCGATACCTAAAATATCGATACATCAATAGCGATGTTTCTCCACCTCTATTTTCAATGCACAATCAACAAAGTTTTAGTGACACTTAAGGAAAATTGTAATTAAAAACAATTATGGAGTCTTTCGAGCAAACCGATGGCAATCGCGACGAATTGATTATACAACAACAACGTGAAATTGAAAAAGAGGCTAGTAAAGAAAACTATTAATTGCAATAATATTAATGACTGGAAGACATTTACTGTTTTTACAGATCTCTGAATCGACTCCATTGGTCAGCGAACAATTGCCGCTAACTTGTTTACGTGCCGAATACGAAGGAGATGAGATATTTACCGCTAAAATTCAAGAGTTGGCCAAGAAATACAAATTCATACGACGCACGCGACCCGATGGCAACTGTTTCTTTCGAGCGTTTGCTTATTCTTATTTGGAATATTTAATCAGCAACAACAGTGCTTACCAAGAGTTCCGCAAATTGGCCGAAGCCTCCAAGGAGAAACTTGTACAGCTTGGTTTCCCCAGCTTTACGCTGGAAGACTTTCATGACACTGTCAGTAATATCATCGATTTGTCTATTTAAAATCGTAGATTTAACTTATATTTTCTCTTTTAGTTTATGGAAGTTATATCGCGTGTAAGTCCGGAAAATGCTGAAGGAACTGCAAAAGTGCAAAGCGAGCTGCATAAAATATTTAATGAACAGGGTTATTCCGATTATGTTGTTGTTTATCTACGTTTGATTACATCGGGAAAACTGCAGGAGGACGCTGATTTTTATCAAAATTTTATTGAGGGTGATTTCACAATTGAGGAATTCCGCCATCAAGAAGTTGAGCCCATGTACAAGGAATCGGATCACATACATATCATTGCGCTATGCACAGCGATAGGAGTTGGAGTGCGTGTGGAATATCTGGATCGAGGTGAAGGCTCCCAAGTCAAGGCCCATGATTTTCCCGAGGGATCAGAGCCAACAGTCTATCTTATTTATAGACCAGGCCATTATGACATATTGTATCCCAACTGAGCGTATTTATGAAGCATATGTAAGCAATTATAATACACAAAAAAAATTGCAAACTTATTTACAAACAATACACATACGAGTACATAATTATAATTTTACACTAGGTATTTTGTGGTTAACACACACACACACACACATAAAGATCACGATAATTTTTGTGGAATTTATCAAAACTAATTTTTCAAAATTGTGTGCATTATATACATATATTGATGCTACTAATTAACTTTTATCAATTAATTGCAAATATTAACAACTTCTCTTATTTGAACTGATTGGTTTTTACTTACCATAAATTATTGTCAACAATTACTCTGTATTTGTTACTACGTAAGTAATAAAAGTGGTTAAATTGTTTAATTGCTAAAATTATGAATAACAAATGGCTTCTTTTCATGGATATAATTAAACTAAAAAAATCCCAAATCAACATAATATTTACACTGTTGTAAATAAAAAATTCCTTGTAGTAGCTTCGGCATAATTGTAAATATATATTTATAGCAAAGAACCGGCATTTAAAATAAAGTATATGAAGAAATAATATATTGAAACGTACTTTATTGCTTAGTTGAAAATGTTGTTAATAATTAAATACTAAGAATGTAGTATGAAATTCTCAATTGCAACAAAGATGAACAGAAAATCAATTATTACGTGCCCATTATGTTTTTTTTAGAATTTCATTTCATCATAAAAGTATTAATTCCTTAAGTATATGTTTGAATTTCGACGAATCCAGCAAAAATTACAGATTTTCGTAAGATTTTCATCTGGTTACACTCCCATACAAATTTAACAAAATTTGTGAAACGCCCCTTCATTTTAAACTGAACAATGGCATATTTTTCTAAGCGAGTGAGCATAGTAGGTATGTACTACATACATAAGTGAAGTAAAGAATGCTAGAGAAGCTCGACTAGGTTAAATGGGGAACAAGGCTTCGATGACGATAGGTTATAAACACGATTAGTGATAGATTGCCAATCAATCGATAGCAATACTCAAAAATTCGTGTTTCACTCCTAACTGTTTCCACATAAGTGTTTTGATTTGCCGGCATTATTAAATTATTTCCATCAATCAATATTAAAAAACAATCTTTGCATACTGTTTGAAACTACGTTTTTATTAATATTATATACAAAAGATTATTGCCATGTGTGAAATGTTTGTTTTTCATAAATGCATTTCTAACAAAAATAAAAGTTGGGGGGTGTGTTTTAAAAGCCTACTTCAAAATGTGCAACTAGGATTAACGCCTCACAATCCTCACAATTTGGAGTCCCCTGAGCCGGCTAGTCAATTCGAATCCAACACGGACAAGGCCTCATTCTTCTCTTCCTCCAACTCCTTGCTGGTAATATTCAATTTCGACTTGCCAAACTCACTAATGGCCAAGCCCTCGACGATTTTCCATTGTTTGTTCTTGATTTCCACAGGGAATGAGAAGACCACATCCTTTGGCGACCCATAGCTGCCATCAGAGAACACACCCATTGACACAAATTTGCCCGGTGCGGTGCCGTTCCACCAATCATGCATATGATCGCAAGCGGCCTTTGCCGCCGACATTGCTGACGACATTTTGCGAGCACCAATCACAGCAGCGCCACGCTTCTGCACCGTCTCAATGAATTGACCTTGCAGATAAGCATCATTGTTAACGGCCTCAGCAATTGATTTCCATTCGCCTTTAACAAGAACCTTGCCCTGGGCAGCATCCGGGTATTGCGTCGAGGAATGATTGCCCCAGATGATGATGTTGTTCACTTCGTTGATGGAGACGCCCAACTTGTTGGCAATCTGCGAAGCGGCGCGATTCTGATCCAGGCGAGTCATCGCCGAGAAGTTCTCACGTGGAATTGATGGTGCGTAGTTGGCGCACACTAAGGCGTTGGTGTTGGCAGGATTGCCAACTACAAGGACTTTCACATCCTTCTTGGCCACCTTGTCTAAGGCTTCACCTTGCACCTTGAAGATCTTCACGTTGGCAGACAACAAGTCCTTGCGTTCCATGCCCTCCTTGCGTGGCATGGCACCGACCAGGAAAGCGGCCGAAACATCCTTGAAGCCCACCAGGGGATCAGTTGTGGGCACAACTTCGCGCAACAGTGGCAAGGCACAATCGGCCAACTCCATGACAACGCCCTCGAGCACACCAACCATGGGTGGAATGTCCAGTAAGTGAAGGATCAGTGGCTGGTCCTTGCCGAACACTTCGCCCCTAGCGATCATGTAAAGCAAGGAGTAGGCGATTTGACCGGCAGCGCCAGTAACCACAATGCGAATAGGTTCAGCCTGTAAAGAAATTTTAAATTTAATTTAGTTAATCGTCAGAAGAAGCGTTAAAAAATGTTAGAGCACATGAAGATGCTACAAAATATAAGCTAAAAACCATAATCATTACAAATTAGTAATTATACTTATACTAACATTGGAACATTTTTTAGTAATTTGTCTGTAGTACTTAATATTTTTATTTTTAGCTTAACTTGCGTGTGCATATATTTAATTTACATAATACAAAATTATGTATCATATTATATATATTTTTGTAGGTTTTAAAAAATAAAATGTAAAATCAAGAAATAATTAAATTACTTTAACTTCAAAGAACTCTTTAGTCTTAGATTTCGGGGTTCAAACAGACGGACAGATTTTCATCTTGAGACGATCATTTCATCATAATAGAACATTCCGTTTTTTAGTATATAGTTTATAACAAAAAATAATTAGTGAGATATCAGAAGTATCAGGAACAGTATGTGGTACCAAGTTTCGAATGGTTTTAACGCTAATTAGGAATCACATAACACTCGTCAAAGGTCATAAACAAACAAATAAAATAAGTTGCACGATAAGACAAAATAGGCAATCACGGCGCTGTTGCTGCTTCTTCTTCGCCCACAATCACCACTGGATTTAGATAAAGGCTTTTGCATGGCAAAGTTCACCGTGACATTTACATAATTATGCAACTGGGCAAATATTTGTATTTATAGCGGGTACAAGGGCAATTTCATTATATTACTTCATAGACACAAATCTAAGGAAGCGACACTTTTTTACTAATCTAAATAAAACAGGTGCAGTTGCACTTGTTTTATTTTGTATTCTTTAAGGTAGAGCGGGTATTTCAAAGTCAAGTTCGACTGAATTATAGCTCTCTAATGGCACTTAGCCGGATAGTAGGAACACAATACTATAAAAATCCAACAGGAAAAAACGATCCAATTGGAACACATAAATACAATCAGAATTATAGCAATTAAAATGCACAAATGGTGCCAAAAGCTTTACAAGAATCCTATTACATTCCAAGCAGAACACCATAATGCAATAAGAATTATAACAATACACAACAATACATCGTTTATATAATCAAAAATGATATTAAACAAATCAGCAAATTTGCTAGGAAAAATATTAACACACATATGTATGTGTTTGAATAAGTGTGTAGCACTTAAAAATACATGTAAATATAGATTTGCATGTGTGTATGCAATGCAACAACGGGGTCTATATTGACATAAATTAAAAGAAATGCAATTTAGGCCGTAAAATAATTTCTAATAAATGTCCACTAAAAAGTGTATTTATAACATTTCAGTAAAAATAAAAAAATGCATATATAAGACAAACCCAATTAAAAACATATAATATGTACTTTTTCGCATTGAACGGAATAATTAGTCCAAAAGGTAAAGGTCAAATGAATGTTATATGAATTTTGATTGAAATGCAAAATTTAAACAATTGCCAACCATTCATAATTCCATAAAAAGTATGAGTTTTAAGATGATTTCATATTTCGATATATGGCAAGGTGTAAATGAAAAGGCAGATTTCCATGTAATTAAAGGTAGGAGTTATCTACTTACCATTATTTGTTGCGGTCTCAAACCAGTCTGTGAAAATAAACTTCCAAATTATAATTGATAATAAGCACTTTCGGGAGGCCGCAAGATGCACTTAAAAAAATACCAAAATGTGAAATACCATAAATGGTGCAATACCATTTTTAATTTACAAAAATGTATACACTATCTAATAAGATTTGAGAATCAAATATGATATGTGTACAACACCTAATAGGATTTGAGAATCAAATGATTATGTTTGAAAAAAAATTAAATAGAAGCAAAATGCAAAAAAAAAGTACCTATAAACTTGGTACTACCAAGTTGGTAGTACTACTGTTAATGAAAAATTGCTGCTAACAGTGGAAATAACTTGCATCCCTGCATATTGACTCATTGTTTGGAAACATACAAAAATGGCAAATAAAAACGTTGTCCAACACTTGCATCAAAATAGTAAATAATAAAGAAAATTTAATAAAAGTCGCTCCTCGAATACAATAAAAATTAGAATACCATTTAAATTGGTTGGTAACACAAGAATAAAACAACACGAAACAAAGAAGATAATAAACAAAACAACGCTTTACGCAAAAAAAAAAAAAACAGCAAAATGTCTACCGAGGAGTTGCCCGACGACTTGGATAAACTAAAAATAACATCAAACAGTGAACAAATGCAATTGCGTGATAGAAATCCATTTTACAGCACAAATGCTATTAGTGTGAATGCGAGAACAATTTCGGCAATTTTTCCAAATACAAAGCATATGCCGTGTAAAATGCGTCGCATTAGGCGGAAATCAAAAAATAATATTGATGCCAGCGACTGCGACATCAAACAAAAGCAACTTGGCCATGAAGATGCTGTTGTTGTTGATGATGACTTTGATATTGCGAATCCGCCTGGCGTGCAAAAGCTACAACTGAAAAAGAACAGTGTTGCTCTAGCAAAGAAAAGTCTATTGCGCGAACCCATTTTGCGAGTCGTTGCCAACGATAAACAGCATTCCGCGAAATGCAATTTTAATGGAATGATTCCATTACAATTGGATGACAAAAGTCGCACAAATTTTCACAAATCTCGAAATCATAATATCAGCATTAAGTCGAGCATAAATAATGCTTGCAGCTTTCGTGAACTGATCGGCGAATGCAACATTTTGCTAGATGAATCCAAATCAAAGAAAGCCATTTCCAATGCTACTAACAGGCCGTTGTCCAAGAACTTTACCATATGGCAACAACAACAAAGCGCCGCAGATGACGTCCAAAAAAAAGAGAGGGAGCGATCTACAATTGCCATCAACAATAGTGCTAGACTCTCATGCTCCCAGGAAGCCAGCAACAACAATCTAGCAACAACAAGCGGAAGGAATAGCGACGATGTGACCATTGGCGAGCTGGCCAGTTATTTTGATACTATGGTGCACATTCCCAAAAAAATGTCCTCGATGGCGGAAATGATGTACATCTAAGATTTGTTAAAAGGGGCACACTGCCATTTGTAATTACATATTAATACATACTATAAACAAAACGCATAGCTGTAAATATACGCATGTGTATGTAACGCTCTATATTTGTATATGTATAGTTGTGTTTTCTTGTAAATAAGTATATTTCAATGAATGTCATTAGATTAATTGAATTAATTAATGTACATACATATGTAAATATATATATGTATATTAATAGATTTACGCAAATTTCGGTATAAATGAGAATTAAATTAATATGGTTTTTATTGTTTAGCAATATGGCATTTCAAATGTTTAAAGAAAATTTGCTCTTTCGAACAACGAAAAAGAAAAATTGTATAAAACGTAAACCAAAAGATTGTTTGGTAAAATGTATGAAAGCCTAGAAAATTCTACACTGGCCAACTTTTCAAATTACCGAGAAAAACTTATTTGGATAGCTTCTCTGCAGTGCTGCCTAAAACATTCCATATATGTATTCACATAAATACAAATGCGAATGTTTCGTAGCTGTTTACAAAATAAAAATACATTGGCGCTTATAATAATAAAAAGTATGAATTGTATCGAAAAGCTGCATAAAAGTGTTATCGAGCTGCAAAGAATCGATACGTCATAATATAAATTTCAGTAGTAATGCAGGTGAGTGTGACCAAGAATAATTTGTTTTTCTATGTGTATAGCTCATTTAAAAAATTTTGTTGCAATTGTTTTTTTTTATTCGCTATGTGTTATTTTTTTTAATTCGCATTTGTTAAATACACGTGGCGTATTTCCACTTAAAAATTACACAAAAAAAGAATAATTATACCAAATGAAGTGAAATCAGGTGGAAAATAATAGTGTTTTGGTATATTTTAGAGTTAAAAGAAATGTTTTTGGTAAATTTCGTTTGTGGTCACACTTGTCATATGTATGTGTGTGTTTTCAATAGGCATTTAATTTTTAGGCAATATTAAATTATCAAATTTAATACTACTACGAGAAAGTGTGAAAATTTGCAAATGTGCAATTAAGTGATAAATAACAACAATTTTAGGCCGAAGATATGCAGTGCCGAGCTAGAATGCTTAAGGTAATTACAAAACTCACGTGTTTATGTCAATAGTTCACAAAGTTTCGGATGGAAAAAGTAGCAAAAAAGGTTTGACAAAAATAGAATTGATCAATATATGTACATATACATATATATTTGTGGTTTTTGTTTTATATTGTCACAAAAGTGAACGATTAAGCATAGTTTTACATAACAGATAAGCTTTTACGTCTTCGTTTGCCAGAAATGGGGAATACGTACATACATATGGGTATGTATGGATGTATATGTAGAAAGTGCACCAAGTCTAATACACATACATTCGAATGTACATATTTCTTACTTTTATGTACATAAGTATGTAAGGCTTAAAGCCAATAAAGTGTGCATATTATGCGCAATGGCGCACTTGCCAAAGTTAATTAAGCAACGATTGCCAGTCAATAAAAATATATGCATGGAAATGTAAGTAAGCGCACACACACATTTGAATATACGTGGTGATTAGTGACTTGGGAATGAAAATATCAATATTGTACAAATGTATGTATGTATGCCTGTTTTTAGCATACGCACTTTGTTATGTTCATACATACATATGAAACTTTGTTAGGTCCATACATATACATAACTACATATGGATACATAATTTCATCATGCTCAATCGCATGTAACTAGTTTTATGAAGCTGATTTTTAAACTAGATTGCAACATCATAAAATAAAAATGTAATTCTCAAACTAAGGTTTATAACTTAGTATTTATTTACTAGAAGCAATTTTATTTACAGAATGTGAATATGTACGTATGTACATATATACATTTGTGTGTCAGCACTTTTCGTGCGCTCTAATTTAAGTGGGTTTTTTATTCTGATTAGAAACTGTTGTTGACTACCTTTATAAGAATTAATTTGATGGATATTTATGTATTTTGAGGCAAGTTATTATTTGATTCGATTTTATATATATATATTCTTTTTTTAATTTCAGACATAACTATTCCACATCAAAAATTAAATTGGACATTAAGAATACAGGGTAAGTGTTCCCAATAAAAAATGCAAAAGAAAGTATTCATACGATTTAAATAAAACAAGTAAGAAAGTTACAGTCGAGTGTGCTCGACTGTGAGATACCCGCTACCCATTTTTAATAAAGGCAAAATATTGCGGTATCATTTTCAAAATATACCGAATATACTGCAAAAATACTAAAAATATACCAAATGGTATATTTGGTATATCGATATAGTACACCATTCAAAATATACCATAGACGGCACAATGTACCAGATTGTCGGCCAAAGCAACTCAGACCCCTAGTAAGTAGGCGCTTTTGGCCATACAAAAGTATTTCTTTAATAACTTCCACAATTTTTATCTGATCGTAACCAAATTTTCAGGAATCATAACTACTATAGTTATTATTGTATATACCAAAATTCGTAACTCTAGCTTTAAAATTACGCTTGTTATCCGATTTTTTTGATTCGCGGGGGCGGAAGTGGGCGTGGCAAAAATTTGAAACAAACTTGATCTGCGTGCAAACATAACAAATGCTGTCGAAAAAAAATTATAGCTCTATCTCTTATAGTCTCTGAGATCTAGGTGTTCATACGGACAGACGGACAGACGGACAGACACACAGACGGACAGACGGACATGGCTATATCGTCTCGGCTGTTGACGCTGATCAAGAATATATATACTTTATAGGGTCGGAGATGCCTCCTTCTACCTGTTACATACATTTCCTGCCGGCACAAAGTTATAATACCCTTCTACCCTATGGGTAGCGGGTATAAAAATGAAGACATTAAAACGTAAATTTAATTTAAGGCAAAAAACTTAATACCTTTCACCATTTTTTTTCTTTGAGTAAATGGTTTAATAATATTAATAGACTGACTGACAAGTAAATACAACTAAGGAACTGATTTATTAGTTCATTGTAAAAGAAGTTTTATACCCAAGAAAAAGTTGAACTCGCCATGCGAGTTTCTTCCTGTGTTTTATATTGATTTTTTTTTTATTTGTTTCTTCATTTTTTTGCTTTATGACTCATTGGAGTATTTAGTGACTATTGACGCAGAAGTCATTGTTGCTATTAAAAATAAAGTGAAACAAAAGAAATGATACCAAGTGACATGCAACGTGCAAATATATTTTTAAATCATAGTTTGCGTGAAATTCATAACAAAGAAAATCTGTTTACTAGGGCAAATAAATTTTCAAGTTAATTAACTTATGTCACAAGAGAGAGCCCGCTGCCTTTGTTTAGCAAGTGTTATAAATAATATTGCAATAATATTTGTGCTTTGCTTTGCAGATGGGCGACGTAGATCCAGAAACTTTGCTGGAATGGTTGTCCATGGGACAAGGAGATGAGCGGGATATGCAATTAATTGCCCTGGAGCAGTTATGTATGTTGCTTTTGATGTCTGATAATGTTGATCGTTGTTTCGAAAGGTAATTTTCGTAATTTTTTTTTTTTTAATTTTCCATTAGTTGAATAACTTATGTTTATGACCCTTTGTTCATATTTTAATAGTTGTCCGCCACGCACATTTTTACCGGCATTGTGCAAGATATTTTTAGATGAATTGGCACCCGAAAATGTGCTCGAAGTGACCGCTAGAGCAATCACATATTATCTGGATGTGTCGGCCGAATGCACACGCCGCATTGTTTCTATCGAGGGTGCCATCAAAGCGATCTGCAATCGCCTCGTTGTCGCGGATCTATCATCGCGTACTTCACGCGATCTTGCCGAGCAGTGCATTAAGGTGCTTGAATTGATTTGCACCCGCGAGGCGGGAGCTGTTTTTGAGGGCGGTGGTCTCAACTGTGTGCTCTCCTTTATACGTGACAGTGGGTCGCAAGTGCACAAGGATACGCTCCACTCGGCAATGGCTGTGGTGTCGCGTCTCTGCACCAAAGTCGAGCCCAACTCGCCGTGCATCGATAATTGTGTAGAGAGCCTGAGTACATTACTACAACATGAGGACGCCATGGTTTCCGATGGCGCTTTAAAATGTTTTGCATCAGTTGCGGATCGTTTTACACGCAAATGGATAGATCCAGCGCCGCTGGCTGAATACGGACTAGTTACAGAGCTTTTGAAACGCCTAGAGAATGCTGGCGGAACTAGTAGTCATCATACGTTAGCTGCTACCAAAATTAGTGGACCACAAACAGCCGGAAGTGCGAGTGGAAGTGGAACTGCAACGACTGCTGCAGCTACAACTGTAAATGCACCTCCTGCATCCAACACGGATAGCTTAAACGATAATGTGGCTGGCACTGCAGCCGCCAATACATCCAGCAAAATACAAACGAGTGAAGCTCATCGTTCCCCACAATCGATTTCCACAACAATTTCGCTGTTGTCCACGCTGTGTCGCGGTTCGCCATCGATAACCCGTGACATCTTGCGCTCGCAGCTGCCGAATGCCATTGAACGTGGTCTCAAAGGCGACGAGCGGTGTGTACTCGATTGCATGCGATTCGCCGATCTTTTGTTGCTGCTACTGTTCGAGGGTCGTCAGGCATTGAATCGTGGCAATGCCTCCACTAGTAGTCAGGGTCAATTGGCCCCGCGTCCTAAGCGCAACGATATGAGCAATGATCGCACCCATCGTCAGCTCATCGATTGCATACGCTCCAAGGACACGGAAGCCTTGCAAGAGGCCATCGAGGCTTGTGGCGTCGATGTAAATTGCATGGACGATGTGGGCCAGACGCTACTTAATTGGGCCTCGGCTTTTGGCACCTTAGAGATGGTCGAGTATTTGTGCGAAAAGGGAGCCGATGTTAATAAGGGACAACGCAGTTCCTCTCTACATTACGCAGCCTGCTTTGGTCGTCCTGGCATTGCCAAGATTTTGCTCAAGTTTGGCGCTTACCCCGACTTGCGGGATGAGGACGGCAAAACGCCGTTGGATAAGGCACGCGAGCGATCTGATGATGGGCATCGCGAAGTCGCTGCTATTCTGCAATCGCCAGGTGAATGGATGTCATCAGGTCACATGATGGCTAGCAAGGATGGTCAAGCTTATACACTGATGGAGCCACGTGGAGATCCTGAAATGGCTCCTGTATATCTGAAACTATTGTTGCCCATTTTCTGTCGGACGTTCCAAGGATCTATGCTGAGTTCAGTGCGTCGTGCCAGCTTAGGACTGATCAAGAAGATTGTGCAGTACGCACATCCATCGGTGTTAAAGAGCATCTGCGCCAAACAGGATGAGGCCACCAACTTGATGGCTGCCCAAAATGTGGGCAACCTGATGACAGAAGTCATTGCCAGTGTACTGGATAGTGAGGTACATTTTAGATTTTCAAACTTGTAATTTTGTCATGCCAATAATGATTTCTTTATATAACTTGCAGGATGATGAGGATGGCCACTTGATCATCTTAAATATTATTGAGGAACTCATGTGTAAGACACAAGAAGAATTTCTCGAGCATTTCGCCAGACTCGGCGTCTTCTCTAAAGTGCAAGCTTTAATGGATCAGAGTGAGGAAGGTGGCTCGCAGTTGTTGACAGCCAGCTCGCAGGATTTGGCTGCCGCCCAGAGATGCCCAGTGCTGTGCATGCCGCACAGATCAACGTCAGGCAAGTGTTGAATGCATATAAACCCTAATGAAACATTATTAAAATGTGGATAATTATTTTCGCTACAGATGATTCCATGGAAGATGCCAAGGAGATCTTGCAAGGCAAGCCATATCATTGGCGTGACTGGAGCATTTGTCGCGGTCGCGATTGCCTCTATGTTTGGTCGGACTCGGCCGCCTAGAGCTGTCAAATGGCTCGAATGGTTGGTTTCGTTTCATACTTGATGGCAAGCTAGCCACAATGTACTCCAGCGGTAGTCCAGAAAATGGCAACGACAGCTCAGGTAACAACTCAACAACTTTTATGACTCTTTGTATGTAGTACATAAATGAATTGCTTTACTTGATTACAGAGAATCGTGGTGAGTTCTTAGAGAAGCTGGTACGCGCTAGATCCAGTGTAACTCCTGGGACACCCTCACAACCAATTTTGCCCACCGTTTGTGTGCTGCGTCTTGTCGTGGGCAATTGGGTAATGCAGTCGCCGAAGCCAAATCAATTGCAGATACACAATACCGAAGGTCATCAAGTGACCATTTTGCAAGAGGATCTGCAAGGATTTATATTCGAAAGCAATCGTGGGACAAAACATTCATTCACAGCGGAAACTTCGCTGGGCGCCGACTTTGCTTCTGGCTGGTCAACCGAGAAGAAGAAGCGTATCAAGTCCAAGACGGATGTGCAAAAGATACAAGTGCGAAATCTATCGCGCGAAATCTACAACAAATACTTTAAATCAGCTCAGATAATACCACGGGGTGCTGTTGCAAAGCTCACGGCAATTGTCAAGCAAATTAATCTGGCCATTGAGCAGCAACGTTTGGGAAACAATAATACCTGGTCCAACACATTGTTTACATCATTAACGAATCTATCGCAATTGATACACGAGGACGGTGTTGTGAGTGCATATGAGATGCATTCGTCTGGTCTTGTCCAGGCACTCGTCGCTGTGCTGTCCAACAACTATTGGGAGCACAACTTGTCACGCTGCAAAACCAACAAAATGCTGAAAGAACGCATCGATATATTCAAGAAGTGCATATTTGGTGAAGACACAAAGAACACGGCAAGCATTTTGATACAGAAATTGGTTGCAGTACTCGAGAGCACAGAGAAGTTACCAGTCTTTTTATACGATGCCCCGGGCACCGGTTACGGACTGCAGATTCTACAGAAGCGTCTTCGTTTTCGCCTGGAGCGATCCGCTTGCGAGAGCACACTCTTCGATCGCACTGGACGCACACTGAAAATAGAGCCGCTTGCGACGGTGGGACAACTGGCTAAATATCTGCTGAAAATGGTGGCCAAGCAATGGTATGATCTCGATCGCTCAACATTCTTCTATCTGAAGAAGTTGCGCGAACTTAAACCTGATCTGCAGTTCACGCACAGCTTTGACTTTGACGAGGAAGGCTTAATCTATTACATTGGATCGAATGGCCGCACCTGCGAATGGGTGAATCCCGCCCAATACGGGCTGGTCCAAGTCACCAGTTCAGAGGGCAAAACGCTGCCATATGGTAAACTGGAGGACATATTGTCGCGCGACAGCGTCTCGCTCAATTGCCACACCAAGGATAACAAGAAGGCCTGGTTTGCCATTGATTTGGGTGTCTACGTTGTGCCCACAGCTTACACTTTGCGACATGCTCGTGGTTACGGTCGCTCGGCTCTGCGAAATTGGTTACTGCAGGCCTCAAAGGACGGCAACAGTTGGGTAACACTTATCAGTCATGTGGATGACAAAAGCTTGGTGGAACCGGGCAGCACAGCTACTTGGCCTATCATTTGCGCTGCGGAGGAGACAAAGGGATTTAGACACATTCGAATACAACAGAATGGACGTAATGCCTCTGGACAGACACACTATTTGAGCTTGAGCGGCTTTGAGGTGTATGGTCGCGTTGTTGGCGTCTGCGACGACATTGGTAAGACCATTAAGGAAGCAGAAGCAAAGACGCGACGCGAGCGTCGTCAAATACGAGCTCAACTCAAGCATATTACAAGTGGAGCGCGTGTTGTGCGTGGCGTCGATTGGCGTTGGGAAGACCAAGATGGCGCCGGTGAAGGAACCATCACGGGTGAGATACACAATGGATGGATTGATGTGAAATGGGATCATGGCGTAAGGAATTCATATCGCATGGGTGCCGAGGGCAAATACGACTTGAAATTGGCCAATTTGGAGAGTGTTGCCTCCGTGTTTGAGGGCGTCAACTCGATGGTGCCAATGGCATCCAAGAAGAATGACAAGGGCAACGTGTTGACTTCACGCAAATCAAGTTCGACGCCATCGTTGCCAGAGGCAACGGAGATTAACAAGAACGCTGAAGATGCTTCAAATCAAACTGTTTCAGCGGATAACCTTGCCTGGAAGCAGACTGTGGAGACAATAGCAGAGAATGTTTTCATTTCGGCCAAGTCACAGATAACCACAAATCAATCCAACACCGCTTTAACTAGAGACACACAAGCCACATACAGTGAATCATCAGCTTCTGGAGCGGAGCAAACGCTTATGGCCAAGCCAAATATTCCGTCGCCCTTGATACGCGAACTGGAGCATATTGCCGATCTATCAACCATTAACAATTCCATGCCCAGCAATGTCTCCGACCTGGCTACCATCACTGAGAGTCTTTCAATTGTGGAGATATCAAAGGAGGACGACGTTGCTGTCAAGCCCGAAGAGTGTGAATCTGTGACACTGTTGTTGCCAGCGATGTGATACGAGTTGCACACATTGAGGAGAACAATAAGATGAATGCAAACAATTCCGCAAAGGGATTACTGATTAACCTCAAGCAAAGCAATTCAGGCAGCTCTTCTTCCCAGTTCCCAGGCGAATCTCGCGAAATTATTGTGGATACAATGCGCAATAACAGCAACAACATATTGTCTGCTGACGAGCTGCACTTACATCGTGCAAATGTCTCGGGCGGACTTAAAGGCAATCCCAAGGTTTCCGTCATTATACAGTCTGGAAATCTGCCGAAGAACGAAACTCCTGATGATGCAATGAAGTCAGCCATGCCCACACCGAATCTATCGAGTTCCGATGATGCTCCCGCTGTTTCAGCCTATCAGGGCCACATTGAGAATATGAATCCGCAAATCTCCAATGACGTTGTATCCGTTTCCAATCAAATGAGTATTAGTGTACCCAATCTAACGACAACAAGCTCTTCAGAAGTCTCATCCACCTCAGAGGCAGCCGTGCACAGCAGTTTCCTGGAGACATTTGCGGCCATCGCGAGACGTCGCACATCGCAGGATACGCACAACGAAAGCGGCGGCAATCAGGCGAACAAAACTAACGCGAATAAAAACGAGCACAGCAACCAGAATGTCGGTGCAAGCTCCTTCTTTCCCAGGGGACCCAACTCGGTGACGAGTCTTGTAAAACTTGCTTTGTCCAGCAATTTCCATTCGGGGCTGTTGAGCACCGCTCAGAGCTATCCCAGCCTGTCATCCAACAACGAAGCGAATGCTGCTCCCAATCCCACAAATATGAAAGTCAGCCAGCAGCCAGCACCCTCCATAAATCCGACTCTAACTATGAGCTTGACCTCTACGTCGAGTGACAGCGAACAGGTGTCGTTGGAGGACTTTTTGGAGAGCTGTCGTGCGCCCACTTTGTTAGGTGATATGGAGGATGAAGACGATATGGACGAGGAGAACGATGAAGAGGAGAATGAGGACGAGTACGAAGAGGTGGGCAATACTCTTTTGCAAGTGATGGTATCTAGGAACTTGTTGACCTTTATGGACGACGAGTCACTGGAGAATCGTTTGGCGGGCGTTAGCAAGCGCAAGTCCTGGGACGATGAGTTTGTGTTAAAGCGCCAGTTCTCGGCACTCATTCCAGCGTTTGATCCACGTCCTGGACGCACCAATGTTAATCAAACTTCGGACTTAGAAATCTGTCCACCCGACACAAATATGGAGAGTTTTCATCAAAGCCGGCAGCCCAATAATGAGCAGACAATGTTGGGTTTGAAATTGCGTGGTCCGGGAGTAGGCGGAGTTCCTGATGTGGAAATTGATTTGGACAACAGTGAGTGGACCATTTTTAGGGCTGTTCAAGAACTCTTGCAGAACAGTCAGCTAAACAAAAACGACAAGTTCCGAAAGTTGTGGGAACCCACATACACGATTGTCTATCGGGAGGTCTTGCCGACAGTGCAAGAATGCACATACCTGGAATCGGATGAGGGACAAAATACGCCGGGAGTTTCGTCTCGAAGCGGTGCATCGACATTGTCGCCGAATTCCCCAGTGCATGGCGGCTTAAATGTCACCGATACAAACTTGTGTTCGGTGGAGGATGTGCTGGAGTTGCTTATCCAAATTAATGGGCTAAATCAACAGGAATTGGAGGCCCAGGAGCAAAATGTTTCGGAGCATTCTGCATTGCTGCCGGCTGAGCTGTTTATGAGTAAGAAAATTACCAACAAGTTGCAACAACAAATACACGATCCGCTTGTGCTCTCGAGTAATGCTCTGCCCAACTGGTGTGAGGATCTTAATCAATCGTGTCCCTTCCTGTTTCCGTTTGAGACACGACAATTGTATTTCAACTGCACGGCATTTGGCGCTTCGCGCAGCATTGTTTGCCTGCAATCTCAGCGTGACATTACCACGGAACGCCAAAGAATTCCAATCATGAGTCCGCGCCGCGATGATCAACATGATTTCCGTGTTGGACGCTTAAAGCATGAGCGTGTGAAGGTGCCGCGCAATAAGGATCTGCTCAAGTGGGCCATTCAGGTGATGAAGGCGCACTGCAATCGCAAGTCGGTGCTGGAAGTGGAATTCCTCGATGAGGAAGGCACTGGACTGGGTCCCACCCTGGAATTTTATGCTTTGGTTGCTGCGGAAATTCAGCGTTCAGATCTTTGTATGTGGCTGTGCGACGATGAGCTCAGCGAGTCCTCCGAACTACCTCTTGCTCAGGATGCGTCGGAAGATCCCACTGATGATCAATCGAAACCCGTTGGATATTATGTCAATAGACGTGAGCAGGGACTCTTCCCAGCACCATTGCCGCAAAACTCTGAGATCTGCGAGCAAGCAGCGAAGTATTTCTGGTTCTTTGGTGTCTTTATTGCCAAGGTTCTTCAGGATATGCGACTCGTTGATATGCCGCTTTCCAAATCATTTTTGCAGTTGCTCTGTCATAACAAACTTTTGCGCAATGATCTGAAGCTCAAGACAAATGCACGCTTCCAGGATCTGACAAGTTCAGCAGGGTCTGAGTTGACTAACACGTTCTCTAAACTGTTTAATGCCGATTTAACACAACCCAGTAGCTGGTTCAGTGGCATTCTAACCATTGAAAATCTAAAGGAAATTGATCCAACGCGCTATCAATTTTTAATCGAATTACAAGACCTATTGATGCGCAAGCAGGTTATAGAAATGGATGCCAGTCTCAGTAGTGATAGCAAAAAGGAATTAATTGATAAATTGAAACTATGCACCAAGAATGATATTGAAGTATCGTTAGAGGACTTGGCGCTAACATTTACCTATTTGCCCAGCTCATCAGTGTACGGATACACATATGCCGAGCTATTGCCCAATGGCGCTTCAATTGAGGTGAACATCGAAAATTTGGAGGCGTATTGCGAGTTGCTGCTCAATTTTATGCTGCAGGATGGCATTGCCAAGCAGATGCAGGCGTTCCACGATGGATTCTGTGAAGTGTTTCCACTAAACAAATTGGCAGCATTCAACCCATGCGAAGCTCGAATGATGATTTGCGGCGAGCAATATCCGCAATGGACCCGTGAGGATCTGATGGCGTACACTGAACCCAAACTGGGCTACTCCAAAGAAAGGTGAGACATTCTTTATCATAATATTAATTTCCCGTACCTAATTAACTTTCTTTAAACAGCCCTGGTTTTTTGCGTTTCGTTAACGTTCTGTTGAGCTTGTCGGGTGCTGAGCGCAAGGCTTTCTTGCAATTCACAACCGGCTGCAGTAGTCTACCTCCCGGCGGATTGGCTAATTTGCATCCTCGGCTCACGGTGGTACGTAAAGTGGATGCCGGACAAGGCAGTTATCCATCGGTGAACACTTGTGTGCATTACTTGAAGCTGCCTGATTATCCGTCTGAGGAGATAATGAAAGAACGATTATTAACTGCAACGAAGGAAAAAGGGTTTCATTTAAACTAAACAAAACAAAAACAAATATGTATTTCTTTGTATTTTTATTGAAATTTGAGCTGGTTATAAGCGCTTTGCAAACAATATAATGATATGTAAATACTAAAACATATACTAGCAATTAACAATTCCACTTATCCAAAATAATGTAAATTACTTATAACTTAGTTATCACTTTCAACTTTTCAAAAACAAAAAAAGATGATGCTGATAATATGTGGTAAAACTCAAAACGTATTTTAATAAATTGCCTTTGATGTTGAATATTACTCGCAAATACTATATTTTGTTTTAGTAGCAGCAATTAAATTAAATTCAAAATAGTGTGTTAAATAAATGCCAAAATTTCCTTTAATTTTGGAAATAAAACATAATTGAAATTATTTAATTAAAAATCGCTGCAATTTAAATATGCAATAGTTATCGATTTTAATGAATCAATGGAAAAAAGGTGCACCCATAATAATCCAAGGTTTAACTATCGAAATGTATGCACGTCTATCGATATTGTTTCACATCGCTATTAATATTTTCTTTTTGTTATTAGTCAGCCTTGTTTTGAACATTAGTTATTTCTATTGGCTAATGTGTTGACATTTCATTTAAATGGACTCTAATTCCAACAACTATTCGAAATATGCGTTAATAACGCGTAGAGCTCAACTCATTACATATGCCAACGCTGCTAATTCGGAATATTCAACAGACACCCCAGAATTGTTTCAACTTTTTGTAGAGGCTGGCACCTTTATAAAAATAAATGAAACAATTGAAGGTGAAAAGTGCATTGTGCAATTAGTTGACTTCCTTAGCAATGTGAGCACGCAGCTCTACGAATGCAAAACAAGTGATGTGCTGCCAGTGTCCGAAGATTTTTGGCCATATGTGATAAGTATTGCCAATCCGGGGCGTCGTTTGCGGCTGGTGCGCAATAAAGACCAGTGCCGTTGGGTACTTAACTTGAAAGAGACGGATATCCTGAGTGTACCTGGCGAGTTGTTTAAAAAGGACATACGATTCGACTGCATTATACGCTACATTGGTCCAGTGGAGGAATTGAATCCCGTTGGTTATTTCTTTGGACTGGAAATTCTGGTATGTTAAATGGGTTTTATTTTGTTTATTCGATTGTGAGGCAAGGGAAATGTATATTGCCTCTGTATTAGAGTGCAGATAAGAAACGTTTAATGAAGTATAACAATGAGATATCTGATTGTTTTTCCATGACTAATTGTTTATATTCTGTATTTCCCCATTTGAGATATTCGTGAATATTATTGATGATACTCAATAGTGTTGAGAAGCGCTGTCTATTTGCATTACATTTTAAACAGCTGAATATAAGGCAAAAAAGCTTTATCGATATTGTTATCGTCACTGGTATCATGGATTTTTGCAACGGTCGAATTATCGAATCCGTTACCAAGTTTTAATATGGTTGATATGAATTTGAATTTATGTTTCTAATTTAAAAAGTATGAATCATAACAATGATGTACTGCACAATAATTTAGCTAAGCAAAAAAAAAAATTAATAAAATGTAATATTTTATTTTAGCAACCCAACGTTTGTTCACCACAAATCGACAGCATTCCTTTTGCTAAAAACTATTTGGATTGCGAAGCTTCGCTAACAATATTTACCACAGCTGATCGCATAACTCGCGTTCCGGATGAGCTAGAGCTAAGCAATAAATTATCTCCTCGTAAATTAATCAATGATACCTTTGACAAAATCACAGCTATTGTGCCAACGGTCTTAAATATTCAGAGCAGGTATCAAGCCGGAAATAACAAACCGTTGTACAGTAATGATAGCGCGCCTAAAAGGCACAACAAACATTATAGTAATAATAATGAGTTATCTAATAATAACAACTACAGAACTTTACCTGTGAAAGTTTCAAATCAGGCCAGTGAAAAGGATGCTACACTTCAAAGTAAGAATTCACAGCTTGAACAAAATATACGCACTTTAAATAATCCGACCACAATGAGTAATCTCAAAGAAAAGGAAATCATTGTTATAAACCAGAGCGACATTGAAGAGTCCACCAAAAATGAGAATGTCATTGTGATCGACAATGCTCACGATAATAAAAACGTGGATTTGGCCGATTTGTTGGGCACAAATTGGCCGGCTAACGCTGGAGGAGCTGCTGGGATCTTGAATGGCAAATCACTTGACAACAAATTTGAGAAACCAGTTTCGTATCCTAAGAAAAAGGAATTTGCCGAAAGACTTATTTCACCGATCGATCAGAAGCCTGTGGTGGGCAATACTGGTAAAAATAAATGGATTCCTTACTAGATTAAGTATTGTATTCAGTTAGCCACACACGTCAGATTGTTTTGCCAGAGCTCAGCGGACTGCAGCTGACTCTCAGTTCTCAGTTCGTTCTAAATATATATAAACATTTATTTTTAGCAATTTAGCGAGCGCGATAAATTACACTGCAAGTGAATTAAGTTCTGTGATAAGAGCGCGTCATCAATATTATTAAAAAAAAAAAAACAAGAAATGTTACTAATGTTTATATCAATTTGAGTTTATATCAATTTGTATGCAGTTTTTTATTTTTAACTAGGGTATAATGCAGGCAGTCATGAAGTTTATCTTCTAAAGCTCATTTAGTTATAGATACAAATACGCTCGTGGTAAAAATAAATTTGTCGTGCTCTGCATCCGAGAGAATGAGTTTGTTCTTTGTGTTGCGTCTAGTTTCTCTATTCGAAAACGATCTATTCAAATTAGCTCTTTATTTTGAATAAGCGCATAGAGCATAAATACATTTATATATTGAGAAATATTCGTATGGGTATTAGTTAACAATGGATAATATTCCGTTGACAGTTTTGGAGTTCAATATACAGACAGACACCGACGATTATGACTATGATTATGAAGGTATATAGTAGCGTTAACAGATTGTCGAATTTTTTCTAATATTGCTTGACGTAATACTGATTATTTATTTAATTTATCGTTGCATTTACTTTAGATCGAAGTAGCGCAAACTATCAGGAATTGCATGAAATACCCGGCACAAAACTAGTTGTTGGCTCATTGGTTGAGGTGATCGATGCTGGAATATGTGCTGATTTATATGGTGTCATTCGTTGGATCGGTATTACCCCCGATTCGCCGCACATTACGGTGGGAATCGAAGTTGAAGATGATCCCAATTTGCGCAATCTGGCTACAACCGATGGAACTTACAACGGCGTTCGGTAAATATTATATACATATTATACACATATTTATTTGATGTGTTTCTTTCTCTGATGGGCTACAAGGTGTTTAGCTCTTTCACTACCTCTCTCAATTTTAATCGATCTGTAGCTGTATTCAACATTAGTGTTGCGACATAGTCGCTGCCATGCGAAAATTACAAAATACATACAACGAATTTGTGATAAATCGGAATATTTAGTTCAAAAACAGGCTAGATATTAAAAGAGATTTTTTCAAAATTTATTTTTTATTGTTAAGGCAAACCCATGCGGAAAAGGTTAAATTGACAGCACTGATTTTCACACATTGTTTCATGCAACACAAATCATTCTTTTAGTTTATTTCAGTGTCGCGAGGGTGGCGCTATCTTTGTGCCATCAAACAAGTGCACCAACGATCGCAGGTTTATTGAATCCGAGGGCAGCCAAGCTGCCAGCATGATGTCAACCGATACTAACGCCGTCAAGTTTGGGCATGTTGATTGCCCGACTGTTTTAGGCGCTATCGCACCCTTAAGTAAGTAATATAGCTATTCACATATTCTAATTGCTAAGTCATTAAAAATTATTTGATTTTTAGGAATTCATAATATGGAGGAACTTGAGGCAACGTGTGGCAAATTTAAAGGCATTCAAGGACATCATAATTCCTGCTACTTGGATGCAACATTGTTTTCCATGTTCACATTTACAAGCGTTTTTGATTCAATACTTTATAGACGACAAGGCCCTCAGGTAATATTATTAATGCATTATGCGAATATCTAACAAAAGTTTCCTACACAATGTATTTTAGGACATTTCGCACTATAGTGATGTGCAGAATGTTTTGCGGGATGAGATTGTTAATCCGTTGCGCAAGAATGTCTTTGTGCGTGCCGATCGAGTGATGAAACTTCGTAAATTATTGGATCAATTGAGTTCCGTTAGTGGTTTGACCAGTGAGGAAAAGGATCCCGAGGAATTCTTAAACAGTTTATTATCGCAAATAATGCGGGTGGAGCCATTCCTAAAAGTATATTTACGATATTTGAATTGCTTACTTTTTAGTAATTCAATTCATTTTTTTTTAGTTGAGCTCTGGCCAGGATTCGTATTTTTATCAATTGTTTGTGGAGAAAGATGAGCGATTGACATTTCCGACAGTTCAGCAATTGTTTGAGCAAAGCTTCCATTCGTCCGACATTAAGCTAAAAGAAGTGCCGTCGTGTCTGATTATACAAATGCCTCGATTTGGAAAGAGCTTCAAAATGTATCCACGTATTTTGCCTTCGCAAGTACTGGACGTTACAAACATCATTGAAGATTGTAAGAGTACAGCAGAAATGTGAAATTACTGAATAACTAATTTTATTACGTGTTTTTTGTAGCCCCTCGTCATTGTGCGGTTTGTGGCAATCTGGCTGAATTTGAATGTCGCGAATGTTTTGGCTGCTTACAGACCGACAGTGGTCTTGAGTCGACCGCATTTTGCGATCAATGCGTTAACACTATTCATAAACATGAAAAAAGGTAATATTATAACTGCGCGACATAAATTTCATGTACATAAACATATACATTCTTCTAGAATGAAACATGTGTGGAAGGCGCTATCCATACCAAGGGATTACAAAGCAATGGCTAACCACATCTCACATGTGCCACGTATATTCATGGAACTATTTGCCGTTGTCTGTATTGAAACGTCACATTATGTGGCATTTGTGAAGACGGGATCGGGACCAGATGCGCCATGGTGTTTCTTCGACTCAATGGCTGATAGAAAAGGTAACTAATTGACTTACATTTGTCACATTTATATCAGTTCATGATTACATTCGCTATCGTAACATACAGGTGAAAAGAACGGATACAATATACCTGAAATGATATCCGTTCCGGAGTTACCGCAGTGGTTATCGGACGAAGGAGCGAAATCTATTAATGAACATTATTCAAAGGACAAAGACTTACCTGAACACGCCAAGCGTCTTTTTTGCGACGCCTACATGTGTATGTACCAAAGCACGGAAGTTATGATGTATCACTAAAAACACATTTGTTAGTTTCTAAAAAGATATATAACTTTGAATTAATAAAAGTCTATGAGAATGATAAAAATATTATTCAATCTTCAAATAATTATATTTCAATGCGTGTTAATTGCAAACCAGGCAAGTAAGCTACATTCATTTTTCTCTAAAAATTAAGCTATATTCTAGAAAAAAAAATTAAAGTGGAACAGCCAATAAGACAAATTAAAGCGAATACAAATTTTTCTTGTGATTTTTTTTTTTAATTTAGTTAAATATTTCTATTATTATTATTTTATTAAAAAGCATAATTAATACATTTAATTAGTAAATTAAAAGAGAATTATACAAAAATTGATCGTTATCAAATATGTTTAAGAACAATATATATTTTTAGGATATTCAAATTGTTCATTCAAAAATTTTTGAAATCAAAATCCAACATACAAAATAATTGAGAGCACCGCCAACTTTGTCAACAGTCCAAGGTATAATGATTAAGATGCTCAAAGTGGATGAGCAAGTGAATAAATTGGATGGCATGGTGCACGCCTCACACATTGAGTAAATCTGATATGAAAACAACCCCAAGCTGCAAAAGAGAAAGTCCAGTCATTGCTCTTTTTGAAAGAGAAAATTTCCCAAACGCCATTTATAATTATAAATGAATTTAATTAAAAGTCAAGCTACCTATGACTATAAATAATATTATTTAAAGACTTTATATTTAATAAATACTCAGAATACCAGCAAAATTAAAATAAGGGTTTTAGTCTTTGACTTTTACTCATTAGATTTCAACTCTTGATCCACCCTTAAGGAGCCTGTATTTATTAGTATACATTTATACACTGAATAAAAACTGCTGGAGCATGCATATTTTAAATTTTCTTGTTTCAAATATGAATGCATATTTAAGTAAATGCAAAAGTTTTTTTCGTAGTATAAAATTTTATCATAGTAAAATTTTAAATAATGAGTATGATATCATCTTATTGGCATCCAAAATAAAAATTCTTTTATAACAATAATGTACCTTAACGTTAAAACACAAAATTAATTACATTCTAAAATTTAAATATTATGTAATTTTCATAAATAATAAAAATATGTTTGTTGTCCTTTTAAGATGATCCTTAATGTGTGGATGTTTTTTCCTCTGTGTATTTACAGCGCTTGTCGCATGCCGCTGAATAAAAATCCTCTCAGTGCGGTACATATCTGGCCAGCAAAATTTTTTGCAATTCTTAAAACAACAGTCGAATGTAGGTTTCAGTCCCGGGTTGCCTGTCGCTGGGTAATGGTCTTCCATCAAATACTACTGCAATCCCAGTGTTGTTTGCGTTCTTGGCTATCATTGAAGTATGTATGTTCGTGTGCGTGTGCGCTGTGTACTGTGCGTGCTGTGTGCATGTGCTGAGCATAGTTAGTGTATGTGTGTATAATATTCTGAAGGTTGTGATTTTATGTGCAGGAAAAAGAGATGTACACATACATATGTATGTAAATACGTATACACAATTGTTAAAAACATGCCTAGGTGTGAAAGTGCTATCTAACCGTCTCTAAGTAGCCATTACATGCCTGTAAATACTTATGTACATATGTACAGTGTATGTGCACAGATATATATGTATGTATGTGCATATACACACACCTACATGTAGTTATGCAAAAAATAAAAAAAAAAACGACAACAATTCTTGAGTACATAAGCACGACAATATCCTATATATCTACAAATAGTTTAAATTTGTGCAACTTTATATGTGTGTAAAATCCCAGTTTTTATATTGTATGTATGTGTTGGAAAATATATTAAATAACTAATTTATTGACATTCGCAAGTAAGTGTGACCGAGGGTAACGTATACGTAATGTACATATGTATGTACGTCTGTGTGCACATGTACATATTGTAAACATACAACTACATATGCCTGGTATTTAAATGTCAAATTATACCGCTTAATACCGTTTGGGAGTGTATAAGCACATATTTATTCAAATGCCAAAGACCGCATATATGCAAGTGTATATGTGTGTGAGATTATACATGTATATACATACATATGTGCATATTATGCATGATTTGACAAAATAGTTTCGCTCGGTTTTTTCATTCCGTTCTTTGAACGTCAACGATTGTTACCTCATATTAACAATTATATCCTTAAGCGCGTGCCAGGGCGCAACGGTCAGAATCTTAGATTAAAAATACCTAAAAAAAACACACCTACACTTACATACACAGTTTAACGGTGGACTTAATCGTGTTTACACGCTGCACGCAAAAGCAAAAGCTTTGGCCGAATTGCATAGTCTAACAAGTGCTTGAGTTATGTGTGTACATTAATTACATGCTTGTGTATTTCTTTTTTGGCCATTTTGATTAGCAGAGTGGGAAAAAGTTGAGCAATATGTAGTAATGTGCAAACTTAAAGCCCAGAAAGTATGCTTTATAGATCGATAAACAGATATGTGTGTAAGTAGATTGCTGGCAGCGATAATTGTCTTACGACATAAAAGGAAACTACTTAGTGCGATAAAATCGGCTTCCTATTTATCTGCCTATCGGTTCGGCCTATCAGCACACACAGACTCACAAACGCACGCACACATTGCCGTGGGCGCAAAATGGGGGTCAATGTAAATTATGAAAATACAGAAAGCAAAAAGCAAAAGGAAGGCCAACAACACAAGCGTTTGACATTGTTCGTTAGCATCTCTCTACCTCGATGTTGCATCGCATCTCATTCACTTCCGAAGGCTGAGTCCAAGTGCTCTTCACATTATCTCTTTCTGTCACACACATTTGACAGTGTGGTGGGAAGTTGAGTTCGATCAGACAGGTTATTCACCACCCTCTCACATTAAATCTAAACTCACTGTTCGTATAGCTTTCACTTGATTCAAACTAATCCGATTAGAGGATAATTATCACATACATATATTAATTATTAATAAATTCCATAATTACTGCAATATTGCGATAATTATCATTTACTTAACGTTTGACTACCAAAGCCATTTCTGATTTGCCCGTTTTGAGCACATTTTGCGGAAGTGTAATTGAGAACAAGGCTGTGTGCTGCGCTGTTACAGTTTACAGGTAGAGTATCATTACAACTTATGGTGGGTTCATCTAAGAAGGTGACTTATGAGGGTGTACTTGATAGATTGAGCCATAGAAAAATCAATACCATTTCAACCTGAAGGGCTTTTGAAGGCTTTGCTTTGTTATGCTAACGATGCAAAAAACTAATGACGTCTGAGTTTACAGCAAGGAACAAAGTAATGTAGACTACGTAAATTACTGTTTATTAAGTTTACAAGACAGCGCTGAGTTACAGAGTACAACGTAGTCGCTATAGGAGATTACATGGACTCTCTTAAGCAAACTAATGCATAGCCTGATCTCTTTAGCGGGCAATTTGCCAAAGTGTAGAGAAACATTGTATGTTTTATAGAAATGCCTTATCAAGAATAGTATTAATTCTATTATTATTAAATTTTGCAGGCTGCAAAGCTCAGATTCGTTCAGTCTGTGATCATATTTTCAATTTCGTGGTGAACAAAAAAGATGGAACATTCATCGGCGGCTATCAATGCTAAAATTGTTGTACTGACAATGTGAAGGATATCAGATATATAGTACATACATAAATGCATGTCAATATATCATCAATGTATATAGGTAAGAAATTTTTCGTACTATTGTGATGTTTTTCTTCCATACGACTTTAGATTATTTATATATTATTTTTATTACTATCAGAAAATACCAACCGATGACAAACATAGTTGGGGCATGATGATTAATCAAAAGTAAGGTTAAAACATTAAAAAGAATTTATTAGAGTTTACCTAACTATGTTATAATAACTTACATTTATTTATATAGCTTCTTACTTCCGAAACCGTCCGAAGCACACTTCGACTTGAAATAACTTCAATTCATCGACAATTTGTTTTCGAAACACGTACTGCTTGGATTTTTAGAAAATGCATGCGAATGCAGCTTCTGATCGAGGTGGCGGAGGCGGCTCCTGGAGACTGCCACCCGATGAGACTCTACAGGTGCAAGATCCCAAACAGAAAGATCAAGATCTCGATCTGGATGAGGGACATAACTGGCGCAGCATTATCTTCTCCTTACTAGTTATTAGTTTTGTAATAGCTGGTATAATAACTGCTATCTATTTATTGGGGTAAGTAATTTGAAGCTTACAAACGAAAATATTAAAATATTAAATTAAAGTAAAAGAATCTGAGAAGCTACAGAACAATAGAAGTATAATAATAATATAATTGAAATACCGTTTTCAGATATGTGGATGAACTCTTGTATTGGTCGGGACGCCGCATGATACTCGACGAATATTTACAGGGCGAACTGACGCCGACTAGATTGCAACCCTCTTGGGTGACAACGAAAAAATACGTATTTCAATCGGATGATGGGGGACTTTCTGTATTGGATACGACGACGAACTCAATAAATATTTTAGTAACAAATCACACGATTCGTCAACTGAATGTACGGGGATATCATTGCACACACGACCTTAAATATGTCCTCTTCAGGCATAATGTAAAAAAAGTAAGTGTCACATTTGCAAAATAATCATTGAAAATGATTATTATTATTATTATTTTTGTAGATTTTTCAGAAATCGTTTACTGCGTTTTACACAATCTATGATGTAGATAATGATCATCACATGCCAGTCAAGTTAAAAGACTCATCGAAGGTACAAAGAACGCGTCTTCAATATGCCGCCTGGCTGGGGAATACAACGTCAATCATTATTGTTGCTGACAATGATATATTTGTACGACAATCGCCCTCAATGGAGGAGGACATCAGGATTACAACGACGGGCCACGATAACAATATATACAATGGTGTGCCAGATTGGCTCTACCAGGGTAATGTTACTGCCATCTTATCTCTATACCTAATTCCTTTTTTTTTTATTAATATATTACAATATTTCATTTGTTTAGAGGAAATTTTTGATATGCCGGAAGCAATTTGGTCGTCCACGGATGGAAGTCACTTCATGTTTGCCTTATTTAATGATACTCATGTCGGGGTGATGACATATCCATGGTTATCATCTGGAGCCATTATCGCTGGTAGCGGTATGACATCGGGCAGCTCATTTCCCGAAACGAAAAATGTTCGATACCCAACGCCAGGCACTGCCAATCCAGAAGTCCAGTTGTGGATAGTTGATATTACAAATTTTATGTCTATAGTTAAAATGGAATTGAGACCACCCCCCTCTCTCATTGGACAGTGAGTTTCTCATTTGCATAGACTTTAACCTATACGAAAACGTAAATTCATTCTCCTTTGTTTTTTACAGAGATTATTACCTAACTTCAGCGAGTTGGGTCTCCGGTAGCAATCATCAAGTCTCTGTAGTTTTTATGGTACGATCTCAAAATTATAGTATAATCGCGACATGCTCAAAAGATCAAAATTGGACATGTACAGAAGTGAGTATAAAAGAATGCATTGTATTTTGTTATATAGTGTGATTGATTGAAATAATTTATTGTTTTTAGATTCATTCTGAACGCGCTCCGGAGGATGAATGGCTAGACATCTTTCCACATCCCGTTTTTGCACCTGATGGCAATAGTTTTCTACTGCTAGCCAGTGTTCAAGAATCGGGCAACGATCATTTTACCCACATTAAACATATAACCATTTCGCAGCAAAGGATTTCAGTCATTTCTCATGGTCGTTATGAGGTAAGTTCTTTTCTATCTCCTCATATGCGCCCTCATTATGATTAAAATATGTTTTCAGGTACTGAAAATACTCTGTTGGGATACAGCGAATCATGTAGTGTACTATCTGGCCACACAGGATAAAAAGCCAGGCCAAAGACATCTATATTCGGTTAAGGATCCCGTTCATGACGATACTAGAAAGTAAGCTGCATTTTAAATTCTATTCTATTCTATATTCTTCTTCTTATAATGAAATGTATCTCATTTTGACCATCTTGTTGCAGAAGTGAACCGCAGTGCATTACTTGCGACTTGGGCGAAGCTCTTTGGAGTAGTAGATATTATTATGTGAACTGTTCGCATTTTGACGCCTTCATCACACCCACAACTGGGATTGCGACAAACTATGGAATTGATTTCTACATACTTGAGTGTCAGGGTCCCGGATTACCAGTCTCGGGAGTGCATATGCAGAAGACTCACAGCCTAGTCAAGATCTTATACGATACACGTCCCTTCTACACCGAAAGGCTGCAGAAACTTGCATTACCGATTCAGCGATCCTTCGAAATTCCCTTGCCCCATGGTAGTCGAGCTCAAGTTCAGCTGCTTTTACCACCTAGCTGGCGTGAAGAACTCAGGGATGCAGCATTTCCTGTAGTCGTTGAAGTGTAAATATTATCAAAAAACTAATTTTTTAATTGTATAACATTATTATTATTTTGTGCAGTAATGGGCGTCCAGGCTCGGAGTCCGTTTCCGAGAAATTTCGCATAGATTGGGGTACTTATATGTCGTCCCGCAATGATGTTATCTATGTACGTCTGGATGTCCGAGGAGCAAAAGGTCAAAGCAAAAAGGCTCTTTATCGTCACTTGGGAGGTGCCGAAGTACAGGATCAAATATCTGTATTAAGGTAAGCACTGAATGAATGCCTGCATTGAAAATAATATATTAAATACTTTATTATATGCCTGGACAGATATCTATTGGATACCATAAGTTTTTTAGATGAAACTAGAGTTGGCATTTGGGGCTGGGGATATGGAGGCTATGTGACTTCCATGGTTCTAGGCACCCAACAGGATGTCTTCAAATGCGGCATATCCATTTCACCAATTGCTGACTGGCTTTATTACAGTAAGTTTCCAGAAGTATAATGTGTTATTTGTTCTCTTACGGTAATTGGTACTTCCTTGCAGACTCTGCATTCACTGAACGCATCTTGGGCTTGCCGGCTGAGAATTATAAGGGATATGTGGAAGCGGATGCAACGCAACGAGCTCGTCTTATCAAATCAAACTCCTTTTTCCTAATTCACGGTCTAGCTGATTCGACGGCACCATATGTGCATGGTGTGCAGCTAGCCAAGTCCTTGACAGAAGCTAATATATTATATCGATATCAGGTAAAATATGGTTCAGATCATCATATTTGTTATTATAGAAACCACATCATTAAACTTGCTTTTGTTTATTTTTAAAATTTCATTATAATAATAGTTCTAATCTAGTAGTTTATTCACTAATTTTGTTTTTAATTTATTCACAGACTTATGCTGACGAAGGCCATGATCTCAATGGTGTGCTGGAGCACGTCTACTCATCTATGGAACACTACTTTGCGGAGTGCTTGAGCTTGGATCCGGATGATACCAAGCCCGATTTAGATCAAAACATGGTACCTGCCGAGTAGCAGACTTAGTAAGCTTCAATATTGTACATAGAGTAGGTTAAATATTCTAATAATACGAGTATTATATAGACTTCGAAACTGTTATACTAACTAATTACGTATATTTGTTGTATTGTTTTTTTTTAATTATCAATTATTAAGTTTTTATTTTACTGTATATTTTTTAGTCTCATTCGGCATTACAACGCTAGAACGCTATACAACACATAATATATTATATTTACATATAGTATAAAAGGAATGTCATCCAATATCGTTCTGATTCAGTTGATAATTTTTGATGAGCATTCATATGTATACCATTTATAAGAAATGTCAATGAAAAGTGAGAAAACATAGTGAGATTATTGCTAGAGTATAACTTCCTTATATGTACATTGCTTCCGTTAACAGATCTTCCGAGAGTGAGAAACTAACCATTAGTTTCTAAAGTTTAGATATTAATGAATGATTTTTAATTATTTCCTTGTTCCCAAGCCCCCAGTTTTGTATGATATTTACATACGCTGAAGGATTGTGATCCTCAGTTCAATTTGAATACATAATTGAATAATTCGAAAAAAAAGAAAAGAATTTTGATAATAATGTGGAATCTCTAAATGTCATCATCAACGTTTTTATTCATAGCTTCAAAAATAATAATAAAACAAAAAATAACTAAAAAAAAAAAAACAAAACAAAAAAATCAATACTGTTGATTGTCGATTGATTAGACTAGACGCCTCATCTGGTTCATCTAGTTACTTCCATTGATTTTTTTCAACAAATTATTAACAACATAAGTATTAAATTAGATAAGAACGTACAGTAAGCAATTAATTAATAATATACATAAATATTAATATATACTCGTAATCAGCTGATTAATAACTGCACTCTGCTGCCACACCCCCCTCCAAGATGTATAGACCCCATAATGTCCTAGCTACTCAATTTGGTTGTTATTTAGGCTTGCAGTCAAAACTAAGGGCGGGCGGCACTCAAGGTTGCTCGATCGATTAACATTCGATTAAGAAACAATTAATTATTCTATTTAGTATTTATTGTTTGCCAATTTTGTACATACCACAATCAAAAATGCAGTAAAGCAATTAACGTGGCTGATATCCTGATCCCCAGTACAGGGTATATCCGAGTCGTTCTCACTCGGACTCGACTCGGTTCGATTCACAATCATCTTTGTTTTTCTTCGCAATTATTGTACTTCTTGTTATTGTTATAAAGAAGAAAAAAGATAAAAACGAAAAGCTAAAGTTAAACTACGTACTTCTGAGACATTAATCATTAGATCGACTCTTGAAGGCGGGGAATACCCCAATGAAACGAAAGTGTTGTCACATTATTATTATTATTACTGTATTATTATTATTATTCGAAAAACAAATTCGGCTATAATGATTGCTTCACATTAATGTTTTGTATATTGTATAATAATATTGGAGCATAAACTGAGTGTTTATTAAATTTTACAAGCGACTTTAACGAAAAAACAAAAAGAAAACTCAAAAGAAATGTGAGCTTCGGATATCCGATGACGTCGTGTTAATTTGTTTACAATTATAAGGTAAACATGGTGATTAGAAATTTTACATCTAGATTGTACTCGTATGTAATTGTAATTGCTACGCAATTTGTTTTAATCTTCCTTATT
The DNA here is from genome assembly GCA_019972355.1 of Drosophila kohkoa. Taxonomy (NCBI): domain Eukaryota; kingdom Metazoa; phylum Arthropoda; class Insecta; order Diptera; family Drosophilidae; genus Drosophila; species Drosophila kohkoa. The sequence goes on along the minus strand of BJEL01000033.1, from coordinate 884,479 downwards.
TTTTAAAAATAAAACAATTCTATTTTATTTAGTAATACACAAAAAATAAAAAATCCAACAAAAAAAAGCATTTTGTTTAACTGTGGAAAAGTTATGTAAAGTGATGTGGGCTTAAGGAACAACAAATTCATAAAATTCCGATGTAGTATAATTTTTAATGCAATAGAAAAATACATTTTTTTACATTACGAAAATATATAGAAAATATGATATTCAATTTGTTTTTAATTTAAATTATCAATGGATTGAATCGGAACTTTTATTTTCTATAGCCGTTGTTCTCTCTGGGGATATCCATCAAAATTCCTTATCGGGATCGTTAAGCGCAATCTATGAAACCAGACAAAGAGCTTTCTCTATAAGAACAAACCCTTGGAAAGAATGTTTTTTTATTTTCCAAACACCCAGTAATAAAATTCAATCAACGTTTTTACCGTAATTATTATTGCTAAAATCAATAACAATATTCATAATATATAGAATATATATTTGAAACAGCGCTTACTTATCTAGTTTTACAACAACTGTGTCAAATGAATCAATCTTGATTTTTTCAAAATAGATCTTTTCACTGGTTGCACTGAGCATTCGATTACCACTGTAAAAGTTGGAAGTCAAGTCTAATACCGCTTTCAAGTCGCCGAAATTCGTGACTGAAACAAATGAGAATTTGCGCGGATAATTGCGAACTATAACTAATATTTTGGCGTTACTATTTGCTAGTATTTGAGTGTTGGACTTGTTTTTATTCGCCTTGCATACAAAGTTCTTGTAGATCGATGGGGATCGATGTCGCAACGCAATCATATTCTTAACCATAACAAGACCATGGGATGCCTTAAAGTCCATTTGATCGATCAGATTATGCAGCTCTTGCGTCCAGTCATCTAGGAACTGTTCTGTTTGATTCGATTCGTTATTATTTGTCTGAGCAATGGCAATCTGATTCGAGTGCATAATGTTCGGAGTGCCGGGTAACGTTAACTGCATTAACGTGGCTGCATATATCTTGCGGGGATTGTTGTCCACATCGAGATCATGCTCCCCAATCGACCAGTGTATCCAGGTGCTATCATCACCAGCTGGCATCTCAGCCAGCACGCTCTCGATGCGTTGCTTCATCTTTTGCGTATCACTTTCCACATCCACGACTACGTCTACCAAATCAACGTGCTCGAGCAGAGCTGTCAGATTGGTTTTAGCCGTGTGCTTCAACAGAGATTCCTCTACCATGAGCACTCGATCGGGACCCACAATGCTTTTCCATGCATCCAAACAGTTGGAGAGCTTCGCGAGCTTTTCTATCGATACCAAGCCCTTCAAGTAGAAACCATTTACCCCCTGATGTATCCAATGATTGAGTGCTGCTCCAACAGTTTCTATCAGCTCATGCTGATCACTATTTGCAATTATCTGCTGCAAAGGCAAATCTAACAGTAACGACATATTGCGAGCATTCAGTTCATGAGCGAATATCTTTAGATCCATTAAATGGCCCAACTCAGGTCGCATATCTCTGAGTGAAGAGGATTCGCCGGAGGGAAAAATCGAGTTAAGACGCACGCCTGAAATACCTAAATTTGCAAAATACTCAATGCCATTTATTAGGCCTCGGATATCACCAATGCCATCATTATTAGTATCTTTAAAGGATGTGGGATTGATCTCATAAAAGACGCCTCCTTGGTACCATTCAGTTCTGCAAAAGGTCAGAGAAAAAAACATTTGAAATATGTACGTTTGAGCAACATTAATTCTTACTTACTTTGGGTTACAATATTTTGGCAAACTGGCGATTTGAGCCACGACAATGGAGCACATGGCTAAGACGCCGGAGATAAATACGAAAAATGTGCATTTCCTGATCAACGGCCAATTCCATGAGACAAAACTGGGTGTTTCCTTGGATTTGCGACGATTACCCTTTAAACAATGCGTGCTTGATTCCTAATTGAAGCGAAGGTATTAATGAAAATGTGTAGAAAGCATTTTAATAACAATTTTACATTCGCTCTCATTTCCATTTTGAACCCTACATCCAAAAGAGAGGTACCCCTTAGGGAGGGATCCAATTGACCTACAATGTGACATATACGTTAACAAAATTTAATGCCTCGGCACATCAAATGCAACTGAAAAGTGTAGCTCATTTAAAGACCCTAGCAGAGGGAGGTTAGTTAATTTTATTAAACGTATGTCTGGTCGTCTGTCAAATAATCCTCTTACTTTAAAGCTGTCGTAACTTGACACTTATACGTATAATTTCTATACGAAGAAAAAACTAATGGCATTGAATTTTTACTATGAATTGCTGCCTCAGCAGTACACGTTTTTGAAAATCTTGCATTTTTAGATATGGTATTTCATCAGAACTCAGCAACTGTGCACTTGGCACTCTCTAACACGTTCTTACAATATTTTGTTTATATTAGCACTTGTTTACAATTTCAATCTTCACTCTGCCAGGGTATTTAAGCATCGGCATGCCGAAAGCTAGCTTTTCTTGCTTGTTTTTTATTTATTTACTCTCATAGAGTTTACGTTAAAAGTCAGCTAACATTGGAAACATGAGGCCGAATCAACGAATTTTCACCGTAAATTGCGCTTTTTGTTTTGCGGAGCCGCTAAAGTGAAAGCAGCCAAGCCAAAGTTAGATATTAAGGGAATACAATTGCATTTCTTACCTGATTTATTGTCATATTATTGTTCTGTAAATGATGATAGTTGACTTTGTTAAACAGATTTGTCGATGTATCCATGGCATCCATTGCAATACCGGTACTACTTCCAGATGAGCTCGTTTCCGCTTTACAGTCGGTATTGCTAATATTCGATGAGGTAATATCGCTGGCCGCAATGTTGGGGCTCAGGGGGTGTGACAGCAAACCGGTGCCCAGAGTATTATTGCTCGAGAGCAAAGGGCATATCGAGGCTTCTTCATCGGGTAAAAATGTCGACACAGAGGGGGACTCAAGCAGGGTTTGGGGCAGCTCAACTTCCAGAAAACTTGGCTCTGTAGAGATACCCAAGCTGTCCATGGCTCAAAATGTTAACCTTTAATAAAGTAATTAAGCAAATAAAGATTAATTGAGTAAATTAACAAATTGCGAGACAACGGCCTCGCGAGACCTTGACAGTCCTTGAAGCTGAACAAAACAAAAATTATGGCAAATTAGGGATCTTAAAGCATTTTCATCATGAATATTGCGACAAGGGCAGCTCATTGACGCTCGAATTCAATAACACACAACACAATTATTAAAGATATGTACGCACATGTAGCTAAAGATATATACATACAATACAATACGTATACAATTAGCAGCTATACTCGTATATGCATGAAAATGTGTGTACATATAATATTAGAATAGCAATAGATAGAGACACATATGAGAAGCTTTTGAGGATATTAACAGCATAATCCGTGAAAATTGCACTGGTACAACACAAAATGGAGGTAAATGCAGCATAAATGAGCTATTAGATTTAAATTGAAATTACTTAAGCTACCAAAATGTTCGTTATATAAAACTTGCTCGCTACAAAAATTCAATATGTGATGTCTGCTTGAGGCGCTCAACTTTTGAAATGCGCATGCGCTGATCGGCTTCAGCATGCTAAGTATCGATATAATTACGATTACGAACGATTAACCAATTAGCCAGCTCTAATCGATAAGCGCAAAAAACGACTCGATTGATGATATTTCAATTGTAATTCGAAAAGTTGCTGTTTACCAATCACAATGTTTCTTAGAAACAATATTCGTTTCACTTGGCAACCAAACAGGCGCTTGATATTTATAACGAATAAACATAAAAAACAGAATCAGCAACCCGAAAACTTGTATAAATATATTTTTTGTGAACTCAATTTCTCTTCGCAATAATGGAGGACACCGAAGACCAAGATTCCTGCGACTTTGCTAACATATCGGATGCAGAACCACAACCAGCTTTGGAGCCGGAGGAAATGAGCATTTTGCCGCCCAATCATCCGCTTTTGCGGAAGTTCCAACAATCGCTCAAGGAGCATCTGCTTCGGACCAAGTATAAGCTGGAAAATGAGATAACGGACATCAAATATCAAGTGAAACAGAAGGAAGATCGCCGCGAAGCTCAAGGATTGGCCCTTTATGATATGCAAAATAAAATCACCTATCAGGAGCAACAAATCAAGGAGATCTCAACGCAAATTGACGAGCACATTGAGAAGCGACAAGAAGAGGAAGCTGCAGTGGAAATCATTAAAAAGGAATACGAAGAAAAGGTGAAATTGACGCGCACGCAAAAATCATTGTATCAGACACGCATGATGGAGCTGGAAGATCTACAAAGTCTGGGCAGCAACATCAAACAATGGGCTTACGACGTCGAAGACGAGGTGAAGAATGCCAAGCGCATTGTCAGCCGCGATGCACAGTTGCAGAAGCAGCTGTCAGAGGAGAAACGCAAGTCCGATATACTTTTCTATCGACTCGATATGGAGGTGAAGAAAAAGGAGGCCGAACTCGAATCAATTATCGAAGATGGAGCAGCCATCCGAGAGGTGGTGAACGTTCTCAATATGAGCATTGCGGATGCCAATACCGATCTGGAGGCACTGCAGAATGAGCACAAGCGTCTGGTGCAAGCTTGGAGTGAGGTGATCATTGCGATTCAGCAGCGTGATAAGATTCTATTCCAAGTGCAGGATAATATAAGGTAACAGAACAATTTGAGCAATTATCATTGGGCTTCAATGCATTTCTTAATTTGTCATTTCTAATGCAGACAACAAAAAGAAGCCATCAAACTAAGTTTAAATGGTGTGGAGGCTGTAAAAAAACAAATAGCACGTGAAATGCAATTAAACAAGAAACTAGAATCGTTCAAGCAGCGAATGGTGGATGACATGAACACTCTTAGTCGTGACTGTAAGTTTTTATTACTCTCAATTATCACTAGACGTAAGCTAAAGATAACTTATTTTAGGTCAACGCGAAGCAGAAAATTTGACGGGCTTGCAAAACAAACTCGACGAATTCCCCGACTTCTTAGCGCGAACTGAAGCCGATTTGCAAGAAGCCACACGTGAAGGTCACAAATTGATGTCTGAAATCCGTCGCCTTGATTTCGTGCTGGACAAAAATCATCAGAAGAAATTTAAAACCGAAGAAGCTATACTCAAACTGGCTCAAGAACAACTTATTACCGATAAAGCCAGTGGTTATCGCTTGAAGCTATTGAACAAAGCGCAGGAGCAACGTCGAAGTGTCGATTTGTCGCTGTCGAAAGTTCAAAATCAATTGTCGCTAGCCATGCTGGATGTGGAGCAGTTAAGAGGAGTACTTTACAAGTCTCGAAATGAAAATGATGTTGTCAAAGAGAATCTGAATAAGGCTGAACAAAAATCCGATTGCCTGGAAGACGAACTGAAGCGAATGCAAACTAAGATTGATATCAAAATGCAGCGATTCGAGAAGTTAAATAGCCAAATTGAAGAGATCCAAAGTGCCTTTGGGGATGAGACTGGCAATCCAACTGAATTAAAGGTGAGATTTGCAATAGATAGATAGAGAAATAGAGATATTTATATATTAAATTACCATATTTAAACAGATCAAACAAATTGAGAAATCCATTCACATTGGAGAACATCAGATTAGGGAGCATCAACAATTTTGGATAATGCTGCAGAATCATTACGTCAACTTGACGCATAAGCGAAGTGATCAGTTGCATGAGATTCAGGTGACCCGCAAACGTAAGTAGGATATGAAATTCTCTTATGAAATAGATATTTACTAATGCATTCACATAATTGCAGAATTGTCAATCATAAAGCAAAAATCATTGAAAGTTGAACAAGAGTTGGAGATATCAGAAAGCAAAACCAGAGATCTAAAGCTAGATATACAAAAATTCACCTCCAAATTGGAGTTGCTCAACGAGAAAATTTACAATAAACGCAAAAATCATGACACCGAAGAAAGCGAGTACGAACATGAACAAGCTGAGCTGAGCCAAAGACTCAAGGTTAGTACTCCAAATTATTTTAGTTTGAACGAACATGAAAATCCTATAATTTCGAATTTCAGGACACTGAAGCAGGCACATTGAAATTGGAAAAGGATATAAATGATTTGCAAAATGAAATCGAGCTGAACAAAGACTTGGTGCTCGACAGCCATCGAGAAGCATTGTCTTGGGAAACAAAACACAAGTTAATTGAGGAAACTATCAATTGGTCCAAGTCGGAGTCATCGTTAAATGGTGAAATAGGCGCCATGAAAATCGAAATACACAGAATGAATATACGTCACAGTCAATTGAAGCGTGCTCAAGAGAAATTAGTTCAAGATTTAGAACATTGTGTAATGCATCGGGAGCAAATATTTGTGAATGCTTCGGTCAAAGAGCATATCGATGCCAAGAAGAAAAGGTTTAAGAATTCATCGCAGGCGCAAGTAAAACTTGAAGAAGTACGCAATAAAACCAAGGCGATTGTAAATGAAATCGCATTCTTAGCGGATAACCGTATCGTCGATTCTGTCAGCAATATAGAAAAAATGATCTATATTCTGCGAAAGATTCAAGCGGATCTCACGGAAGTCACAACCAAAGATACCAGAATCCAAGCGCAAATTGAAGATGCTATACTAATGAAACATGCTAATCTCGAGCAGATCATTCGCAAACAGAATCGGGCTAAGGCATTCCGTAAGCTTAGCACTTCCAAGGGACAGCTCAAAATTGTGAGATCAGAAAGTGTTATTCAGCAACAATTGGAGAATCAACTTGAGATGAATGATACGCTGATGGAAATTATTCAAACACTTACAAACGATTATCCAGAGAAAAAAACATTTTTCTCAAAAATTGTTCATTTTTTGAAAGAGTAAATGTGTTTAAAGCGTAAATAAATTTCATTTGCAACAGTTCACCAATTTGCTTTATCAGTTGAGCCAAATAATGTAAAATATTTATGGTATGGATTTTAGGTACACGTATCGTGTTCGTGTAATAGTACATGAAGTGGTGCACCTGGACAAACATTGAAAGATCTGCATGTCTGAAGTAGTTCAACCTGCTTATAGTCTAGGTAAATAATGCATTTTAGAACTTGACTTGGCCACTTAACTGGACTGCAAAATATTTAATAATCTCTTCCACCATATTCACATCGGAAGAGGATTCTTCAAATGAAGTGTTTCCCTTGGACAATCAACAAATGCTATTAATGATAGTTTAAAAGTTGACCTTTCACCCATATATTTCCCAGAAATTAAAATTGTAAGCAAAGACTTTGTAGTTTTTCGTAAATTATTACATTTTTAATGATCCAAGATTTTCAACATAGTTTAAGGATTTATTAACAACGCGAAGATTCAAAAAAATAATGTTTACTTATGTTCAAAGTGCATTTCAATTAAGATATAATTGTATTTAAAATACATATATACCTACAGACACATACACACGCATACAATGGAATGTAATGAGTATAGTATATGCTAAAATTGCATTTAATCTTCCTACTACAATAAATTTAATTGAAAGTACACTTCACACATGAATTCCCTTGCAGAATTAAAGAATCTATGAAATGTGCAACTCCATCAAGTGTACACCAAGATATACAAACATACAGACACATAATAATAATTATAATAATAATCAGGAACGAGACGAGTCAATATTTTGTTGTTAATAAATGAAACTTGATACACATCATCATTTTCTTGGTATATCTATAGCTATTATCTAACTATCATTTGATTAGTAGATCGGTACAAACATGAATATCAACAAGAGATTGATCAAAATCGGAGCATTATTATATTGAAAAGATGCGATAGAAATTATAATTTCAGCATCCCAAAAGATACAATTTGTTCTTTTCATTTACGATTTTTTTTGTTTGTTTAATTAGTTATTAGATGAGCAAGAAGATATTTTTGCTGTTTTCAAATGAGATTTGCAATACATAGATACTTTATTTTCTTTTTTGTTTTGTTTCGTTTTTTTTCTTTTTTTTGCAGAGATCTGAGTACTAAAAAAACATTCTGGCTTATTAATACATCAATCAATGCGTTAGAGTGTAGTTTCAAAAAATTTAGTCTATAGACAAATTCGTTTTGGATTATTTTGCTATTATTTGAAATCGACAATTGAAATACGAGTTAATAATATTTTGATTTTCTTGTTAAAATACAGAACAAATAAACACACAAATATACAATATGCATAAATTGATTAAACTCTTCCATATCCTTAGAGTAATAATGAACTGAGATGTAATTGTTAATGTAAAATGGTAATTATGTAAATACACATACATTCATATATATATAAAGAACTCTCGATTGACATATATAATTATGTAATATGCCAAAGAAGACAATAGGCAAACAGACAGACAAACAGACAGATACATATATATGTATGTGTGTAACATTCGTTTTGGTACTGACTAATTGTTAGCTTACGTTTACGATGTAAATTTGTATACTGTTGAACATATTAAATGACATTTGTTTATACAGTACATGATTAAAAAGTGTGTGTGTTAATTGGAGAATGACAAACTTATCAACGTGTGTAGGTAAAACATGTTATTCATCTTATAATATAATGAGATATCGTAAATGCATTAGGTACATGCCGTTTTTTCGCATGAATACACATATGATGTATAAATATATAATATATTGTATAAGTAAACACATGTATTTATATGAAGTTTAATAGGATTTACCCACTATGTGTAAGAGAAATAATTTTTGTTTATACACAGACAAATGATATATACGAGTTAGTATTTAGTTCTGTTATTTTGATGTTGGTTTTTATGTCTTTGCTATACTTAATTCAAATAAGAAAATATAACACCGAACAAGCTAACGTAGCAAATGTGAAACATTCAAAATACGCGACAAACAAAACAAAACCGAAAAACAACATAACGGAAATCAAAATAAAACCAATATGTTTAAAATGTAAGTTATTTTATTTTGTAAGTTTTTGTTTTTAAAGCGCCTGTTCTGGTTGTCGTTCTTTAAATTTCAACGTTGCTTCAAAAATTAATGACTTCAATGCATCTCGAGATATATCATCATTTTCCATGTTGATGCGAAACGGTACTTCAGCAACGGGCTAAAGGTAATTGTTTACATTAAATAATTAGTGGTGTATCTAAATATATTTATATCTATGTATTGTATTATTTAGATTTTAAAATTACCTCATCGCCGGGATCATAATACTGTTCCAAGTATGGATGTGCCAAAGCTTCCTCGACTGGAATTCGTTTGTGCGGATTAAACGTCAACATTTTCCCAAGCAAGTCTAATGCCAAAGCGTCTGCATTTGGGAATAACCTTGACCATGGCACATTTGGTTTGAATGGCAATGATTCTAAATAATTTCTTGCCTGCAAATCGTACGTAAAATTCAAAATTATTATTAAGGGAATAACTTTAGTTATCTAGACGCCTGCACTTGCCTTTTCATTAATAATACATTCCAAATCCTCCTGTGATGGTGAGCCTAGTACACCAAGAATGTGGTTCAGCTGATCCAAGTAATGTTTGCCGGGAAATATGGGTCGATTGCTCAACATTTCAGCCAAAATGCAGCCAACTGACCAGATATCAATCGATTTAGTATAACCTTTTGAATTAAGCATAATCTCTGGTGCCCTGTACCATCGAGTAGCAACGTATTCAGTTAAAAACCCAGTGTGATCGTGCTCCGGATCGGCAATACGTGCCAAACCAAAGTCGCAAATCTGTAAGCGAAAAAATCAGGTTAACAATAAAATTAAAAAAATAATTAGCACTCTATCAAATATGATACAAACTTTTAAATCGCACGTCTTATTGAGTAATAGATTGCTCGGTTTAAGGTCGCGATGTAAAACGTTTGCCGAATGGATGTACTTTAGACCACGCAATATCTGATACAGAAAGTAACAGATATGATCATTACTCAGCCTCTGCAAGCAAAAAGAGCAAATATATTTTAGATAAGATTAGATGCACTCACCATATCAAGATGATTACTCATTAACTGCAAATATGTATAAAGATTTGTATTTACCTGCGTTTTCAATAGTTTATACAAATCAGTCTCCATTAAGCATTGTACAATATATACATCCCTCATTTGTTCTATGCTATCTACTCGCAAGATGTCTCGAATATCAATAATCTGTAATAAATATGTGCCGCGATATAAAAACTATACATTTTCAGTCCAAATTATACAAATATTATTTACGTTTTCGTGTTTGAATCTTGTTAGAATGGTTATTTCCCGTAAAGTTCGTTGGCAATACGTTTGATGCTCAAATGGGGAAATCTTTTTTATAGCAACTCTTTGGTTCGTCAACGTATCATCGGCAGATCTGCAAATAAAAGATTCTAATAAGTGAACAGAATGTATAATATTTTATATTTTATCGTTCATAAAGCTTTGGCTTTGTCATACAATTGATAATAAAATTTTATAAAAATTTCTTGATTACGTTTTATAATAAAAAATGAATGAATGAAGATAAAATAGTAATTAGTGATGAACATCAACAAATATTTAGAACAAAATAAAAATAATTTCAATAAAATCAAACCAAAAATAAGTTGCTGCCGTGAATATTTTATTAACAAAAAAAACTATTTCAAGGTAATTATTTATTATTTCTAAAGACTATTAGTAAATGTTTTGAAAACACTTTTTATCAGAGCTTAAACAAAAATGTAATGAGTTATTTGAACTAATATTGTAATCATATATGAAATATTTTTTTTTAATTAACGACATGAATGTAACGACATGAATGTAATGAATGTAATAAGTTATTTGAACTAATATTGTAATCATATATGAAATATTTTTTTTTTTTTATTAACGACATGAACTGTTTTAATATATATATTTTTATGATATAAAGAGTAAGCAAATGAACTATGATGAATCACAGTATATTCTGGTTGTGTTCCTACAAGATTTAGGACAGAACAGAAGATATACTTACACCACCATGCCATATGCGCCTTCACCAATATATGTTAGTTTCCTATACCGTGGGCCAACTTCGAATATCTGGCCCCTGATTACTTCGGCATTAGGATTTGGGGCAGCCAAAGCGGCAGCTCCCTCAGCACTTACTCCAGCATTTCCCTCCGCCATTTTATGTACAGCAACTTTTTAAACTGCAAATATAATAAAATAATATCCATATTTTCATAAGATCGCTAATGCTCTAGTGTGGCGAGAATAAAAAAAATATATATGAAAAAACAAAATATCAAATTTGTGTAACAGTTACTTGAGAATTTACATGAACTTATAATAATGGAAAATGTATATACTACTTAAGAGGGACAACACCCGTCGTGGTCTTTTATTAAAACGGTTTGTCTACTTTGACGAACACCAGTTGCGACTTGCAAGCGGAAATGAATTTAACACGATATTACACATGTATTGACACTGGTCGCTTTTAATGTGATAAGCTCAAGAAGAATCGCAAATTTTCGTATTTAATATTCATCTACACAGTGCGATTCATTTATATGTACATATGTATTAGAGATGCACAATAGATGGTTAAGCGCTGCATTGTTGCTTTTTGGCCTAATATCGATATGCGAGTATTGCCCAGGTTTATAAGCAATAAACGATAGTTTGGTATAGATGCGATAACATCAAAATTAGCACCAAAATAAAAAAAAAAAGTTTTTTTTTAAAAAAAAAAAATAATTTTATCATTTTATTAACATTTTTTGTTACAAATTTATAAGATATATAATTTCTACCATAGTTAATGCGTAATCGTGCATTTTATCTATCGAATAAACCATCGTAAGCAAAAATATCGCATTCAATTACTATACCATCACCCATTGAAAATTAATTTATCGATGCTTAGAGCCTTGGTGCATCACTAGTAAAAAAAATTGAGTAAAGTGTGCAAGTGTGTTTTTCCGTACAGAAAATCTTCAACCAATATTAAAAGTGATTCATATTTTATTTACTTATCACTTAATCAGCCCAAAGAGAAAGCGCGTTGTGTGAAAACCAATTGGCGATAATAATTAATCAAGAAGCAATCAAGTAATCAATACATAAGTGAAACTACAAAACGTACAAAAGCAAAATTATCTAATATATAAATATGTCTCGTTCAATGGATTCTGAACATTTATTTGATTACTAAGTGTTGCATTGTTGTTATTTCCGGATATACAACGATACAAAAAGATTAGTGGAGTGGAGCAGAACATCGAAAACGAAAGAAAAACAAAACCGACGCGCTATACGCAGAATATTTGACGCCATTTTATATTTCTGCGTATATTCCTTAATACGAAGGTCACACTTCACACATCTATACACAAACGCACACCCATTCAACCGTTTATTCGTGTGTATACACACACACACGCACACACAAGGCTAACAAAAACAACTACATACAAACGCATCATTTAAGTGTGTGGGTGCGTATAAGTAATCCAGATACAAAGTTATACAACAAAAAGATATATTTGTGAAAACAAAGAATTCTGACTGCAGCCAGTGCTCGTTGTTGCAGTTCAAACACTCAAAAAAGCAAAAGAACCCAAGAGATCAATTTAAATTGTGCCAGCAATTGTGTTAAAGTGTAATGTTAGTAAAACAGTGCAGACTCCAGCATATTTACAACATCATCGAGAAGAGAGTCGCTGTCAAGAAGAGAATCGCTGTTCATCCGAGTACCATGTTTAGAAATTTCAAAGTCGTCCACACTATTCCTTTCTGGGCCATATATGGAGCAAGAGCTGTCCAAACGAGAAACATTTTAACGACGCCGCAAATATTGATAAACAGCTGTTGTTGCGCTTAAGCTGCTGCCTTTTGTTTCGCTATTGTTCGTTTTTGTCGATCAAAATTTGCTTAAATCTTTGTGAAGCATACGCATATAGAAAATTTACTCGATCGTTTATAATACATATAACGAAAACGACGTCGTGTTCTCAAACGTTCGCCTGCAATTCACAATATCTCATCGCGAAAAATATATAAATATATATTGCCTATAAGTGAGATCCTGAATCCCGGAAGCAGAGAACAAGTGGAATTACAAGATGAAGTTACTCGAGAGCTCGCGCTTCGAGGCCATCAACAATGCGATTTCTATTCAAACTGGTGGCGTCACAATTTTCGGACGCATCGAAAGCTACTCATGGTAAGCAAAATATACAAACCTCACTTATATAATCACAATTTCTTATCAGACTAGTGAATTTTGAATTAGATGATTTGATTATAATTATACGGAAACAATAACATATAGTATATTAAGAGTGGGTTCTTTGTATTTTAAAAAAGCTTGTTAAAAGCTCAATTCCAAACTGATCACAATATTTAATAATATTTTAATTTGGTTGTGCCAAACCTTATTATATAATCATAAATTCTTATCAGATTCCTAAACTTTTTGAGACTTGAATGGAAATTTTATAGATTATTGTTAATTGTGTTTATAATAATTTAGCAACCCAACTTTTTATTTATGAAAATTATTCATGTATTCATTGCATTTAAAAAATTAAAAGCTCGAATCCATTCTAAAGTAAATATTGATTAACTTCCGCATTATTTTATTCCTTATATGCAATGTATATTCTCAATCTTATAGTGTTTTATTAAGTTAATTTCTTTATATAATAAGGAAATTCCATTTAAGAAGAAATGCTCTAATTGCCTGCGTAATATTAATTCTTACCTACTTATCACATACTTAAATTTTTTATAATAATATATGGACCATCTCACATCCGTAAGCTAAACTTTATTTTTTAAAGGTAAATAATAGTTTGTTTAATGTAAAAATTTCTAGGTAACTCTTTTGTTTATAAATACATCGATAAAGTAATTCTTGATATTGATTAATTATATAACAAGATGGCCTTCATCCGATTCAGTGGGGCTTGGCCCTGAACACGATATGAAATGTAATAGTTTATATATATTTTTAATGCGTTGACATTTTTTAAAATTACCTAACACGTTTTGTTTTTACTTCGTTACATAAAACCTATTATGATTGATTAGATTGTTCTACGTAAATACAATTTATATAATGTTTTTTTTTTTTTGTATTTCAACAATTTTAGCAAAATGGTAGCTGCCGAGAAAGTCTTGTACAAGCGATTCACGGCCGAGACCCATGGCCATGATCTGCAGGCGTTATCGCCGCCTCAAACGCTATCGGACATTTCGCCCAACTTTCATCGCAACAACAGCCAGTCTGGTGATGAAGGCGTCATTCTGTGTGACACGATCTCACGCAAAACTCTTTTCTACTTGATTGCCACGCTGAATGCGTCTTTCGAGCCTGACTATGATTTCTCAGATGCAAAGGTGAGTTTAAAAGTGCTATCTCTTTGATTCTTGAAAACTTACTAATTTTTCTTTCTTTCTTTTCTTTCATATTGCAGTCGCATGAGTTTAGCAAGGAACCTTCCTTGCCTTGGGTTATGAATTCGGTTCACTCGAACCTGTCTGCTTTGGCTGGCGATCAATATCAGGTTTTGCGCCAGCCATTATGGTCTGCTGTCGACGATGAGGTTAACTTATCGGAATGCGACATTTATAGCTATAATCCGGATCTTAGCTCGGATCCATTTGGCGAACCTGGTTGCCTCTGGTCCTTTAACTATTTCTTTTACAATAAGAAGCTAAAACGCATCGTTTTCTTCACCAGCCGAGCCGTAAAGTACGTTCAAAACTCCACTTTTTACAATTTCATTATATTAACAAGATTATTATTTTTTCCTGTTTTCAGCTCTCTTTATGCTGGCGAAACATCAGACTTTTCAATGGAAGAAGACTTATACTAAATATGTGATTGATTGTAGTCTCTTTCGTATTCATATTTCATTATGCTCTTAATTTTTTTTTTGTAGTCTTACCAATTAGTGGGCAAAGAATAAAGGTAGGCTTACACACTAAACGCACTATATAAAGTGAAGAATTCAGAACAAAATGTATAACTATTCTCCAATTGCATCACTGGCATGATTTTCAAAGTTTCTGATTTTTTTGAAAAGTAAACATGCAGATATATCTTAACATTTAATCAAGTATTTTATTCAACAAACAAATATTAATGAAAAATCGTTAAAAGCAAATAAAAAATAAGTTTGTATAAAAGTGTTTTGTTGTTATTTATTTTTCGCTATGTTTCTCACAAGATTTGTGTTGTTGATGATCATGAATTGTGTCACCTTGAACTGTATAGTATTTAAAAATACGCATCTATATCTTGAACATTACGAAGGCACCGTCGATTTGGCCATGAATCGAAAACATTGAAGAAGACGTCCGACTGGCTGCAATAAAATTGGACACTAGAATGACTGTCAGAAGGACTTTAGATCCAAGTTGAATTTAAAAGAAAATAAATAAAATGTGTTCTACCAATAACAATGTGTATTTTTATCATCAAAAGTTATACGTTTCAAAAAGTTTAAAAAATGCTAATTGAAGCGAGATTTGTATTTTTTTAATTGTGTTTAATCCTTCCTGATTTGAACAAAAGAGGAATGAATTAAGTTATTTTTTTGTGGAAGTTGTTTTAGCGAACTACGCTAATGGAAGCTTTGAAGAATAGTAAAAGTTGCCAAAACCTCACATGGTAGAGAAATTACAAATTGCGACGAGGATCGTGGGTCCTGCTGTTTATTTGTACTTATATTTTCTTAAATAGTAAAGCAGTGTCTATACTTGTAGTTTCTTAGATCTAAATGCATTAATTCTATATGGGATAGTCAAAATTTGAGTAGAGGCTGGCTTTCGTCAAGGGAAATGGCTTAAAGTATTATGTTATTGTATTATCTTTTTCTGTAGACGTAGAATTCAATTGCAAAGATTTATTGGCACTTTGAGTAGTAGAGTTCGATATTGTCGCTTTAAGTTTCTGTAAAAGTTCGGGATCCTTTAGTGTGAGTAGGATTGATGCATACTGAAAGTAGATCATAGAATAAGTAACATACGGGAGCATGGAAACAGAACTTACATCTGTAAAAATGGGAAACGAGGATTTCTGCATCACAGTGTCGCCCATGATGTTCGATGTCAACAATTTAGCCAAGTTATGAAAATCACGCGTCAACAAACATTTACGTGCCAAATTCAACTTAATATATGTTTCCGATCGCTGGACACCACCGCCATAAACAATATCATTAATTGGCGGCGCACACGATGAGTTTTTGTTGAGCCAAAACTCATCATTAGGATCATTAACAATCTCCAGAGTCCGTGTCAAAGCATGTTTGGGGATACCGAACGGTGGAAATTTAGTAACATTGAACCTTTGCTCTGTGTTCTCTTCGTTTTTAGCTTTTTTAATAGCCGGTGCTTTAAACTTCGCTAGATTGGGTTTTCGCTGCACTTTTTCTTGATTAGCTTTTCTATTTCGTGTGTTCATGGTTATTTATTTATTTTTACTTGTTTCACTTTGCTTGGTACTCTTTAGAGATGCGCTATATGAGAATTACATTATCGATAAGAGCAGCAAACGGTCGCATTGTCTTATCGACTAATGCAGTTGAATGTGTCATCTCAAACTATGTTATGTTTTGCGCTTAAACGCATCGTATGTATATTTCATTAAAATGCGAAGCGATGTTTTTTCATATGTTGAAAATAATGATTCTCCATGATGTATTTAAGAAAATGTTTTATGTTATTATTATTTATTTATTACGCGATATTTAAATACTAGATTCATCGGTATTACGATATGTCAAGCTATCGCTGTACAATTATCGCCCATCCCTATTATCAACAATATCAAGAAATTTGTTTTAGCAGCAAGTGCATTTACTTTTGCATCCAAGATTAAATGAGTGAATCCCCATATTTAGTGATGCATTTGAGTACTTTTAAATAACCGGATACACGTATGTACAAACAGACTTGTGTGTGCGTCAGTATTCATTAATTAAAATCTTTGCTGATTTCGTTTGCAGCAAACAATGAGCATGAGTTGTGAATGGCGCACTTCATTATCAGATGCAGAAATGCCGGATGTGGAGAATACGGCAAATGACGATCTCATGGAACAACAGCTCATAAGTGAAATCAAATTTGAGCCTGAGGAGGTCACAGAGACCACATATTTTGAGGGGCAAGGCTATGAAGAGGAAGTTGCGACCACCGTGGGATGCATCGAGGACGCAATTGGCGAAATGTGTGAGTTGAGGGAGGAGGAGGATGATGATAATGATAAGCACAGTGGAACACAACTTTCGGATGCATTAAATGACCACAACTACACGTCACAGGAGCTTGTGCTGAGTCAACCTAGACTGGGTAGTGTTAAAGATTTGCTCTTGAGTCAAATTGTATCGTCCAGCGACACGGTGCCAACGAATGTCTCTAATTTCGTTGACAACACCATCAACAAAATCAAGATACTACGCCTGGAGAATAGCAAAAGGGAGGCTGATGAATCAGTGTTGGACTTCAATTGCTCTGAACCCTTGGAAGTGGAGCCCGGCGATGAATACTTTGAAAGTCTTTACAAGAATTTTAGTGAGAATGCAACAGGGTTGAGCAAACGACTGGCGGACACACTGAGCTGTGCCAAAGACATACTGAATCACTGCAATGCGGAAACAGTGCAAACTGAAGAGGAGTTGCAAGTGTTTATTTCGAGTAAAATAAAAGAATTGCAAAAGGTAGCGAATATTAAACAAACAACATCGACTGAAGCAACGCAAACCAACACAAAAAGCTTCTTCAAAAAGCGGCATCGCATTAATCGCAATGCCAAAAGGAATCTTTTGAATTCTGATTCAGACTCTTCACGCTACGATTCGGATGATGCGAGTAGTTCTAATGAAGCTTTTAGATCGTGTTCTGTGGAAACTTCAACGAAACAGGCGGATAAAGAGAGCGTACGATGTCGGAATCTCGAGTACAACGATGGCATTGATCTCTCAAAGTATATTAAGTTGGATATAACCAATAAGAAATTCCGCCAAGCGTCCTGTGACATGAAGGGCGAAGGGGAAGCTACATGTTCATCTGCTGACGACACAGATAAGGAAATTGAAAGGTTTGTGTTAAATAAAAGCATATTTAAACGAAACTAATAAATTTCTCAATTCATAAGGCTGACCAACTTGAGTGGCTTAAAGAAACGTCACGTGCAGCAGCGACAGGTGAAGCTGAAGGACAAACCGAAGACAAAACCATCGAGTGTTAAGGGTATTGAAGCGCTGGATGAGTCTGAAGATGATATGGAAGCTCTTGACAGTGATCGTAGTTGCAAAGAAGTGAGTATGTATGTAGAGTTTTCAATTTTCACTATGCAAAATTGTGACGATCATCGAAGAACAGGTGGGCGGGCATTTAGTATTGAACGGCAACCTAATCTTGATATATATATTTTATAGACCGACGACGAAGCCATCACAGAGAATCAATATTTGTCGCGATTCAATGAGCAGATCAAAAAGAATTACTGGATGACTCCAACAGCGATTCTGGACTGTCGGATGAAAGCGATTACAATCAATTAAAGGATTCATCATCGTCAGAGAATGAATCCAAATCGGAGGTCGTCGACAAGTTTCTGCAAGTCTTCAAATGCGACGATGATGGTGGCAATACTGAAGACATTGAAGTTAAGCCCGATTTGGATGGCGTTCTAAAGGAATCAGATAGTCATGACGAACAATCATGGCATGACAATATTGTGAAGCCTAAGAGATCGAAAAAGTCGCTGGAGAAACGTCTGGCCGAGGCGGAAAAACGCAATCAAAATGAGGAAATCGTTGTGAGTTCCGAGAGTGAATATTCCGAAGCGGAGCCCGAACCCGTGGAGGTGAACACACGTGTGCTAAAACCAATGCTGCGCATGGATCAACTGGCGAAAGAGACGCGAGCCGCACAGGAGACGGAAACCGAGCGAGTACGTCGATTGGAGCAGAAGCAGAAAACCTTGACGAAAGCACTTAAAAATAACAAGAACACACAAGCAAATGCGTTCATACTCGATTATCTGGAAAAAACAAAGACTTTTGTGCAAGTCGATGAGGATCTTGTCAAGCTATTGAAGCCACATCAAATTGATGGTATTAAGTTCATGTACGATTCATGCTACGGCGGCATTGATCATAGCAAAAAAAATACAGGATCTGGTTGCATTTTGGCCCATTGCATGGGACTAGGCAAAACTTTGCAGGTAATCAAAATGATTAGTAGAACCTAATTTTCTTATATTAACTATATGGTTCTTCTTGCAGTTAATCGCACTGTTGCACACAGTGATTTCCTACAAGGAACTGAATACATCCAAGGTGCTAGTGCTCTGTCCGAAGAGTACGGTTATGAATTGGGCTGATGAACTTCAACGATGGCTGGGACCACTTAAAAGCAAAACCAAATACAAAGTCTACGTCTTTCCCGATCTATCGTAAGCAATACTAGCAAATACTGTAATTAGATGATTACATATTTTTCTTATCTTTAGTGACATTTCCGATAAACTAAGAGTCTTGGAGGAATGGTCTTTGTCATCGGCCAACAAAGCAGGCTGTTTGTTGGTTGGCTATGAGGCTTTTCGAACTCTAGTGTTTTACAAGAATCGAGGCAACTTGAGCACTTCCAAGTTGGAGAGTATACGGGACAAAGTCAATAAATATCTACTTGAACCGGGTAATATATATTTGACACATTTATAGAGGCAGGCACAATATAAAAGGCTTCTTTTAGGTGCGGATCTTGTGGTGTGCGATGAGGGACACATCATTAAGAACAGCAAGTCGGCTATAAGTTTGGCGGTGTCCAAAATTATTACACCTAAGCGCATTATGCTCACTGGAACGCCAATTCAAAACAATTTAAAAGAATGTGAGTAACTCTGTCAGATTAAGAGTATTTACTATTATATTTATTTATCGATTCAAACTCAATACAGATTATAGCATGGTCAACTTTATAAAGCCACTGTATCTTGGCACTGAGAAGGAATTTGCCAATTTATATGCGAATCCCATCAAGAATGGTCAGCACAAGGACTCTAGCAAAAAGGATATTACTGTGATGAAACAACGTTCCTTTGTGCTACATAAGAAGCTCTCGAATTTTGTGCAGGTATTTTAAACTAATGACAAATTGGTTAGTTCAGCACCATTAATTTAATACATTTTATATTTATTTTGCAGCGCAAAGAAGCCGAATTGCTAAAGACTTTTTTGCCACAAAAGTTTGAATATGTTTTGTTTATTCCAATGACTGCAGTTCAGGTTAGTTTATTGACATAAACTCTACAAATATTTGTGTTAATTCTTAATTTGATTTCCTTTTAAGAACACCCTCTATGAATATATTCTGGAAGCAATTGCGAGTCGCGGCGACAGTCGAGGCAAAAGTCTTATTACAGATTACACCGTGTTGCGAAAGGTAATTTAAGCTTAAACAGAATAATTATTACAATATTAAACATATATGTTTGATTGACAGATTTGGACACATCCCAAAGTATTGGAAGATGCTTGGAAAAATGCGAATATGGTAAGTTCAATGGCCGTGTTTATTATTTTCCCATCAACAATTCTGTTAAAATCTTTTAAAACAGCAAAAGAACAAAAAAGAAATGAAAAGAACGGGAGTGCCGCACTCAGATGATGATCAACCAGATGATATCTATGACAGCCAAACTGGTACTATATCGGTGACTAATGATTGGTGGCGAAAAGATCTTTCCAAGAAGGATTTGGAGACTATAATGCCCAGCAACAAACTGCGTACAATGTTTACGATATTGCGAATGTGTGAGGAGAAAGGAGAGAAATGGTAAGTCAATAAATTCTCAGAGTGGGGGTACTATTGAAGTATATAAATTTATATTTTGCAGCCTAATATTTTCTGCTTTTGTTGCCGTCTTGAATGTCGTTGAGTATTTCTTTAAGAAAATAACCGAATCCGATCCGGAGATCTTACAACACACGCGTAAGTTTAACCTCAAATGAAAGCTCTTCATTGACAATAATACTCGACTTATTTTGCAGATATACCCACGACATTTAAGTCAAGCAATTCGTGGATAAATGGACAGGATTATTACAGGCTGGACGGAAAGACGCCCAAGAACATTAGGCATGAGATGATCAAACGATTCAACAGCGAAGCCAACCGAAGAGCTCGCGTCTTCTTGATCTCGGCCAAGGCTGGCGGTCAGGGCATCAATTTGATTGGAGCCAATCGAGTCATCATATTGGACACTTCATGGAATCCCTCGAACGATCAGCAAAACATCTTTCGCATCTTTCGTTTGGGCCAGAAAAAGAATTGCTACATTTATCGCTTGATTGCAATGGTAAAGCGACTTCTTAATATGATTATATTATAACAAACTAATCAAAAAATGCTGTGTAATGCAGGGCACAATGGAGGAGAAGGTGTACACGAGGTCCGTGACGAAGCAAGCGATGAGCTTTCGCGTTGTGGATGAGCAGCAAATCGATAGGCATTATAATATGGCAGAACTCGCTGAACTTTATACGTAAACAATACAATTATTTTGAATTGAAAATGATGTTATTAACCGTTTATAATACTCGACAGTTTAACGAAACCAGTGCAGAGTGAAAGAACGATGCCTGTGCTGCCCAAGGATACGATATTGGCTCATCTGTTGCGTCAGTCGGAGCTGGTCTACAAGTATCATGAACATGACAGTTTATTGGAGAACAAGGTGGAACAGGAACTGAGCGAGCAGGAGAAAGCCGATGCGTGGCATACTTATGAGCGGGAATTACAAATGAATTTGGGTAACTTATAGAAGCATTCCAAGACAAACAATTAACTAATTTGATTCTTTGTATTAAACTTAATTAGCTCAACAAGAGGGATTAACTGCCGACAAGTAAGTTGCATTAAGTTACTACAACTATAATACACAGTTAATAAATTTCTTAATTTCAGAATGCCCAATGCTATGCCAGCGTCAAAGCTAAATCCATATCCGGGACTTGATGTGAGTTTCTAAATAATATAATTTAAAATATTTTACTCAAAATGTTCAAAAAAATTTTTGCAGATGCAAACGCTATTGAATTACAGCCTCCAATCAGCTTCGTTGATACCACAATATGGCTACAACTTGAATCAAAACTATTTGGATACATTATCGATGTACCAAAAGTATTCGGCACTGCGATTCAATGACATGAATACCGATCTGAGCAGTTTTGCGTCACCTTTTGGAGTTTTGCCAAATGCGAATCGCATGCAGCCGAGTGCTCAGCTGATGTCCACAATGCAGAATCTTGCAAATGCCTCCAAACCACATTCAAGAGATTTGGGTTTGCCCCGCACTGGGCAACCTTTAGCGCATCCAACGATGCATCATCCACTGACCACAGAGTCGCCATCTCTTGCCAGCTTATCGGCCAATGCCAGTGCCAATAATGTGCTCTCCACTTTGGGACAATACAAACAGTTCCTGGACAATCCGCTGTCCAGTTTGTTAAATTATTCAACGTCTTA
The DNA here is from genome assembly GCA_019972355.1 of Drosophila kohkoa. Classification (NCBI taxonomy): domain Eukaryota; kingdom Metazoa; phylum Arthropoda; class Insecta; order Diptera; family Drosophilidae; genus Drosophila; species Drosophila kohkoa. The sequence goes on along the minus strand of BJEL01000033.1, from coordinate 861,941 downwards.
TTCGGCTTTGGCTCAAGGTGGAGGTCTGCATCCCAATCCCAATGAAATACTTGAAGCTGTAGACAGTCTGAATAAAAGGGATAAGGCAACAAAATCACGAACGTCTGTGGATCAAAACAAGACATTAACTGCGCCTGATATTAGAGCAACAATTGCGCCCATCGTAAGCTCAGTGGATCTGACGACAACGACGCCAGTTAATGTCCCTATCAAGAATCCCGTGCCAATGAAGAAGCATCCAGGTCCTCCGACAACATCGGTTGATCTCACCACAACGACAACGTTTGCTGACACGCTGGCGAAGAAAGCCACCCAGCAAAGTGACATCGACAAAAGCGTGAAATCCACAAAGCCAACAAATGTAAATTTTCCTTTGGGATTTCCCAGTGAAGCAGCATCGGCATTGCCCAAGGATTTCTTGAAAAACAACGCTGCCATGCAGATAATTCCCACCACGAGTCCGCCAGGCACCAGCAGTATTACCAAGCAACTGAATGAAATTTCGCCAAGCATTTCGCTAACTGCGGTCAATCCACCCACCGAAATTGCCAAACCTCGCCCGCAAGATGTGCAAAAATCTCCAAATATCACGGCGCCCAATATTCTCAAATCGAAAAAGGCACCAAACCCGAATGTATTTTCGCTATCAAAAACTGTGCGAGATAAAAATTTGCCAGCGAACTTCATGCCAACCAAAAAAACAGCAGACAATTACAATTTGATGAGTGGCGATTTGGGCAAGGTTTCCGTAAGCAGCGTTAAACCCGTATCGAGTATTACTCAAAAAACTACAACTCCGAATTCGCCAAATATTATTCGACCCGTTGCAACAAATCAGTTGTTAAGCAGCAGCCCGACAACAAATGCGACTCAACAGTTTCGACAGCAACCATTGGCCAATGAAGTCAGCAAGAATAGTGGCAATAAAGCAATAAAGGATGTAAATTTCCAAAGGTATGTAAAATTGAAGGATATTCATTTGTTATAATTTCATTGTAATAATTAAAATTCTGATACCTAATTTCAGTGATAGCAGAAAGAGATTATCAGACAACATGAAGTCGAATGTAAATAGTAAGCGAACAAAGTTACCTAATGACAACAATCCATTTGTCTAGTTTTGAGCAGCGAACAAGTAAGTAACCAATGTTCTATATAATTATTATATTAATTCATTTCTAATAATTTTGTGTTACAGTTATCTCATCTACGCTGGCGGAACTCAAGAAATATTTGTTAACTCCTGCGAATTGCAAGCTCAAATTTATCAATGTTATATCTAGTGTACAACTGTTTTTGACTACGCGCAATAAACATTTTCATATTAAAACATTTTGTTACAATCTTAATTGATACTAAGAGTGAGAAGTAAAGAAATAAGTGATATTTCATCTGGTATGTAGTCAAATTAATGTGTCACTTTCTATAGGGTGCAATTTCCATAAGTCACCGAACAAAATGGTTTATAGCACAATTAATAATTAATAATACAAATTAAAATAAGAAGTTATAAATAAAAAATGTATTTGGTAATTTCCATATATTTAAAATTCAAGAAACGAAAATCTGCTGTAAACTATGTAATAAAATAAACAAAAATACGAATATTTTTCTAATACGTTTAGAGTTTCTTAAAGTTATGCATAATTTTTGAGTATAAGTGAGGAAGTGATAATTCTGTACTTAATTAGTTGCCTTCAAATAAATGTAGTGATCTGAAATTTATTATTTAGAAGTTAATCACACAGTATAAACAATGCACTATGGTCCGAAATCCCGATTTGGTGGCATAAAGTCCAAAATTTTATGGAAGAAAATCTGAATTTTTTTTTGTATATTTAAACTAGATACCCTAGATAGAAAGTATCAATAAAGAGATGTTTAAAATAAGGTGATAAAGCAGTTGATTTTTGTGACAAAATTGGCGGGAAACTTTTAATAACTTTGAGCGCTTGGCAAGTCCAAACTAAATAATATTTTTCTATTTTTTAAAATGGATATTGAAGTTGGAGGTATGTAAATTACGAATAATAAACACAGTTTGTGTGGTAATTTGTTTTACGTTATATATGTGTACTGTTTTGTGTTGTCCAAGGAAATCAAAAAGCTGACAAAATTTTTTCGTCTTCTGTAGAGGAAAAAAAGATGTTTTGCGTATTTGTTCGTTGTGTAATGTTTTTTAAACAATAGTAGACACTTTATATTAAATTGTAATAACAGTCCGGCTTGCGGCTTTTCCGATTAATTATTTAGATGTGCTTGAGTTCTCTCACGCCACGTTGCTGGACGTGTGGATGGACAGCGGGCGTCACTATTCCGCGCTGGTTGAACTTGTATTTGGTCAAATAGATGAATGTACACTGAGCGACGACAAAAAGGAGTGAAATAAATAAATAAAAAAAAAATTAAAATAAAATATCACGTATACGTCATGATGTCCATATGGGCATTGGAGTAGGCGTGGTCAAACTTACTTGAAAGTTTGCTTAAATATTTAAAGTGATCTATTAATGAAGTATGCCAAGTTTCAGCTCGATAGATGCAATATTCGATTTTATGCCACCAAATCGGGAATTCGGACCATAGTGGCAATGAAACGATCCTGCCAATTATTGGTGCTATAGGCTGTCGAACTCAGTGAAGCTCTATATTTATGCTGTGTTTTCAATTTTAGTAAATGTGCCAATATTTATGTGTTTTGTTTACCTAATTAACTCGGCACGTTGTGTCAAGTTTGCGAGGGATTTTTACACTCACATACACATATAGCCTAACGTACTGTTAAACAGATGCGCGTAAATGTGTGGGGCTGTGTTTGTGTGTGCGTTCATACATAACATCATAATTATTTGCTATTCAAACAGATGATTTCTTATCAGCAGAGGCACGACAAGTCCTTAGCTTACGCATGCTTTACTTTGCTACATATGAAAGCTCTCGCGATACGATATATTTGTTATACTCAAGCGCGAGATTATACAGCATCTGCGCAAAGCTCACGCGCATATGTGCGTGTGTAATGTATATACATCCGCTCCGGGATTGCGCTGTCCACCAAAAAAAGCTTCTTGTACTTGGGATGCGAGTGTTGGCAGTCATCGTTAACTCGTCGGAGGAGTCAGTCGTTCATCTTGAAAACGCAACGAGCGAGTGAAACAACACACAGAGCACATACAACATGAATTCAATACAAATTTTATGTTTATAGATGGCAGTAGAGCCTTTCCACCAGAGGCAAATACATACATACATACATATGTACACACATCTATACACACCTACACATGTACAATGTGCATTGCATTTTTGTGCTTCTTTTCCTGTGGTTGTGAGTGAACAAACACATCTAAAGTGACATCTCGAAATTGAATTTTAAGCTCACGTCGCGAAATCAATGAGAAGAAAAAAACACCGGCAACGTCAAAGTGCAGCTTAATAATTTACATTATTTTAACGGCATCGCATTGGAAATTAATTTTAAAATTAAGCTGGGTAAATATATCATTTAATGATAGTTAGTATGAGCTAAATCTCAATGTATACGAATGTCATGCGCCAAATTTTTGTTTGTATTATTATTATTATTATGAATATATTTGATAAGAATTATGATAACAGCATTTTGATTATCATATTGTCACATGCGATGCATAACTAATTATTATAACGGTTTCTGCACAAACATTTCACTCTCTATCGTTCTCTTTTGGTATCGCTTGCGCTCTTTAAGTTTGCTCTCTTTGCTAAGAGCGGAAATAATTGTGGGAGCTCTGTATTTACGAGTGCTTATTATTATTATTATTTGTAGTATAATCACAATGAGGCGCGACAAGTTAGCGTGTAATAAGAACACGCATTCTACTTCTTCTGTTTGGACTCGCTGGCAAAGCATGCTTATGTTGATTTTGTATGGGTGTGAGTGTGTATGTATATATGCGTGTATGTATTTCTATTTGCCTCTTTTGACATTTTAAAACATTTTGCAATCAGTTGCAAATCAATTCCCTGCGCGCAGCATAAAATCAAGGAAACTGTTTCTATACAGATTTATTTGCGCAGGAAACAGTTCAATTTTTAATGAAATTCTAAATCTATTGGAAAAAAGCTGCCTGAAATAGCGATAAATTTGTTATGGAAATACCACAAAAAGAAAACTTACAATAGATTCGAAAATAAAGAGAAAATGGCCGAAGCAACTAAATGATATTCAGAGGTTTTGTATGTGATTCGTTCAGTTTAGTTTGATCATTGTTAACCCATTATAATATAATAGAGTAACAATTGAGAAGTCAATATATTTTTTTAAGGATTGTTTCGCCGCTTAAATAACGACAATTTATAAGAATGCTGCATGCAATGTAGAAAAGTAGGCAACACTTTTTATCATTATTACATATTTACATATCCAACTGTAGCTAACTTAATTATATTAGCATGCTTTCGACAGATCATGTTTAATAAGCAAGAATAGCATTTATTTAATTATTTTAGTATTACCTTATTCACTTTAACTAATGATATATTTTTTTATTACAGCATAATATATTGCAGAAGCTAAGCTTGAACATTATTCAGAGTTAGTGACAGCTAACAAGATGATTTGGACAGCACAGAAGAAGAAGCACCAAACATTATTATTATTTAACATTATAGTTGTTGTTATTTTGTGCGCGTCTTCGGCAAGTGCCACAGGTAAGCCACAATGTATTTATGTAATTGAAAGATAATTTGCTTTATTGCCCTGTGTGGGCGTCACGTGTTGACCGTTGCTTGCTCTACTCCCTCTTCTCTCTCCCTCTCGCTCACGCTGTCTGAATAAATGGCTTGGCTGGCTTACCTCTCACTATATTATTCATGCCATGCTATCTGCTTCTGCCCGTCTCCTTTATGCACGGCTATTTGTTGGTCCAATTTGATCGAGTGCAACAGATAGCGATGTGTGTGGGAGCAAAGCTCACAGCTCACAAGTGCAAGCGAGTCGGCAATAGATAGCCGATGAAGCTTGATAAAAAAAGGAGATAGCATGTTGAATGCTAAACTGCGAGTACTCTGCGACTTGTGTTCAGGGTATTTGCTAATTCGAGACATTTTCTATGCAGACTTGGGGCAAACAAATGTGATTCAGTGCTGATGAAAGGAATTTGACGCCCGTGTTTGTTGAGTTCTCGTTCAGGCAATTATCTCAAACTCCCGACACGCCGCCTATACAAATAGCCACCCTTTTTTTTACAGTTGCCTCTTTTTTTATGTTGCTTTAAGATTGCTACAGCGATAGCGCCTTTGTGTCACAAAGTGTAAACGTGATAAACGCTGTGATTTCGTATCTAAATTAATCGCAAATTCGCTTTCATTTTATCTTTTCGCAGAGATATCAAATTATTACGAGACACAAGGACCAAGTTTCTCTGTGGAGCCGCCAAGTAGGATAGAATTCATGAACACTGTGGGCAACACTGTCAATTGCATTGCCCATGGCAACCCTGTACCCAATATACAGTGGCTAGACAAGGAGAACAATCCCATTACATCGATATCAAAGGTAAGCTTAATACTGTAATTGGTATTTTTATGCCCCATTACACTGATATCGAAGCAAATCGATAATTGATTGAGGATCAGGATGAATAACGATCTAATTGGATGTCGTGTAATGTTTTCGCAGGTTCGTCATATCCTGGCCAACAGTTCCTTACACTTCCCGCCATTTGCTGCAGAGGAGTTTCGACAGGATGTTCACTGGTCGGTCTATCGCTGCATAGCCTCCAACAGCATGGGAAGCATCATCTCCAGGGATGTGATTGTTAAAGCAGGTACGTTGATTAAGAAATTCTCTTGCGTATTCTTTGCATTTGGGCACACTGTGCTATGGATAATGCCTGGAATGTGGCCAGGTTTCAATCAGCCAGTTTCCTTTCTATATATATGTATATGTAAATGTGTGTATGCGTGTGTGTCTATCGGATGTACATTTTGCGGATCTTATATGAGTCTCCGATGGGTGTTTATGTGACCTACTGTTTTCATCTAACGGGTTTGCCACAGCCCAAAAACACGAAGCAATTATACGGGCATATGTTCCAACACACACACACATACACATATATAAGGCTCCACATATGTAAGCCAATTCGTGTGTGTGTGTGTGTGTGTAGTTTGTGTGGTCATGTATGTACTTGTGTATGTAAATACACTGTGCTCTACGCTTAACAATGAAGTTGCCATAGCAGGCAGTTGGGCGCATGACCAAATCTTCTGCATTCGCAGTCGTACAGTGGGCCACATACGTCGCTTATAGCTTCATATTCGCATACTGACAAAATATTGCAGTTTTGATTACGTGTTTCGTTGTAACGAGCAACTACATTGTTTGGTTTTTTCTATACCCTTTATTCGAAAGCTAGATGGGTATTATAATTTAGTGGAATTCGAAAATGTATGCAAAAAATTTGAATTATTTCATGGCCAGCAATAGCTTTGTTTTGTCTGTTTACGATTTAAGATACTATACGATTTAGTTACATTTTTCTCAAATATATAGAAGTAAGCATCGGGTGGCTCGACGTCGAGCATGCTTAGCTCATCAGTTTTTGCTCACTTTTTAAAGGCTTCGACCCCACGTTGCAGTGGTAACAAATGCAGTTTTTTGGTATGGCTGTTATTGATGCTTACACTGGACATGGAAAATGGACATGGACATAGAGAACGATGGAGAAATACAGATGGAGTTAGAGTTGGAGATGGAGACTGGCTAGCTTGCAGTTAGAATATTTTTTGCATTGCACTTTGTATTGGATTATTTGTATGCACTTCTACTTTTTTGGCTTTCTAGTTTGGGTTTTGGGTTTTTTGTTTACAATACCCCGAAATTACATAAATAGTAAATACATATGTATATATGTGCTACAAACATGTATTCATAAGAATGCGTAAACAAACTGTGCATACATTTGCAATGGCAAAATTGCACGGTGAATGCAATTATTATGGCAAAACCCAGTCCAATTAGGCCAAGTCCAATTCCAATTGAAGCAACGAGCGCTCAAAGCTTAAAAGAACTGGAGAAAACACAAATTTGCATTGTTCTTTGTGTATGCGAGAGGAGCTCAAGTTGAATTTGAATTTGTGAAATGATTCTATTTAGGCAGATAGAGATAGGTAGAGTATCTGCAATTCGAGCTGGCGAGGGTTTGATATTTTTGCAACCTGAACGGTTTGTGTTGATGGACTTTTAATTAAAAAATATGTTCATCCTCTGTGTTGTTTTTTGGGGCGCCAGTGGTTTATCAGCACTACGAACCGGAGGTACAAAATCCGGGCGGATTTATTGGCAGTAACGTGCTGATTAAATGCAATATTCCGTCGTTCGTCAAGGAGTACGTCACAGTGACCTCTTGGCTGCAGGAGCCCAACTTTAACATCTATCCATCACTAGAGGGCGGTAAGTTTTGAAGCACATACGTAAATCATCAATTATGATGTATATTGTATACATTTATTGTTTATTTCTACTCGTTCAAAGATGGCAAAAATCATATGCTACCCACAGGAGAACTTTTAATATATAACATCACCAAGAATGACTCACAAAAAATTTATCGTTGCCGCACACATCATAAATTAACACAGGACTCCATAGTCAGCAGCAATGCGGGGAAAATTCAATTAACTGGTAAGTTGATATCAAAAATTTATATTTTGTATGATTACAAGTTGAATATGTCGGTGTATTTGGTATTTTTACAATAAACAATGGCAACGCAGACATGGCAGACATTTTCTACGCTCCTTATCTAAGCTAAAAGTTTTCATAACTATAGCAAAATCAACACAAAAGTAATTCAAGAAACAATTTTCCAAAGAGCAGAGCAGCGGAAGCAATGCTGGCGCCATCTAGTGTGGGGAAGTTGTATACATGTGGATGTGTGCGTGTTTGCATATGCTTTAAATGTGGTTGGATGCATGCATGTACATATGTGTGTGTACGTCTCGAGCATTCTCGACTGCAAAGTTTCTGTTTGTAAAAATGTTTGCAAAACATGTAGACGTATTATTTTAATATTTGCTGTTTTATTGGCTTTACAGAAATGCGAGAACTGGTGCCGCCCATAATGAACGATAAAACAGTAGCGTTGACATCAAGAGTTGGGGATCCATTAGTGCTGGCGTGCGTTGCTTATGCAAATCCAAAGCCTACTTACAGGTAAGACAAGGACAACATCATATCAGTTATGTTATCACTGGTACAAGTTGATGACCAGTGTAACCTAACTCGCAGTTTTAATAGCTGATAATTGGTATATTTATGGCTTTTTTTAATAGTATATTTTGTAAATCCCTGCAATGACAATGAAGTGTGGGCGATCTTCTATATTAATGCATGTGAAAAGAAGATTGCAATTAAATATAAAATTGCACAGAGATATTACATAATTAACGTATTATATGTAAGTGGTTTGTGGCAGATAAATGCGAAATTTTGCAATTGCTTCTTTGCAAATTAGTGAACCTCAGCCCTGACCTTTAATAGGCACAGACTGTCTCCCCATTTTATCATCATCAGTACTCATTACTAAACGAAATGATTTAATGGGCATGGTGGTAGGTTTGGTCTTGAGGTACTTAGAAAAAAGAGTTGTGCATAATTGTTCTGTTCTTCTTCTCTTTTGGTCTGTCGTACGTGCACGTTTACTCATACCAGCGCAAACATGTTTCCCCCGGCCCCATACACATGCACATGTCGTATGTAGATGTGCGCAAGTGAATGTGTGTGTGTATTAAATTCAGCATGTCAATGCACTCAAGCATATCAACTGAATTTGTTTCGTTGCTTGCCTTCTTCTCTCTGTGTGTCCTTATATAGTATGTGTGTGTGTGTCCTGGGTTGGGGTTCAGTTTGAGTTGAGTTGGGTTGTGCTGGGTTGGGTCCCGTTCAGGCGGCGGCGGCGTCTCCAAGCCTGAAAGGCTATGATGATGGCCCACCTCTCTGGCAACTTCACTTAAATGATGTGGTGGTCTCCACTCCTGTACACACACACACACACGCACACAAGTTTATACACATGTGTTGCATCGTACATGTGCACATATCTGTGTATGTACTTGTATGCCCTGCTTGTACTCATATCAAACACACTCACACACCCACACACTCACATGTATCTACTCTACATACAAGCGTTTAGTCGACGAGTCGTGAACACAGAGCACAGTGAGCTCAGAACGGAAACACATTTCCAAAGTTACGGCAAATTAGAAAAAGTTACAACTCTTTACATCTTGGATTAAATGCTAGTCGAGCAATCTACATATGTGATGGGTTAATTAATTGAAATAGTGCATTGTAGATTTATTATTCTAGATACATTTTAAACCAGCAACAGTTTTACATCATTTTTTTTATTGTAATATAATTGTAATATCTTATTAGTTATAGTTTAGCAAATTAAATAAACTACACACATTTTTCATGCATTTTAGAAAGATTCAGAGCGAAGTTATATTAATTCAAAATAAAATTGAACTTTAAATATTCACAATTTTATGCATTGCAAAATTATATTCTTTAAAATATATTAGTATACATTTTTAATTCAAACATTAAGGACTTTCTAAAATATTTTTTATGTATTAATTAATCCTGTTATCCTATTTGTATGCAACATTTTTGAACTAATTGCATGTGGTCATGATTCATGGCGCAATAAATAGCTTTGGCCTCAATGTGCGATGTTAGGGTTTGCTTTGTTTTATTTGCGATGTTCTCCTCTTGAATTTTTCTGCATGATGATTTTCTTGGGTTTGTGACTTTGTGGTGTGTGTTGTGTGGTGTGGTGCGGTATGTTGTGGTGTGTGTGAGTGTAGTTGCATATGTATGCTTGCATGCATGTGTTTGTATGTACTTTCCAAATACGTTCATAGACAAATACATATATATGTATGTACATACGTATGCATGTAGATTCATTTATTCCTATTTATATAGAAAAAATATTTATATGTATTTTTTTTAATTTTCAAATGTATATACGAATTGTATTCACATACAAATTGTTCGTATATTTGTATGTTTGTGGAAATGGAAATCTGCATACGGAGATATGCTTTTTCGTCTGCTTTTTCCGTTTCTAAATACTGTACTCAATGAACACATCTAAAAAAATGGATAAACTATGTGCATATTGCATAACTAGCAGTTCCGCCAATGTTCAAAATAGTTAGTCTCACATGATCAGTCGAGTAATTTTTTGCCTTTTCAATCCGCATCCAATTGTATGGAAGACCATTATACTAAAGTGCCTAACAGGCGGAAGGAAACCCTCTTTTATGTATGTACATCTGACCATCTGTATTTCACTCAGAGCAATAAAAACTAATCCTTAGGTTGTACGTAGTTTAAGTTGGTTTCAGAACTTGACCACACCCTTTTTCGAAACTTTAATTTTAAATACAACCAGCTAGAAGAAGAATTTAAATATAATTTTCATTTAATTCAATTAGTAACAACATTCTGAACGGTTTCTGCAAATTTCATAAAGACATGCTCTTGTACTTGTAATAAATTTAGCAGACATTACAAGAGTATTTTTGCATGCTAAACTAATTAATTATTATTATTTTTAGATGGCATACAACTCGGTCCAGTACAGAGGAATCTATGCAGCATATGCTGGCTACAGGACGCGCTAAAATCAAGGATGGTACTCTCATTATTTCGGCTGTCTCGAAGACAGACAACGGCTTGTTCTTCTGCACTGTCACCAATTCCGAAGGCAGCGAGACTCTGGAGGTGGAACTGTCTGTTTCGTCACCATTGACGGCCAGCGTGCAGCCACGAGTACAAACCGTGAATCTGGGCCACACTGCAGATTTAGTGAGTAAAGTGACCCAAATACTAAATGTTTTGGTCTTTGCGGACATTTTCCTAATGCGTTTAGTAGATTTGCAGCACATCGGGATTCCCAAAAACACAAATATCATGGTTTAAAGATGGTAAAACACTGCGCTCGGGCGCTCGAGTGCGTCTTCTGTCCAAGGAGCACATTCGCATCACATCTATCGTCAAGGAGGACAAGGGCATGTATCAGTGCATCATTAAGAACGATATCGAGTCCACACAAAGTTCTGCCGAACTGAGATTGGGAGGTGAGTATATGCACAGAGGGAGAAATTGTATTTTAAATTCAAGTTGAAAAAAATGACTTTTGAAATATTGTTGAAGAAATTTTAATCAAAAAAAAAGTGTTTATGTATATTTTTCTTTGTATGACTTGACTTTCATAATTGAAATTAATAATTAAAAGCAAGTGACCAAATATTTGAACAAAAACTCCAATAATTTAAATATTGATTTTCTCTTTGTTTTGGTAAATGAATACAAATGAATATTAAAATAGAAATTCAAGTATTTTAAAATGCGGGAATTGTATATTTATATAATAGAATTGATATTTAAATTGAATAATAATTTATTAATTTACATCTTCACAATTATTTGACTTGCAGAGGTTTCGCCTCAGTTGCTCTACAAGTTCATTGAGCAAACAATGCAGCCAGGACCTTCAGTTTCCTTAAAATGCAGCGCAAGTGGAAATCCTACGCCCAAAATTGTTTGGCACTTGGACGGCTTTCCGCTACCCAACGTAAGTACTTATAAAACAATTCAAGATAAACGATTAATTTTATTTTGAATCCACAGAACGATCGTCTAATGATTGGCCAATATGTGACCACGTTTGGCGATGTCATCAGTCATGTGAATATATCAGCAGTTAAATCGGAGGATGGCGGCGATTACGAGTGCAAAGCGATTTCTCGAGCTGGCGAAGCTTCACATTCTGCTCGGCTAAATATTTATGGTATATCAATGCATATACAATAATCGTATATATAATTTGATTAATTTAAATTGTCTATTAGGCATGCCTTATATACGACACATGCCCAAGTTGTCGGCAGTCGCTGGAAAAGTGTTCTCCCTTAAGTGTCCCATTGCTGGCTATCCCATCGAGAGTGTTTATATCGAGAAAGGTGCGACAAATTGCAGTTATAAATTGAAAAAATTCTAAAACAACTTTCCTATCATATTAGACGGCATGCGATTGCCCATAAATATGTGACAGCGTGTTCAAAATGGAACTCTGGTAATCGACAATGTGCAACGAGCTGCCGATCAAGGAACTTACACTTGCATCGCTCGCAACAAACACAATTACACCTCGCAGCGATCCGTTGAAGTCAAAGTGCTGGGTATGTACGATGAAAATTTATGTTTAAAGTAATTTTAAATCCAAAAATCATTTAATGCAAAAGAAAAGCTGAAAGTTAATTTAATAATTTATAGTGCTTACAAATCACTTAAAACTAAAGTAAGTTAGTTATAAAACAAATGTTAGGTCAAAAAAAGATATTTAATTAACAAATATTGCATCCATATTACGTATACGCATTACAGTTTATTTTCTAAGTAATAGTTAATACAATATAATGGGGATGATTTTTAATTACTTTAACGGGAAGAATCCACATGAAAAATCCGAATACAAATTTAAGAAATACTAATAATAATTAAAATAATACTTTTTTTTTTTGATTACGTATACGCACAAGTAATTTTAAGCCTAACATAATTTCCACTGCACATAAGCATGCACTTGCACTTAAGTTCGCGATAATCCTTGTGTGACCTCTTAAGAGAAGATTTATGTATCTATCTATAAGGCCGTCTTGAGACTATGCACAATGCACGTGCTTAGATATAATATGCATTTGAATGCACGAAGCACGTTCCTCTATTTCGTTTTCCTATTTCACTTCCATTTCCACATCAGGTTTCGGTGGGGATGAAGCATAGAATGAAATGCGACAATATTATAAATTATATTCATGGTTTAATGCATGCTCACGGCAACTGGCAATGATTATTTAAGATTATGAATAACTAAATAAATTAAGTCTAACGATTTTATTTAAATCAACAATAATAAATAATAATAATAATAATAATAATAATAATAAATATTTAAATATCAATGCCAATTCGAATAAGACTACTTTAATAATAGAATAAGTATCTCAATTAGTTAAGATTTCTTTTTAGGTATATTTTTATTTTAATAAGTAAATATAACAATCATTGCCAGAGCCTTACTTTATATATATTCGTACGGTAATTCGAGATATTGCGACTATGTATAAGGTTATGAATGATGTCCTTGGCGCACTAAGGATACTCTTGGGTAAATGCATTATTCATTGGCAAGAATGTTAACTGTCGTACATAATATGTCTTGACGCAACTCAACTTATAATTAATAATATGAACTTGACATAGTTTTTCACTTTTATCAACTACTTGTACTATTATAATACTATTCTACTCTAATTATAATAATTATAATATCTGCACAATTCGATCATTTACACTACTGCACTTCTCACTTGTCACTTGTATTTATATAATCGCATTTTGCATTCGGTATTCCTCACGTATTTGCACCTGCACTTGCTTTTTGGCATCCGCGCGGTATTCCTAAAAAAAAAAGGTTCTACAGTCGCCACAGTTGTGAGTTGTAACAGCTCCAAACCTCTGAACTGTCTCTAAAACTCTGGACTGGTTTTTAAAGAGGGCGAGTCGCAAAGCGTGGTTTAGCGTCAATTTGGCGTTTTGGGTTTTTTTTTCGGGATCAGTTGTACATTCTTTCAAGGCTGTGTATTTAGCAGTTGTCTTTCTCCACAAATGTATTTATAAGATTTAGTTATATTTCTTTTTGTTTGTTTAATGGACAATGTTAAATCACAAAGAATGTGAAGCTTTACTGACCCAATCACAATAAATTATTGCCGTTTACCTTGCCGCTGGTGGGAATGCAGGAAATACTTAATTTATTACTATAACAAAATGAGAAAAAATTTATGTAGATGAGAAGGGTTGTAGGATTGTAGTATGCTTAAAGCGCGATAGTATTTTTAGGCTAAGTTGCTCCGCAATTTATTTCCTCTTCTCCCATGTATCTCATAAAGCTATTCTAACTCGATTCGATTAAGCTTTCGTAATTTGAATAACTTGAATAAGATGCAGGAATAATGTGTTTTCTAAACTGTGTGTTGGCTTAATTTAATAACGTTACCCATACCAAAACAAAAAAAAAAATTAAAAAAAAAACAACACTTATCTGCGAAAGTTATGGATTTGTTATTAATTGTTAAAATCGAAAAACATTCAGTTCCACCCAAGATTACACCATTCTCATTCGCACGCGATCTGAACGTCGGTGACCGCACAAGTATTCAGTGCGTTATTGGCACCGGGGACCTGCCGCTTTCATTCACTTGGCTCAAGGATGGAATACCTTTGCCACAGGCAGCCAACGTGGCCACCACGGCCACGGTCGACAGCGGTGTCAGCGGTGGGCTTAAGGGTACCGGTGGCGCTGCTGGTCTTGGTCTATTGGGTTCCGGCACCGGATCGCACTTATCTTCCTCCTCGGCATCGTCTTATGCATCGCCATCGTCAGCAAGTGAACAGCACGCTGCCCACGCAATGAATGATAATGGTCGTAGTGGTGGTGAAAGTAACGGCCAAGTGACAATTCGCCAAAATGATGATTTTACCAGCGCCCTCAGCATCACAAGTGTGACGAGAGACCAAAGTGGCACGTACACGTGTCGCGTCCAAAACGATGCCGCTACTGTAACGCACTCTGCACAGCTCAAAGTTAATGGTACTTGTAATGGCTTGACTTTTCGTTACACTCTTCTATGCAAACTATAATATGTCAATATATGTACTATATATTATAGAAATTAGCTGATGTTGTTATTATTGCATGCTCTTTATTCGATTGTTAATAGTTTGTCTGCATGTTTTTCTAAATTCAATATTTTTCTTCAATCTTTTTACAATTTTTATATTGCACATTCCAATTTTTGTTAAGTCTATTTAAATTACTAAGATTTTAAAATATTGTATTATTATTTGCATATCTCTTGTAAGTTATTTATCTCTCAAAGTCTAGCTTTACAAACTGTATATTTGTATTAACAGGATGCTGATCCCTGATAATCTACGCCAAAAACAAAAGATGAAAATACTTTCCAAAACTGTTCATACTCTACACAATGTTACTTTATAAGAATAGGAGTTTAACAATAAAATAAACATTGACATGAAGAGAGCTTATATCAGTTAACAGATTATAGTAAAGTAACATTATTATAGACTTTTAACTACATATAATTATTTCGATTTTTAATTTAAAATTAAATTAGGCGACTTTAGGAAATTAAAAAGGCATTTGTTAGGCATTGGTTTTGATCATAAGGTAGCAAGATGAGGGATCCGTACTTTTGAAGACCATTGAATTTAAAGTACTTGGTTAAATTCTTTGTAGCCTCTCAAATCTTCAATATCAAATCGTGTTAAGCTTATAACAAAATAAAAATGTGTTATATTTATTTGGAGTATTCAATTTTATTCTTAGATTTCTCGTCTTATTTAGTAACATTGAGTCAATGAGAGTGTTCTGATTTTATTATATGTACTATACAGTAATTAAACATTATAAATACATCATATAAATAATTAACTATATAAATTGTATGTTAAGTCCCTCGGATATTGGGAGTGACTTCATCTATAAATTAATTATTTATTAAAAGTTACATGAAAGTTTGTAATATTCTCGAAACAACTCTTTTAAAAGTTTTTGTTTTTCAATATTTTTTTTGAAGAAAAATAATAGATATAAGACCAACGAACGGCTATGACATGACATATTTATAATTTTTAATAGTTATACTTTGATTGATATTTTGATATAAGCTAATTTTTGATTTAAAGTACTAATTTAATACTTGAACCAAAAAGAGTTCTTAACGAGTGGCAAATGAGAAATCGAACTAGTTCGTGCATCTAGAAATCGAAATCGAACTAGTTCGTTCATTTAGTTGAACTGACTATTAATTTACAAATTTGAACTGAACTACGTTTAAAAACTGTATTAAGGCTTTGTAGCTTTAACTTGCTCGTAAAAACCAAACATAATTTAATTGATTTTGTTATTTTCAATTGTTTAGTTCCGCCGCGTATTTCTCCTTTTGCGTTTGAAGATGAAATAACTGAAGGTATGCGAACACAAATAATGTGTTCGAGTAGCCAAGGAGACCAACCATTCAATATCACTTGGCATAGAAACAATGTGGCCATATTAAGCAATGCTCCCATGCCAAATGCCAAAACAAGTTCGAGCGCCACCATGTTGACCAAACCTGGCGAAGAGTTCTTGCCGCCGGATCCGTCGTTGACAATCAATCAGTATGCCCCATTTTCCAGCATATTATCCATACATAACGTCTCCTCATGGCACAATGGCAATTACACGTGCAGTGTGGCGAATCACGCTGGCACAGTTGAATATAGTGCCGTTCTTTCGGTTTCGGGTAAATCAAGAGTAACTATTGTTTTCTAGCAAGAGCAGCCCTTAAAAACGGCAGCCGTATTATTCTACTACCATTCACCGCATTATTGACAAATGTACCTTGCACTCTCGAACACCAATCTCACCGTAAATATTGTAGATTCTGCACTAGGAGGGAAGCGCACATAAATTAAAATTTCCATGCTCAGCTTTATCAGAAGCTGGCCAACATACAAATATACGGAATAAGGTCATCAGTGTATGTATGTTTAAATGGTTGTCTAGGAATGGAACTTATTAATAATCGCTTATTCAGAACTTATAATGCAGGCCCATATCTAACTAATTAGGGATTTCCCACTTTTACTTTAGTTTTAACGAGTACGTTTCATATACTCTTCATTCTTAAACTTCCTCTATCTATAATGCACGTTTCAATGCCTTATAAAACATGTTTAGGAGTTCTCTAATATTTCCAGTTAAGTAAATGTATAATTTTCACTCAAAATATACTATTATTTAACCACTTTCAGGTACATAATATAATATCTATTTTTGCCGATTGAAATGATCGGATGTTTTGATGATGGTAAAAATATTTCCTTACACCCCGATAGTAATATATAGATTTATACAAAAAATATATAAAATATGTTTTTACTTTTATAAAAAATGATCAAAGCTGACATAAATTTTAGTAGAATTTGTAGAAATAATTGCCTTCATTCGAATCCATTCGAAGTCATTATTCAGCTTTTATTAAAGTAAATAATAGAGTAAAACTAGAAAATATATCAATATAGGCCCCTCATTAGATAGCAAACTTTGATGAAGTTCCAACCGTCCATTTATTCATTCAACTTTAAAGGAATTATTCGTAGTCCAAACTTCAATCTTAACTTATATTCAGGACAGGAATCTAGAGCACTGAGCACAATGCACACAGCACTTCTGCACAAAATTTCGTTTACTAACAGCTAAGCAGTATCTCAATCGCATGTAAAGCATCAGTATCAGTATCAGTATTAATATCAGTATCAGTAAAAGTATCGGGCTAACTAATTCGCATGACTAATGAAGATTAAAGATCCATTTGAACAACTAACAAAACTGGAATACTCATTCGTCATAGCTGGGGAAGACAATATAGTTTTTATTTTGAAGGCCAAAAGTAGGAAATAAATTGACGGTACTAATCGAAATTCAACAGTTTACAATAAAAGAAATGTGGTATGATAAATTTTGAAGTGTTTTACAGCAAAATATAAAAAATTTCGTTTTTATTAATCAAAATTCTATACTTAAAAAGTAAGTTAAATTACAAGTCTTACTTTCTTTCAGTCCCTAGTGCTGTTCTCATCTGATGTAAAATAATATTATTTCAATAACAATGAAAATATAATGTATATACAATAATATATTGTTCTCAATAGATCAATATTGTAGTTCTAGTGATGTTTATGCATGTTTCTTAGTTTGCATGATAGTTGAGCCTTGCAAAATTTCGAATTTAAATGGAGTTGCAGATAATAAATTGAATCTTCGACCACAAAATAACTAGTACCACCGCGATGGATCATAAAGCCCACCGATCAAGATGCCATCTTGGGAAATGCAGTTATCGTATCGTGTAAAGCCGACGGATTTCCCCTGCCGACCATTCAGTGGAAGCAGTCTATAGGTAAACTGATCAACAATATAGATTTTTATTATATTTTGTAGAAGAAGTTCAAACTACTTATTATTTCGTAATGTATTTACAATATATTTGAATTTGTATTCAATTAGGCGACACTGGAGAGTATCGTGATCTCAGCTTTGACAATGTCAACTCGCATGCAGTTTTAGTGGTGCATTCGAATGGATCGTTAATGATATCGAAAGTGAGTCGAGAGCACGAGGGAAGTTATCTGTGCCAGGCCAGCAATGGCATTGGAGCTGGTCTCAGCACGCTAATTAAGCTAACAGTGCATGGCAAGTCTTATATATTTTAATGATTAAATAATAACTAATCTGTAATTTCTCTATAAATAGTTGGCCCATCGGTGACGGTGAGCAAAAAACAGCTGTCAATTCGCCGCGGCGAGCGCATCACACTTCGCTGCGAGGCCAATGGCGATCAGCCCCTGGAGATCTCGTGGCGATCGAAGGCTATACGCATTGATCCCTCTTATGATATACGTTATCATATCAAGAATTCGCCGCTGGCTCGTGGTGTCTCATCGGAATTAACCATTCTGCAGACTGTGCTAACCGACAGAGGCGAATACACTTGCATCGCCAACAATGCTTACGGTCGTGATCGTAGCGTTATCCATGTCCAAGTCCAGGAGCCACCCAATTTTCCAGTCAATTTGCATGTACGTGATTTGGGCAGTAGATCGGTGACATTGGCTTGGTCACCGAATGATCAGGATTCGGTCATCCTTGGAGGCGGAGGTGGCAATAATCGGGATTCACAGCCAATATCAAATTACATTCTGCAATACAAAAAGGCAGGAGGTGTGTATGGCTTAAAATATTTAACAATTTATATAGGGAACAATGTAAATTGTTAGAATATGATGAGTGTATCATCTTGGTATTTTGTAGCTTATAGAAATTAGTATTTTGTATTGTTATTAATTCCCTCTTTCGCTTTACTCAGATGTCTGGCATGAGCACAACAACCAGAAGCTGTTGCCTGGGGACAGAACCACAGCTCAACTAGGTTCTCTTCGGCCAGCTCAGGTCTATCACATTCGTCTATTTGCCGAGAACCATCTGGGCACAAGTGCACCCAGCGATGTGCTGTTTGTTCAAACCGATTCCGAAGTGCCCTCTGCACCGCCTCAAGATGTCACCTCAGAGCCACTGGGACCACAGCAGGTTAGTCTATGAACGATCCTCCATAAACGATGTATTTACTAATATGTATATACTTGTAATTAGTTACTGATTACATGGCGAGCTCCTGTACGGGATTCGTGGAATGGCGAGCTCTTGGGCTATACGATTTCTTACCAGAAGCAGAGCACTCCCGACAGCGTGGCGAATCACACAAAGGTTGGCAACCTCATCACCGAGGGACTCAACGATTTTCGCCTGACGGGACTGGAGAAGTATACGCAATATGGCATCACAGTGTCAGCCTACAATGTCAAAGGAGATGGACCACCGAGTGCAGTGGCCTTGGGTCACACGCTCGAGGATGTGCCGTCGGCTGCACCGCGATCTGTGACCTGCATAGCATTGACTGCTCAGAATATACAAATATCTTGGCAATCGCCGCCAAAGGAACTGAGTCATGGCATCATTCAGGGCTACAAGCTGCTCTATGAGCCGGGACTGCTCGAGAGCGAGTACAGCGTGCGGGAGACAAAGATTACGTCCGCATTGAGCACAGTGTTGCATGGTCTGCAACCATATACGAACTACAGTGTCCAGGTGCTGGCCTTCACACGAGCCGGCGAGGGCGTCTCGAGTCCTCCGGTGTCCTGCATCACTGAGGAAGCTGTGCCCGATGCGCCAGAGCTGGTTAAATCTGCCGTGAGCACCGAGACGTCAGTGATAATCAGTTGGCTGCCACCACGGCGACTCAACGGTTTAATAACCAAATACAATGTCTATATACGCATCTTGGAAAAGGGTCAAGAACTGAAGATTCTTAAGGAAATGCTGCCCGCACACAATCGTCACTTTGAGGCCAAGGATCTCAATTTCAGAGAGACCTACGAGGCGTGGGTCACTGCATCCACCAGAGTGGGCCAGGGACCGAGCACGCCAGTGATTAAACTTGTGCCCAGCACCTCGATACCCGCTGCCATCATCTCGTTTAGTCAGACGCTGCATGTCAACTGGAAGTCAGACATTAAGTTGCCCTGCGTTTTTGTGGGCAACCCCAAGGCTAGTGCCGAATGGAAGATTCTCAACAACCGAGGCAAGAAGCAATTCCCACTGGAAGTGAGCAACGATAACACGCTCAGTCTGCGCAACATTCAGCGCAGCCACGAGGGCAACTATTCGTGTGTGGCCCGTAATCCCACAGGCTCCGATCACATTGTCTATCAGCTCTATGTGCAGGGTAAGTAGTTGAGGACTTGCAAAATTAGTATTGAATATCATAAATCGATGGAGTGTCGTGCTTATTAAAGTTGTATCTTAACTAAAATCTAATTTTCTTTTAAGAAATGTCCATTTGTTTAGTTAAAATTTGTAAATGAAGTTATTGGTTTCAAATATCTATTATTATTCTTAATCTTTAAACTAATCGTTAATCGTTATTATTTTTCTAGTGCCACCTGCTGCTCCGATTGTATCGGTGAACTCGGTGCAAAAGAATTCGGTGTCTATTCAATGGCGAGTCGACGATATTGGCGGCTCACCCATCAAGGGCTACACTTTGACCTACAGACGTGACGCGTCCGACTGGGAGGAGATTCAAATTGATCGCCGAGTCACCTCCTATATGCTGGAGGATCTGCAGTGTGGCACCCAGTACAAGTTCACCATGAATACTTACAATAAGATTGGTTCCAGCGCCGCTAGTTCAACAGTCTCAGCTCAGACAAAAGGTAAGTTCATTGGTGGAATCAAAAGTTAACAACTGAACTCATTCCATTGTATTGCAGGCAACAAACCATTTGCACCGCAGAAACACAGTTTCCTCCGCTCCAACACCACGTCAGTGATCCTGGATTTATCCTCGTGGCAGGATGGCGGCTGTCCCATTCTTCACTACAGCATCGAGTTTAAGCGCTACAAATCTTCGAGTGATTGGATAATTGTTTCCAATAAAATCGAAACCAATGTGAGTACTTCATGTACGCAATTTTTTTACCTCTTAATTATATTTTACGTTTTGTAGACTCGCTATATCATCGGGGATTTGGAGCCAGGAACCGCTTACAATTTGCGCGTGACGGCAAACAATAATGCTGGTTCAACCACAAAGGAATTCTACTTTGAAACACAAAATCTGATCGGATTCAGCGGTGGTTTGGGTAATGATGAGATGCCCGATGATCAGCAAACTGTGTTTAGCGATGCTCATCTGATTGCCGTGATCATCTCATCGATATTTGGCACAATTTTGGCATTAATTGGCGCATTCATATGCTTCAAGAACTGTGAGGAATTAGCATATGAGTAGTGATATAAATGTTATTAAATATTTGTACTTTCATTCGTAGATCCACGCACGTTGTTCACCCGCAATCTGGATTCACTGAGACCGCAGAATGGTGGGAGCGATGGCAAGGATATTCAGAGTCGAGAGCACTTTTATGGTACAGTACGAAAATCTTGCCAGCAATCTCCGCCTGAATCGGTGGCTGGCCTTGAGCGTATACCAGAGTACTCAGAAGATATCTATCCTTACGCCACATTCCATTTGCCAGAACATGAAAACCAAACTGGAAATATTCCTTTAAACTACACAGGAAGTTCCACCAAATACGATGACAGCACCCTCTGCAGCTCCGGCGTGAAGGGGAAACGCAGCACGACAACGAGTGTGGGCGGAGGCAACTCCAATGCGAATCTGACCAGCATGATGGTTGGATCACCCGATGATGGCAATCACTTGAACACGACCGACAAGCGACACAAGCGACGTTCGAAGATCATCAAATCGGAGTCGGAGGAATATGATAGTCTCAATAGTGACAGTGAATTAAGTGGGGAAAGAGAACGCATGCGTGATGATAACAGTTACTTGGAGGATGAGGAAGTATCAGGTAAGCTCGATAATGAACCATATTACTATAAACTATATATGTGACCAATCTATTCTCAGCTCATAACAAGAAGATGCGCAACAGTGGAGGGAATAGTAAGGATAGGTCTTCTGTATTTAGCAGACCTCAACTGCATAGTAAGTTAGTACCTAATCTTAGTCTCATCAACATTATCATTTCCCATGAAAATCAATAAGGCAAACAGAGAGAGAAAAATTCAATTCATTTACATAAATAATTGCACTATAAAAATACTGAAACTTAAGCAATAGAATATTAATGGGAGTTAACTTTTAAATAACAAAAATCTTGCTTAATTTAATTGATTATTTTGTTTTATGAAAATGTAATCATACTTTGTTTGAATTGTAATTTTTCTCTCTGTGTTCTTGCTTATACGTTTACTCTACGCCTAATTGTGATCCACTTTTGCAGCATCTTGGACCCCGTTCCCATCGACTACCGGCTCTTTGAGCCGACAGCAAAGCAACAGCGCAAATCAACGCATTCTGGCGATGCCCAGCGGAAAGCTCTCGCAATTGCATCTACCAAAGATGCAGCCAAATGTGCAGATCTGTCCCGAAGTGTATCCGGTCGTCAGCGATACAAAAGTGCCGATAATAATGCCAACAGCGGCACCCTTAATCGCGATTGTGGGGAAGCCAACAAGGGCATCACCCGACCAATTGCACAGCCGGGGGCATATATTGAAAAACTAAAGCCGCAGAGAAATGTCGATCAACATGGTTGTATTTCGTCGATAACATGCTACAACAAGGGGTACGGTGATAAGAATGCCAAATTAATTAATCGAGGAGGAGGAGGAGGATCAACAGGAGGCGGAGATCAACTAGAGCTAATCGGTTCACATCGTCACATCTATAGCATTGAGCCCATGGAACTGATGGCCATGGAGTCGCTGAGCAACTCCGAGACCTTGGCCATGGGCAGTACTATGATGGATAACAATCAATATCAAATGGAAAACAGCTTGGAAAATATTTCCAATTGCAGCGATCACATTCTCAACGAAAAGCACGTTAGTCCGCCATCGGCGTTTATCGATAGAATTGGACAAATTTGAAAAGTTGAACAATAGAACGAACATTATTGTTAGCAATAGCAAAAGGAATATTTAGTCATTTAGATGTATGTATGTATGTATTTATCTTGTATATTGCAAGGTTTCCTTCAGATTCGACAATTCATTTGATGCTTCAAGTTGCCCTTAGACTGAAATGTTCCTTGATCAGAACTGCAAGTCGATCTACTAAGAGTATTATACATACACTGCCTAATACAAAATGAACGAAGATCAATTCTCACACTGAATTCAAGATCAATTAAACTTCAATTTCACAATTGCATATATTTTGTAGTGTTCAAAGGAATATCAAATGATCAACTACTTGCATTTAGACTTAAGATAGACAATTATTGTGAGATCACCTTTACAGTGGTTAGTCAGTTTGGGGATTAAAGATATTATTATTATTATTATTAATACTATTATTATTATGATATAATTGGATTATAAATTTACTTAATTCATAAACGAATAGCTATAGGCATAGAATTTGCTAACTGTCTAATTGGTGTACGAATGCAAATCGAGACGAGTCGAGCATTTCGCATTCATAATTGTTGCATTTACTTGCAAGCATTTTTGGGGGACAGGTAATTTGGATCAATGTCAATATAGTATAATTAGACTGAAGCACCAATGCTATCGATTCAAGAATATTAATGAACATATAATGATATCAATATCTTAACATACTCGTAACTTAGATAACTGACATTCTTAAAATTAATATAAACATTAACAAAACAACGTAGCATTAACAGTAACTCGTGCTAACATTTAAGTATACACTAGTTTTATACTGTTAAAAGCAATTATTGCAATTTTAAATAACATATTCATATATTATATTAATTCATCATTACGACAAATACTTATTATAGCGACTCGCGACAAATAGACCGTTATATATTGTATGTACATACATAACATACATTCATATGTATCTATGTGGAGATATGCATGTATTGCGTAAAACGTATGTTATAAGAAATCTTACATATGCTAAGCATGAATGATTTATGTGTATTCGTTTTAAGATATTTTAAACTCAAGCTCAATTTGTACTGTCAATTGAAATAGGAAATTAAAAGGATGTTGTGTAAAAATTTATAAAGTTTGACATTTTTATTTTATATAAGTATAAGAAAATCCATCGTATCTCAGCAATTTGAACGACGACCGTGAACTCCTTTGGCACAAGTATAGTTCTAATAAATACAAATTGATTGACACATTTTTTCACGCGGAGTTAGTTTTAATAATATGCAGTATGAAACGTGAATAATGCGATCGAGTTTAAAGTCGGTTTTCAATTTAGATTCAAAAAGACGTTAATACAGTACATTTTTTTACACTTAGTTCTGGTTGTTGATGGTCAAATTTAGTCGTTGCGAACAGAAGAAAAATTGCAAATCTTCAAGTAAAATACCAGGCGAACATAAGTCCGTAGCAAGTAATAATACAGAAAATCAATTGCACCACGTGGTCATGCCTTAAGAGAATCACAGCTGGGCAATCAACTTACTAACTAATTATATTCGCCTGGTACTTTATGCTTCACGTGAAATTTTTCTAGAAATCCTCCTAAGAATTTTCGTAATATTCTCTTATTCTATTAGGCCAACAGAAGTGTATAGAAGCAGGTTGTTGTTCCTAGCGCCACATGTTTTAATTCTGTCCAATCAGGTGTGAGCTCTTAGGATCCATGCAAGAGCACACTTCCTGAGAAATTAACCAATGGCAGCAGGGCTATATTTCAAGATCAATACACTTGCTACTCTATTATGTTCGCCTGGTATCAAAGGTATCAAAGGGGGCAATCTGGATTCACTGAGACCGCAGAATGGTGGGAGCGATGGCAAGGATATTCAGAGTCGAGAGCACTTTTATGGTACAGTACGAAAATCTTGCCAGCAATCTCCGCCTGAATCGGTGGCTGGCCTTGAGCGTATACCAGAGTACTCAGAAGATATCTATCCTTACGCCACATTCCATTTGCCAGAACATGAAAACCAAACTGGAAATATTCCTTTAAACTACACAGGAAGTTCCACCAAATACGATGACAGCACCCTCTGCAGCTCCGGTGTGAAAGGGAAACGCAGCACGACAACGAGTGTGGGCGGAGGCAACTCCAATGCGAATCTGACCAGCATGATGGTTGGA
Organism: Drosophila kohkoa; assembly: GCA_019972355.1. NCBI lineage: Eukaryota > Metazoa > Arthropoda > Insecta > Diptera > Drosophilidae > Drosophila > Drosophila kohkoa. Next base: position 836,556 of record BJEL01000033.1, on the reverse strand, counting down.
TCACCCGATGATGGCAATCACTTGAACACGACCGATAAGCGACATAAGCGACGTTCGAAGATCATCAAATCGGAGTCGGAGGAATATGATAGTCTCAATAGTGACAGTGAATTAAGCGGGGAAAGAGAACGCATGCGTGATGATAACAGTTACTTGGAGGATGAGGAAGTATCAGGTAAGCTCGATAATAATCCATATTACTGGCAACTATATATGTGCCGAATCTATTCTCAGCTCATAACAAGAAGATGCGCAACAGTGGAGGGAATAGTAAGGATAGGTCTTCTGTATTTAGCAGACCTCAACTGCATAGTAAGTTAGTACCTAATCTTAGTCTCATCAACATTATCATTTCCCATGAAAATCAATAAGGCATACAAAGAGAAAAAAATTCAATTCATTTACATAAATAATTGGACTATAAAAATACTGAAACTTAAGCAATAGAATATTAATGGGAGTAAACTTTTTAATAACAAAAATCTTGCTTAATCTAAGTTATTATTTTGTTTTATGAAAATGTAATCATACTTTGTTTGAATTGTAATTTTTCTCTCTGTGTTCTTGCTTATACGTTTACTCTACGCCTAATTGTGATCCAATTTTGCAGCATCTTGGACCCCGTTCCCATCGACTACCGGCTCTTTGAGCCGACAGCAAAGCAACAGCGCAAATCAACGCATTCTGGCGATGCCCAGCGGAAAGCTCTCGCAATTGCATCTACCAAAGATGCAGCCAAATGTGCAGATCTGTCCCGAAGTGTATCCGGTCGTCAGCGATACAAAAGTGCCGATAATAATGCCAACAGCGGCACCCTTAATCGCGATTGTGGGGAAGCCAACAAGGGCATCACCCGACCAATTGCACAGCCGGGGGCATATATTGAAAAACTAAAGCCGCAGAGAAATGTCGATCAACATGGTTGTATTTCGTCGATAACATGCTACAACAAGGGCTACGGTGATAAGAATGCCAAATTAATTAATCGAGGAGGAGGAGGAGGATCAACAGGAGGCGGAGATCAACTAGAGCTAATCGGTTCACATCGTCACATCTATAGCATTGAGCCCATGGAACTGATGGCCATGGAGTCGCTGAGCAACTCCGAGACCTTGGCCATGGGCAGTACTATGATGGATAACAATCAATATCAAATGGAAAACAGCTTGGAAAATATTTCCAATTGCAGCGATCACATTCTCAACGAAAAGCACGTTAGTCCGCCATCGGCGTTTATCGATAGAATTGGACAAATTTGAAAAGTTGAACAATAGAACGAACATTATTGTTAGCAATAGCAAAAGGAATATTTAGTCATTTAGATGTATGTATGTATGTATTTATCTTGTATATTGCAAGGTTTCCTTCAGATTCGACAATTCATTTGATGCTTCAAGTTGCCCTTAGACTGAAATGTTCCTTGATCAGAACTGCAAGTCGATCTACTAAGAGTATTATACATACACTGCCTAATACAAAATGAACGAAGATCAATTCTCACACTGAATTCAAGATCAATTAAACTTCAATTTCACAATTGCATATATTTTGTAGTGTTCAAAGGAATATCAAATGATCAACTACTTGCATTTAGACTTAAGATAGACAATTATTGTGAGATCACCTTTACAGTGGTTAGTCAGTTTGGGGATTAAAGATATTATTATTATTATTATTAATACTATTATTATTATGATATAATTGGATTATAAATTTACTTAATTCATAAACGAATAGCTATAGGCATAGAATTTGCTAACTGTCTAATTGGTGTACGAATGCTAATCGAGACGAGTCGAGCATTTCGAATTCATAATTGTTGCATTTACTTGCAAGCATTTTTGGGGGACAGGTAATTTGGATCAATGTCAATATAGTATAATTAGACTGAAGCACCAATGCTATCGATTCAAGAATATTAATGAACATATAATGATATCAATATCTTAACATACTCGTAACTTAGATAACTGACATTCTTAAAATTAATATAAACATTAACAAAACAACGTAGCATTAACAGTAACTCGTGCTAACATTTAAGTATACACTAGTTTTATACTGTTAAAAGCAATTATTGCAATTTTAAATAACATATTCATATATTATATTAATTCATCATTACGACAAATACTTATTATAGCGACTCGCGACAAATAGACCGTTATATATTGTATGTACATACATAACATACATTCATATGTATCTATGTGGAGATATGCATGTATTGTGTAAAACGTATGTTATAAGAAATCTTACATATGCTAAGCATGAATGATTTATGTGTATTCGTTTTAAGATATTTTAAACTCAAGCTCAATTTGTACTGTCAATTGAAATAGGAAATTAAAAGGATGTTGTGTAAAAATTTATAAAGTTTGACATTTTTATTTTATATAAGTATAAGAAAATCCATCGTATCTCAGCAATTTGAACGACGACCGTGAACTCCTTTGGCACAAGTATAGTTCTAATAAATACAAATTGATTGACACATTTTTTCACGCGGAGTTAGTTTTAATAATATGCAGTATGAAACGTGAATAATGCGATCGAGTTTAAAGTCGGTTTTCAATTTAGATTCAAAAAGACGTTAATACAGTACATTTTTTTACACTTAGTTCTGGTTGTTGATGGTCAAATTTAGTCGTTGCGAACAGAAGAAAAATTGCAAATCTTCAAGTAAAATACCAGGCGAACATAAGTCCGTAGCAAGTAATAATACAGAAAATCAATTGCACCACGTGGTCATGCCTTAAGAGAATCACAGCTGGGCAATCCACTTACTAACTAATTATATTCGCCTGGTACTTTATGCTTCACGTGAAATTTTTCTAGAAATCCTCCTAAGAATTTTCGTAATATTCTCTTATTCTATTAGGCCAACAGAAGTGTATAGAAGCAGGTTGTTGTTCCTAGCGCCACATGTTTTAATTCTGTCCAATCAGGTGTGAGCTCTTAGGATCCATGCAAGAGCACACTTCCTGAGAAATTAACCAATGGCAGCAGGGCTATATTTCAAGATCAATACACTTGCTACTCTATTATGTTCGCCTGGTATCAAAGGTATCAAAGGGGATCTCGTCGTTACCAACGTCCAAAAGTACCAAATCATCATTTGAAATACCAGACAAACATAATAGAGTAGCAATCAATAATAAAGAAAGTGAATTCCACCACGTACTCCAGATCTGCGAAGATCACCACAGTATTCATTGCAGCTAAGTGATTAATCCTTCTGCTGCTTAAGTATGTTCGCCTGGTACTTCAGCTGCTCCAAGTGGCATTTAAATTTATTCATTCTTATTGACATTTTCTTATATTTTACTAGGCCAACAGAAGTGACTCGTAGGTGGCTGTAGACAAAGACACTCACTTTAATTCTGACCAATCAAATGCAAGCTCTCGGTCTCCCTCTCTTAAGCTCTATATACGACAGCACATGACCTGAGAAATTGGCCAATGGTAGATCAATCCACATTTCCAGATCAATCCACATTCTACTCTATTATGTTGGACTGGTATTTCACAAGGGATCTCGTCAAAATTAGTAAAGTTTATGAATCTGACTTGTTACGAAAGTAAAAAGTACCAAATCATCATGTGAAATACCAGGCGAACATAAATTAGCAGCAAGCAATAGTACAGAAAGTCAATTGTACCACGTGCTTCTGCCCTGAGAGGAGCAAGTGACCAATTCCTATTGTAATTTGCTTATATTTTACTAGGCCAACAGAAGTAACTAGTAGGTGGCTGTAGACAAAGTCACTTGCGCCACGTGCTTTAATTCTGACCAATCAGATGCAAGCTCTCGGACTCCCGCTCTTAAGCTCAATATATGAGAGCACACGTAGTGAGAAATTGACCAATGCACTATGTTGAATTTGACCCGTTTTTGTGGCCAAAATTAAAAATTTTGAAATTAACAAGATTTTTGAATGCAGGTTTCTTGTATAATAAAGGTTATTGCTATAGGAAGGTATTTTAGAAAAGTGGGCGTGTCAACGCCCACATAAATCGAAAAAAATTTCAATTTTCAAGTTAGAGACCCGAATTTTGGAACACATGATGAATGTCCTATTTCAAATGCGTCCTGAAAATTTAGTTCAGATCGGATAATAAATATGGAAGTTATTCAAGAAAAAAAATCGCAAAGGCTTTACTAGTTCTGCAATTCTGATCAAAATGTTGCTCCCTAATAATTCAAATTACGCAAAAAACCGCAAAAAACGCATAATGAGCTTACATATTATGAATTCAGAATTGACAGATCTACAACATGTATATGGACACTCACTGAACAAATTTGAACATTTTAGTTAAAACCTTTTGGAAAGTTCATCTTTCTTTCGAAAAGTGACAAGGGGACAACACTTGCTAAATATACAAATTGTTAGAAAAATACGAACAAAACACGCAACATATTAGTATCAACACATAGTAATAACTTGAAGAAGTAATATTCCTTTTGAATTTTATTATTTAATGATTTTTTGTGGGAGATATGCCAATTTGAAATTGCATCGCAAATTTAACATTTAACACTGCACGTATTGTCTGCTTGCAACTGCTTACTTTAACAGCTGTTATTTTAACATTAAACTGTTAAGTTAACATTTTAGGTATACAATATCGCGATTTGATCATTTCTCAACATGGTAACATTAAAAAAACGGAAATTTGAATACTAGCGAAAAATGAGTTTTGGCCACGAAAACGGGTCAAATTCAACATAGTGCAATGGTAGCTAAGCTACATTTTCAGATCAATCCACTTTCTCCTCTATTATGTTCGCCTGGTGTTTTAGTTGCTCCACGTGGCATTTAGCAAGGGATCCCGTACTCAATCGGTGATAGAATGATTTTGCATTTTTTCCTAAGGTCTACGCTATTCCCTCTATAAAGGTTTTGTGACACAGTTTCTGTAATGCGCGCTTTTTTCTATGGAAACAAATCTAATATTCTTTACAGAGGACGAGTTGGGTGCATATTCTACTCTATCGAGTTGTCCATAGCCACAATATCTCTAATCTAAGCATACTAAAAAGAACGAATGTCCTACCGTACTGAGAAAGGACATTAAATTCGTCCTTGTTATTCTCAAATTATTCTGCAATTTGCAAATTTTACATAAGGATTCTTAGCCAATGATTTTTTGATACGAATTGATAGAGATAGTTCAGGAGATCCTAACAATACATGTCCTTTGAAAATGCGAAAGGATATGGTTAAACTATGACTGATTTTCATTTAGTTTAAATGCATTGCATGCTGCCCCTAAAAGTATGCAATGCATACGAATAATTCGCTGGAGTTCGGACTCCCTCTCTTAGGTTTCACATGTTAGAGTACACGTGCTGAGAAGTAGATCAAGGCAAGGCGTATTTGAAAGCATTTCTAAATCAATCCACCGGCTACTTTATTATATTCGCCTGGTATTTCAGTTGCTCCACGTACCATTTTACAATTTTATTGTTTGTTTGTAAGAATTCCATGACTGATAGAATAAATTTAAGGCCTCCAGTTCCAGTTCCGGGTTTGCGAAACAGTTTCTGCAAAGCGCACTTTTATAATATGGAACTATATTAAGTATTATTTACAGAGATCTTCTGCTGAGTCCACTTTCTACTATATCCAGTTTTCAATAGGCGCAAAGATAACTCTAATCTGACCATGCTGTAAAAAACGGTCAAGTTACAAGGACTTTCTTGTTTAACAAAAATTGGGTAAAAAATATTTCAAGCGAAATATCTTGATTAGACAAATCAGCAGCATACTGAAATACAGAAAATCAATCAACATACATATGTGGACAGAGAATATTGTCTAGCGCTCTTAGGATCCACAATGCGAGAATAACTTTATTCTTAGCTGTAGTCACCTGTTACTCTATTATGTTCGCCTGGTATTCCAGCAAATCTACGTTTTTTTTAGGGAATCTGTAAGTTTATTATGTCCATCTACTATTTAATTTGCTGTAACATGAATTTTACAATAAATTTCGTAGAGCGGAAATTTATAAATTAAATATTGCATAGTTATATTGTGCATAATAAAGCACTTACCAAATTTATCTTATCCGATGACCTTTTTTACAAATCGTGAAATTAAAGTTATAGTCTGTTGTTTTTATTTATTATTTTAAAGAATATTATAAAATATAATTATATAAGATATTTTGGTTAACTATATTTTATGAGCATGTGTTTATTTAAAAAACATTTCTCGTCATTTGAATTTGTATTGTAAAAATCCATCCAATGCTTTTCTCTGAAGAATTTGGTTGGGTTCACTTTCAGTACAAACTGACAAATGATGTATTGAAGGATAATCCAAGTGCCCTTAATGCAAAGTGATGCAATTAGTCCTTCGAAACCAATAGATCAAGTATTTTCAAATCGTTGAAGAATTTGTCTGAAATAATCATTTTTAAATGGAAGTTATTTTTATTAGTTCAATTTTAAAACTATTTTTTTTATTATTTTCCTTATTATATAATATTTTAAGCTAAAGCAATATATCTTTAAATGCACCTTCTTATCACGTTTCTAATTTCAAGTTATTATCTAATCTTAATCGAATCCCTTCCCTCTATTATCTTTTGCACTTTCGATGTGGTATTGAAAAAGGTCATCGCTAGTTGAGGGAGGACTTCCGGCATATTTAGTGGCAAGCTAATGTGTTTGCTGCTAGAGACAAGATAGAGATAACGATAAAGAGGGCAAACATACTTTCACAGCACTCAGATCTGAGATGGCACAATTCATCATATTTATCATTGTCATTGAGGAAATTTAAGAAAAGTGCTCACTTTACGGTTCGCGTGTATCTGTGTGGTAAGTGGAGATTTGTTTATACGCCTAATGCTTAATAGAGGAAGCGTATTGAGTGCGCCATTCACAAGGAAGCTATGAGCAGCAGATGAGTGACTGCTACTCAGCAGCTAGTAAAGCATTCTACGCTCTGTAGGTAGTCGTCTGTGCATTATTATATTTAACAAACTAATTTAAAATATGTTATGAGAACAAAAGGAATTCTTGCGTGAACTGAATTTTGAAAACATTGGGAAGCAGCCACGCAAACCATAATAAGCTCTGTCAGCGTGACCAGCGGCGAAACCCCACTTCCAACCTCCCAACCTCTCAAACCCCCCCCAACCTAAACCCCCTATCAACCCGTTTTGTTGCTCAGCTATGAGGGTGCACAAAGTTTACAAGGTTTTCGTGAATATTTTCAATATGACGACATACATGTGCATACTTCAACAGAGGTTCGCAACATCAGCAACATGGTTTTCCTTACCTGGCGCATACTAGTAACATAGCAAGCTACGGAAAATGCGAACCTTCTATGTGTGTGTATTTGTGTATGTGTGTATGTGCTCGACAAATATTTGAAGCAGAAAATGCCACCAAAAGAATTCGTATAAGGGACTACATAACATATTTTATTTTACTGTTGTTTCACATTACTCGGCATTTTGTGCCAAGACTCAACAGAGGCGGACACATAACTTAGACACAACACCAGCCAAACACACCAAAAGCATCACCATCACCATCAGCAGCATCATCGTCATCCTTATCGTCAGCGTCATCTCTCTCACTCACACCGTTGAACCCTTCTCAGTGTCTCCAACGATGCCTCAACTATTATTGCCTGATATTAGCTGAAGCTTATTAATAAATTGCAATAAATAGAACTCACAGCAGACATTCCCTCACATCACAGTTCAACTGTCTGACCTACGACAAGGATGCTTAGAATTGCTATAAGTAAACTAAATGTTTGATAAAGAATATAGTAAAGAATAAAAAGTGTTAAAAACTGAAATATATACAAACAAATATTTATAGTACATTCATCTAAAATTGTTCAGTGACTATCTGAATAGCGGAGCACAGTGCAATCGGTAAGAACTGGGAGGCTGTAATTATAATAGTGAAAGATCTTTCAAAATTCAAATTCTACCCATTTTTAATCAAATAAATAAATATTAAATCTAAATTTTAATAATATACTATAGTATATATTTTGACAGTTTTTTCGAAAGATTAATGCTCTTTTTACTGTCAGATCCATTATTTGTAGGATTGATTGTCTTTTAAATTTAACACGCAATCTAGATACAGAATTCATAAATGTTTAATCAACCAACATTTATTAAGTGTTAAATTAAATCATAACTGAGGAAAGTCAAAAATGACAATTAGTGTTTTCACTTATATATCACATATTAATTTGACTGACTGTTTGATTGTTTAATTTGATTGTCTTAATCAAATATGATAATCAGATCTTAGTCACTTTGGTTGAAAATCCAATATATTTTGTACTCAGTAGTATATTTTTCATGTAGTACAATATTGATAAACCAAATTTTAGTATTTTGAGGTAATGGTATATTTAAAGAATATGGTTTTATTAAAAATTGGTAGCGGGTAACTCACAGTCTTCTTACTTCTTTTTATTCAAATTTGCTTGTTTTAGAAATGTTTTTTATTTGAGGAATTTCTGTAAACTAAACTTGTCATATACAGTAGTCTACTTTTGTGAATTTCAGGCACACACAAGTAGAAGGATAACTACTTTAAATGTGCATTTAAATTCAAATCGAAGTTTTATTTTATTGATTTTGATTCAATTTCCTTATCCGCATTTTAAGGATATTGTGTATACGTTTGACGCCTGAGCATCGTGGCATTTTATTTATTTATTTATTTCGTGTGTGTTTCCGCTTAAAGTCAGCGTGGTAAAAAAAGGATAGCCAAATACTGCGGACATTTAATATCCATATTGAAGACGATTTTATTTTATTTTATTTTACGTTTGCCAATTCTTAAATACATAAGTAAATCAAATCTTGAATTAAGTTTGTATTATCATTTTGAGCTTTGTGAAAGTTATATTATTTTGTTTATTGACTTATTGATAAATTCGCTGCTTTATTTGCCAAGAAAGTGGTTGTTTTGTATTTAGAAACTTGGAAGAATTCGAATTGTTGACAATACAAATATTTTGCAGTTATTTGACTTTTAATACACCGCTGCAGGCAACTGCTTTCCTCAACTATTCTTGGATTTTCTTGATTTCCATTTCATTTGTTATAAATATGCATTTCTATAAACAAACGTGGAAAGCTGAAACCAATTTTGTACCCTCAGGGTTGAAAACTTATAAACTAAAAGTGCTCTATGCATTGTGGTTTGGTTTTGAGTCTTTGAATAGCAAATTTAGTTCTAAAGATGTGCAGCATAAAATAGAATATTTATATTCCTGAAGTTGCTAATTTTATTACACTCTTTTGAAAAGTGGGTCACAGTTGCAATTGAAGTAAAAATCAGTGGAAATCAGACCACAAATAATGTAAAATGCAAGCCTCTGTTGTTGATTGTTATTTTCTTTCTGATTTTTCAATTGTTGACTGCAATATATAGCAAGTAAGATTGCTACAGGTGAGTGTGCTCGATTGTTAGATACTTGTTAACTACTTTTAAAGAAAGGAATAAACAAGATAAATGACTGTAATCTCATTATATTTTGAGAAATACTACATTATTAAATTATTGGTATTCCAAGAATTTATGGTATTAAATACTGAATATATATAGCTATTTCATATAATTGTACATCAAAGATATTTCCATAAAACTCTATGCGAATCGCAATAGTGAAATTAAAAGTTTAGTTCAATTCGAACTATTCAATTTTTGGAGCTATCAAATATTTTATATATCAAATGAATATAAATAAATAAAAATATAAATATATGTTTATATAAAAAAGTGCAGTTAAAAAATTAACCATTTGGTATTCTCTTTTAGAATAAGAATTATAGATAAATGTATTATATTTTGTATAAAAGAAGTTAGTTAGAAGACTTTTCTTGTCTTTGACTTAGGTGCATAAAAAACAACTTTTAGGGCAAAGCATATTTCGCTTCATGTTTCTCGTGTTTAGTTAGCTCAAGCAATCGCCATAAGTCCCTTTACAACATCCCCCGCTCTACTCTCCCTCAGTCGTATTACGTGTATGTCATTGCAACAGAGTTCTTGAAATTCCGGCAATTTAATTCTTGAACGCTCCATTTGATGCAGGCACGCTAATCAAAATTCGATAGCTTGACCGACCAAATACGCGTATGTAACTGTATGTGTGTGTGAGTGTGTGCACACACTCAAACACACACACAGATGCATGTGTGGAACTCTTATTCCTCTGGGCAAACATTTGTTTACTCGTTCGTTGAAGTAATATATCATAATTCATTAATTCCGTGTGTTCAATTTTCCACAGCGCAAAAAAAGAAGGAAAAAAGAAAAAATAACCTGCCTGGGACATTTCATAACTAATGTTGCGAAATGATTAATATTATATAATAATAGCCAATTGTAACGCCAATTGTTTGACCTCTGAACTTGTGCATTTAGTTGCATTTGATATTTGAATTGATTTGCTGTTTGAAACAGTTGAATTATTAAAGCGAAATTTAATAATAATGTATTTAACCTAAATTGAACTTTATTTATTTTAAATGTATGGTAAGCATATTTAATATTATATTACATCATCATGTTAAGCTTGTAATTCAATTTTAAATATGTGTGCTATTGAAATTATTAAAACATATAGCTCTAAATTAGAGAGTAATTTAAATATGTTTACACTTCAATTACAACTGGTTAATCAATACAAAAGTTATATAGACCAGAAACATATTTAATTAGATATGTCGTGTAAATTAAAAGGATGAAATCATTTCGCATTACAGCACATTTTTACAGTATAACCTTTGCTAATCCTACGTTTCTAGTTTGCTGAAAAAGTGGCAAGTTTATTTAAAAATAAAGTGGATTTTCCGCGATACTTTTGTTGTGGAAAGTTGCTAATCTAGACTAGTCTAGTTTGTCAGCAATAAGTACTCGGGGGAGTTTGCCATCAAACGTGACTTTGAAACTTTCTAGACAACATTTACGTGGATGCTGAGTTAGTTGCTCTTGGTTCTGCTCCTTGTGCTGTGTCCTGTATAGTTAGTTAACTTACAACACAATGAGTAAGGTGCACGCCCAAAAGTCTACTTCAAGGAGTAGTTTACAGCATTCGATTAAAATTCGAAATGAAACTCAAGCAAAACTGGCCTCTTTAACCCTTCCCTCTCCTCTTGCCATTTTCACCCTTTAAATCACAGCCAACCATTATGAATTAAATCGTACACACATTTGGCATTTAATTAGAGGCATAACTCGAATACTTTGTAAATTTACGACTGTTTGTTCGAAAATTTAAAAGTTTATTTACTGAAATTAATTCACATTCCCCTTTTAATTATTAGTCAATGTCAATGGGCGACTGAGAGTTCTCCGCCTTCACGCCCACTTTCCTCCCATCTCCAACATCTCGAAGAACTCTTGAACTTATACAAACTGGCATAAAAATTAATGTTTATTATGGCAGACGCTAGAGCTGAAAAACTCAAGTTAGCTGCTCGCCAATATACTCGCAATTGCAAGTCTGTTTTTAATTGGGGTGGGCAGCAAAGGGGAGTCAGAAAAGAGAAAGGAAGGAAAGAGTATTACAAATTGAAAAAAAAAGATATTATATGTATGTTTATGTACGCCAGCATACTTCTTTATCCAACTGTATACAAAACTAGATCGCAGTGATAATAAGAACTATGTTATAAAATGAACTAAAAGAGAGTCGCGTAGCTTTGATTCAGATACCAAAATTCAACAAATTATTAGGTCGTAATCAAATTGTAATTTTGTAGGATTAAGTTATTTATAAGCCATATTTCATTTTATTAACACTATTTCTTTTAACATTAATATTTCAAAGATATATGCATTCTTGTTTTTTGTTAATTAAAATTAAGAACAGTTGAATTGTTTAAAAATAAATACAATAAGCTGTTATACCTAAATTTTGTATTCAAGTTGTTTATATATAAAATTTAATTCGTAAGCACTGATATTTCAAAGAACACATCTGTATGCCAAATTGGGTATAATAAACCAATTACCAATATATACCAAATTTGATATAATATACCAAACACTAATATATACTAAATTGGGTACAATATACCAATTACCAATATATACCAAATTGGGTACAATATACCAAATATCAATATATACAATATTCTGTATAATATACATATTACCAATATATACAAAATTGGATATAATATACCAATTACCAATATATATCAACTTGGGTATTATATACTAAATACCAATATAGTCCAAATTATGTGTAATATACCAAATTCTAGATTATATACTAAAATAGTTATTATTATTTAATACAAATTTTTAGCTATTTATGCATTTTACAATATCTTAGCCTATATGATATTCATACTTAATTATACAATATAAACTTGAAAAATGTTTACTACTATTTCGAAGCAAGTGCTGTTGAATGCTCACTTTGATTGGCTATAATTTCTGGTAACTATTTCTCTACAAATATTTCAACAAATTTGAGCAAAATGCAATTTGAAGCAAGTATGCGAGAACATGACATTGACAGCAAATCATTTTACACGTCCCTAATCCAAGGCAAAGATTTGCAGCAAAGAGAACTAACGAAAATATGAGTTGGTCAAGTAGAAAAACAACAGACTAACTATCGAAATACCCTGCATAATTGAATGAGACGAATATAATAACAACTAATAATAGAAGCATATCAAAGTAGCAGCCTTTACTCTGCATTCATATTAGCTGCAAGGATATAAATTCTTTTTTATATGCTTTTCAGTTTGGGTGGTAAAGAAATTACAGTGACTGCAAATAGGAAATACGAGGTACAAGAATACTTACACTCCAAGAAGATGTGAACACTGCAAACGCATTAGAATCGAGTTGAAGAATGTTTTCCGCAGTTTGAAACATATTTTCTTTATATGTATTCTTTTTTTCTTCTGTCTGCTGACAAGCGTCTTAGGATTTCGCCTGCTGACAGGAGACAGGAGACAGGAGAGCGAGGTAAGCTGCATATCAACACACTCTCACACACACACGCGTCGCACATACACACAGTTACAGTTATGTATTAAGTAGGAACGTGAAGCATGGTAACCCCAATGACATACTAAAATGCCTTGGATCTGACACATCTTCTCGTAGGTCTGTCTCACAATGAAGCCTCTGGTCGAATCCCCAATCGTCTCTCCATGTGTGCCAACTGAGCGGCAAGGCGAAGCGGAAGGGGAAAGGGAAGGGATGTGGCATTAAGAGACAGAGAAAGCCTTAGCATCATACTTCACCCCTCTTCCTCTCCCTCTCTCTGCGCTTTACCCAGTTGCTGTCAAAACGCTGTCAATTTTTCTTGCGAACATTTTAACGCTAAATTATTAAGTGCCAAATGTCGGAAATGTCTGCATTACACACAGTCAAGCATGTCTTGAAATGCCAGCTCAGGATGTACAGTGTACACTCTGCTGTGTAAACAAATATGTTCAGCACAAAGAGATACAAAATACAAATGTAGACATTTATCTAAACATATTAACTTGATGGGTTGTAATTTAGTCAGTCTATATATTAAATAAAGAAACAGTTCAATTAGGGCAAATAATTGTATTACCTCGTTACTTTATATATGTTATGTATATAATAACAATAATGCACTTTTCATTTCATTATTTAACTTTTAGGAACGAATTAAATAGTTATGAATTACAAAATTTTCAGGTTAGATATCCGCTTGCCATTTTGATCTAGAGCAAAACAGTGCAGTATTATTCTTAAAATATACCAAATGCAAACATCGCTAACATACAGAAATATACTGAATCCTATATTTGATATATTTATATAGCATTGCATTCAAAATAGACCATTCAGATTATTAGAATTTTTTCCACGAATGATTTTTTTTTTGGCTGTAGCTTAAAATTAAATTCTAGGATATAAAGTGCAAGCCGAACTGAACTTAATAAAATATTTTTTAAACCAAATTAAATAATTGAAAATGCAATATATAAATAATTGAATAATTACACAATTAGAAGAATATTTAAAAAATTGTAGAAATACTTTTATCATTAAAGATAATCACAACGAAAGCAAATTAAGTTGCCAAGGTAGTAAAATTCTTTTAGTATATAATCGTAGTAGCATGGTGAATGACATATTCAGCATCTCAAGCCCCTATTGCGAAAGTCTAGTAAACTTTTAATAGCTCAACTATGCGAACTTTATACTACAGCCACCATAAGTTGAACAATTGACTAGCAACTGCTTTATAAAAGCCTCTGACCCCATAAAAAATATTCCAGAGCAAGTAAATGTTTTGTATTGTATTCTGCTTGTAGAACATAAGTTCTTAACAGACGAGAATTTTGGTTCAACTCGCATGACAATGTTCATCTGTCTGCTTAGAAGTTAACAAGTTAACACGCTAAAAAACGCAAAAATTGTTGACTACTTTGAGAAAGTACTTAAGTGCTTAGTGTAGTCGAGTAATAACTTTAGTGACTAAACTAAAATGTAAAATTATGCAGTATTAACTTTAATGCAAGCTTAGAGATTAGACAAATATATGGGCAATACAACAACTAATGAAATAAATTAACACAAATTAGGAAATTTAAATATAAAGAATTTTAAATTTAGTTTTTTTCTTTTGTAATGTAAGATTATATATAACTTTAAAAAGAAAAATCTTTACATATTTTTTCTTGAGGTTCGCCCCAAAATTTATGTACTTTTTGACAACGACAATAATAAATAAGTCCTTATATGATTTTGCACTATTTCAAGATACCTTGAGATCATCTACTAAGCACAGTTTATTCTTATATCACAATTAATATTGTGTTGACAACATGTTTAACTGAATTTTACATTCTATAATTGACATAAATTTATACTATAAAGTAGTAAGTATTAAAGTAGCGATTTCTATAATATTATTCATGGCAAAATATTCTACTTATAAATTGAACATTTTGATACTTGATAACTATTAATACTTGATAACTATGCTTCACATTATAGTAAACCTTTTGCTACTTTTAAAGCTATCCAATTAGTGGCTTACGCAATACTTCTGATAAGCATTTGTTACTTTCTCTTTGAGTATATTTCTCCTTAAGTATATTTAATACCTATTCAAGTAACTTTTTAGTAAAATTCATTTCATAATACTCAAATCATTTTTAAGTAACTTTTTCGCAATTTACTGCACCCACATTTTCCTAGAAAGATGCTCTTTAACAAAAGAACAACTCGCAGCGCAGATCGAATACACAAATCAAATATGAATACTTCAATACTTCAAGTCAATGCTCTCTATTCATGCTGGTATTCATGCATTACAAGTTGGTTCAAGGCTGCTTAATAATATTAATACGACACGTGATGTTTGGCACTCTCATACGTAATACGTATGTATAGGGAAAACAGCATCAAATACAGCAGAGCGGCTTAAAGTGGCGTAGATTACGTATACGCAGTGTTTGTAGTGCGCTCAATTGGGCTGATCACGTGCTAAAATGTATTGAAATACGAATATCAGCAAGTGAGTGAGTTGTGAGTAGCTGGCACACACACAAATTGAATTTGAAGCAATCAAATCATCGAATCTAATCGAATTGTATGCGATTTATGAATAAAGAGAATGATGCCACAGCCACAAATTGACACCAAATAAAACATAAATTTCGCTTGCTCGTCTCTAACAAAGTTAGCAGTCAAAGTTGGCTTTTGCCTGCAAACAAAAACGATTTAGCTTGGATTTTTTGAAAATCCCATCACGTCGCAGTATTGAGCAGTGAGTAAAGAGGCGACCCAGCTTTCTCCAGCTCCAATTCCTACTCCTACTTCTTCTCTGCCTTTTCCCTGGTCGCCGTCGTGTGGTTTGCTGTGTTGCCCCCGTTGATGGCAGTCGACAGTGAGCAAAAGAGAGCCATCGCATCGCCTGGTTGGTTGCCTGACAGAAGCGAAGAAGAGCGGGGCTGAGGGGAGAGGGGAAGCGGGTGGGGGAGGGGGGGTCAGTGGGCAGTAGTTGCCGCCGGCTACAATTCATGTGCGAGATGAAAACTCATCCGAGCGTATGATTTATCATCAATGGTCTGCGATTGCAATTTTAATTTATGACATCAATAGCCAAGTTGTTTGGCCGCCAGCGTGTTAATGGACACTATTGTTACTGAACGTGTATGATGTGTGTGTCTGTGTGTGTGTGTGTCTGTGTGTGATGAGTATTGATGCGTGTGTGTGATGAGTGGACGTGTGTGTGCTGCGAGTGTATCACGGTGTTGTGTTCCGCATTTCAAAAAAAAAAAAAAAAACAAACTATACTCCCAAAGCACTTTTTACTTTGTCAATCCTCAAAAGCTCTCATGCTCTCTCTCTCTCTCTCTCTCTCTCTCGCTGTGTCTCCCCTTCTCTATTGATGTGTGTTGACCCAAGTTATCATCGATGATGACGTCACGTTCACTTTTGAATAGCAGTAAAATCCCTTGCTTTGTCCCCCTTTCCTCCCCCTCACGCACCCTTCCAACTGTTCTTTATTCACAATTCCAATCATCGATGCAAATGAACTCACACTTGATGCGCTGTCATCGGAATACGAGTACTCGCCATGCTCTATGAGTACTCGCACTCGTATTCGTATTCGTATTTGTCGATTTACTTATGTTATTCTGACACACACGATTCAGTCAACAATTTAATCACAAATACTGCGACAAATATTATTTACATTATATCAAGTATACGTTTCAAGTTAAACAATGACTTTAATCAAACTCATTTTTCAACTGAAGCTTAAATGTGAATATCTGAAGCAAAGAATAATTCTATGTTGTGCACGTAAAACAAGAACTGAACGAGGTACATTTCTAAGCCTGATCATGATGAATTGCATTCGTTATTACAAAAAAATAATAATAATAATAATAAATTTTGTAAACTTATCTAAGATAATTTTAATGATCTGAGCTCTCACAAGCAAATACAAAACTGTCAAAAAAAAAAAAAAAACAACGAATAACATTTCAATAGTTTTTATTATTTCGTACCTACTTAATAAAAGAAACAGATGGAAATAAGAGGACAGATAGAAATGCTCTCAAAAGAGTTTCTAGGAATGGTTAATTTATTTTGAAGAAAAAGTTGTGTATTATAAATTCTTATTAATTGCATTTGCCATTCTAACAGCTGTTAAAGTGATGTGAATTTGTATGGTAAAAGCGTTGCTATCAGAGCTTCATATCTACAAATGAATGTTCCCAGCCATTTCAGTACCTCTCTGTGAATTATATCGACTTTAGAATTTATAATTCCTAATTATTTACAAATCAATTGAAGTTAGCGCCTATAATTATTTACACTAATACAAATAGTTCAACAGAACGGTGAAATTCCTTTATTTAATTAGAAGAACGAAGGATAATAATACCGTATTATTAAAGTAAATATTATCTAAATGCTTCAAAGCTATTCCAGTGAAAATTTGCAGTTGTGGAAATTAATCTAGACTTATTCTTATCGCAAGAAACGGATTTAAAGCCGAATGAATGAACTTCAATGCAATTGCTGCTACTTAAGGAGTAAAATTTAAGCAAAAACATTCTCAAGAAATGTTTGTGAAGTTGAGACAAAATATCAGTCAATTTAATCCTTAAGTAGCACATTCAAAGTACTTTTAATGTATAGGTAATTATCTGGCCCAAATGTAAAGTGAAAATATACCAAAACATTTGTTTATTTTGAATAAAGATGAATCTTATAGCTTTTGGATATATTTTTATCGTAAAACAGAGAAAGTTGCTATAATAAATCTAGGCTCTAAACATAATGATAATCCAGAGCTATAAAAAAACCATTATTTATTTTTAAAATGGTTTCAGTTTGTGATTTTTTTTCGGTAGAGGATTATCCACATACAAGTTTTAACGAATTAAATATAAAATAAAGAAATGAAAGATTAAAAAACTGAATACAATAAAGTAAATATATTACCAAACAACTAACATCTATTCATATATTGTATGCAGAGTCTTCAGGCATTGAATGGAATACGATTGCAATTGCAATTGTATTGCCGTAAAACAACACGTGAAATTTGCACCTGGAGCAATGCCTAAAGAATGCGATGAACGATGAAGAGGCGAATCGTGGAGTAGGAGAGGGATGAAGAGTCGAAACAGAAGCATTCATGGCAAGATTGAGCCGCTTCAATTGACTCTTGTTATACTCGCAGCCACTTCATTCATTCATTCAACTCTGAGGCTAAAGTTGCGACTGAAGCTGAACCTGAGACATATCTGTCTTACGCCATGCAGACACGCACATTAGCGATATGAGGAGGGAGATGGCAACAGAGAGAGAAAGAGAGAGAGAGGGAGAGCAAGGTTGTATGACAAGTAGTCGTAGTCATGAGTAGTATGTATATGAGCTGGATACACGGTAAGTAGTTGCGATGAAGAGCCAAAAAGAAGGCAGCTTCCCACTTCAAATACAATCGAAAGCCGATTTACTTTGTACAAGTCGAGTGTCTCAGGAAAAAATGTTTGCTTTTTGGTTTTGGAACGTAAGCGAAGACGTGCAAAAAGGGAAGAGAGTGCGAAAGAGAGTGAGAAAGGGAAGCATGGCTTACGGGTGGCCAAAAAACAAACGGATGTTGTTGCAGGCAAACAGCAGAGAAGGCCCCAGACAGGCAGACAAACAGACAGGAGGAGAGGGAGAGAGGAGCGAGGAGAGAAGAAGCAGAGAAGCGCGGAAAGAAGGTAGGCGAGCAAGCACCCATGCATAAGAAACGACAACAGCTACGGCTTTGTCGGCAACAAAAAAACTGAAGTATGCAAGCTGCAGTGGCGTTGGCACGACTGCGAGATACCCGGCATACAATTTGGGGCCGCAAAGAAACTTGCAAGTGAAACAGACGTATTCAGCAGTGAAATCTGATTAGTAATTATTATAAATGTGCCCTATAATATGTATGGGCTTTATCCTTACAATATGTATGATTAGAAGCGCAGCGCGAAGGAAAAGCTCTTTATATATTAAAAACTAAATCGATACTGTGTGTGTTTTTTTTATTATTATTTATTTTGTGTTCCATCAGTGATCAATATCTGCTGAATGACTTAACAACTTCTCATGAAATTAGTTCGACATCTTTTCGATTCTGTGGCAACTCTATCAAAAGCAAATGCATGCAATATATTGATATATTTATTGTTTGTTTTGCTTTATTTTAAATGTGTAATCAGTGTACAATGTCAATTCGTTTTAATCAATTTGAAACGGTGGCACAGAAGCTAGCTAAATCTTAG
Organism: Drosophila kohkoa; assembly: GCA_019972355.1. Lineage (NCBI taxonomy): Eukaryota > Metazoa > Arthropoda > Insecta > Diptera > Drosophilidae > Drosophila > Drosophila kohkoa. The sequence goes on along the minus strand of BJEL01000033.1, from coordinate 817,260 downwards.
CATCTTAGCAGACGGACAACGTTTTATCCTAAGTTGATTCTATATTAAAAATCATTTTCAAATATAAGTTAAAAGTTACTTCCTACTACTTTGCTTCATAAATTTTTAATCCTCATTAAGTCCCAACACCCTTCTCCACTTTTGACTGCCGGGTATGAGAAAAAAGAATGAAGAAGTGCCAGGCAACAGGAATCAAGAGGCAACAGCCAAACAGCCAAAGAGCCAAGAGCCAAGAGCCAAAGAACCCGGCAAGATGGTTGCGAGAGCAAAGCGAATGAGCCCCTTTCGCGAATTGCAAGCGACTCGCAGTCGCAAACACACCCATTACACACACTCATCCTCCACTTACACACACCCAAGCACACTCACACAGACAAACACACACAGCCACACAATGGGAATGGAACACAGTTCAGTTTCAGGAGATTTCACATCATTTATTGTTCAAAGTCTTTTTTGAAAAGCATCAGCTTCGGCATCAGCTTCAGCTTCAGCTTGAGCATCCCACTTGACTGACTGACTGACTGACTGACTGACTGAGGGAATGAATGAGAGAGTGATGGAATGACTGACGGACTGACTGCCTAGCCAACTGACAATAATCTCTTCTGTTGTTTCGACGGCTTTGGCAGTGCGAATGTAATTATTGTTGTTGCCATTGTTATTGCTCCCGTTGATGTTTGCTGTTGTTGTTGTTGCTGCTGTCCAAATACTCTCTAAGAGGGTTGCTTTGTTGAGCGATTGACAGTGTTTTAATGGTGGCGATTACAATGATTCTCTCTGGCTCCAGCAAACAATTAGCCCGGCTGAATGACGAGCTTAAAAGCCGAATGAATGTCACGAGTATCGAGTGCCCCAATTGAGTACACTCAAGAGTGCTTGAACAGAAAAATACACCACTAACAACAAAAAAAGAAGAGATTCCATTCCCTGCATGATTATTATACTAGTAATATATGTAAAAGTTCGCTATATATATACATACATATATGAATATATGATTATCAAAAGTTGCCATCGCATATGCGAGCAAGTCAATTTTAATCCTGGGAACGAGCGAGTGAGCGTATTCATTGTTGCATTCCCTCTTAATCCTTTTAATTACAGAATTCTGTAATCCAATTTTAATTCCTCATTAGTTGAGATTATCATCATTGTGACAGAGAAGCATTTATCAAAGCATCTCCTAGCAATAACAGTTTGTTGTCTTGTGTTCTCGTGTATTTTCTGTTTGGCGTTGCGTTGCGTTGTATTCTTGGTTCTGTTCAGTGTTCTGTTCTGTTCTGTTATCCTTCTCGTTTGGTGGCTACGATGGCGGCAAGGACATCATTGAGCAAGACGCTATCTACATACGCATTCGCAGTCGCAAGACGCCCAAGTTTCGGCGGGCGAAACTCTTAAGGCGTCAGCTACTTGCTGAATGAGCCGACACTACACTGACAGAAAATAATTACTACGATCGAAAGTCAAAACGAGAAGAATCACTTTAAAAGTTTTAAGATTGATTTTATGACATTAAGGGCCAAATTATTTGTAAATTTATATATTATATTTAGTTATCAGTTAAATAAATCTTGAGGAATATTAAAATAGAAGATGGATTTATTTTCTTAAATAATTCTGAGTTTCATTGTATCTAAAAATAATAATTCAAGTCTTTTTGTACTATTCACGACATCTTCGTGATTTATGTGGAACAAAAGTTTAGTAAAATAGAAAACCTAAGTTGAATTTCGATGAAATAAATATATGGCAAGTTCTATATAATATCAATATTTTTTGCATATTATAGTATTTCTTGAAATTCTACTATAAAAATGTTTACAAATTATAATTTTATCTATTTATCTATTTGGAGAGTAAAATTTTAATAAAATAGTATAGTTTATGTTAAAATCTACTCGAAATAAATGATGTTCTAAAAAGTGTTCATATTTTCCATAGCTTATATATTATAATTCATTAACAATCAAAAATGTATATAGCTGATTTCTCTCAGTGTAAAGGGCTAAGAATGAGATAGAGCTGGAAATGGAGGCAGAAACTGAGTCTAGGAATGAGGCTGAGGAATGCTGCTAAAACCCGCATTTATACCCAATGCACACACACACACACACACACACACATACACATACACATACTTACTACATGAGCAGCTGAGCAACTAAGGAACTGAGAAACTGAGGAACCAAAGAGCTGAAGAGCTGGGAATGGAAATGGGAGCCAGCGTTGTTCTAGTTGTTGGTGGAAGGCATTTTGACTAAGCCGCTGGAGATTCACTCGGCTAATCCTCAACAAGGAACTCAGTAAATCCGAAAGTGTTTCTTGGATTTTATTATTTAAAGTGATTAAAAGTTATTGTTACTTGCTTGGCATTGATGTTGCCATTGCCTTTTGCTCAACTACAGCCACAGCCACAGCTACAGCTACAGCGATTGCCTTTTTCATTTGCTTCTTGACTCTTCATTCAATGAGCTGCGTTTGTTGCCCCACTTCGCTGGCTTTTCCCTTTGACTCTGGCTGCGCTGTGATGCGATGGCAAAGTGATTATACAAGCACAATAAAATCTTAGTAATTCAGTTCTACACTTGTCTTATTTATTGCTATGTTTTCCTTTTGACTCTTTAACCCCTTACTCTAGCATCAAAACAAAAAATAAACGGCTGTCTTCTAAATCATTTCATACAATTTGTGAAACTTTTCCCAGCAAAATGATGCAGTCAAGAGTCAAGAAGTAGTATATTAACTGCAAGCAAAACAATTTGAAGACAGTTTTAAATATGTTGTGAAATTTGCCACTTAAAATTAATGATAATAATTTTATTCTGAAATGCAATATTCACTGAATTAGTTGCTTTATAAAGGTTGAGTTGCATTTCAGATAATGTCTTATGATGAACTATTTTTGTTGTTTAATTAAAATTCTTGAATGAATCAATCACTAGTATATATAATATTATTTAAGGTACACAAATCTAAATAACTTATAAGCTTTTTGCAAGTTATTGTCCCTTAAATTTTTTAAAATATACTTTATATGGCAAAAAAAAACGTCTTAAAATCTGGTATATTTTGTTCCATATAGTATATTTTGAATGTATTAGTGTTTCGATATACCAAATACAGCTTTTGGTATATTTGATAATATTTTCGGTATGTTAATGGAATTGGTAGTGAGCATTTCTTAATCGAGCACACTCGAATGTAGCTTTTTAACATGTTGTATACAAAGATATATTTTAAATTTAATAGTGTTTCGATATACCAAATATAGTTTTTAGTATATTTGGTTATATTTTCGGTTTATAAATGGAGTTGGTAGTGGAAGCAAGAGTTGAGTTAAGAGATACTTAGTCGAGCACTCTCAACTATTGCTTTTTTACTTATTATTTATAATATACAACTCATTAACTTGTATCTTTTCAAATTGTTCTGATAACGCATTCCACTTTAAAAATAAGTAAATATTATAATGCAGAAAAAAGAGTCTACTTTACAGCTGTGATTTCATAAATTACGTATACGCATCTTTGAAATCGCCACTGAATAAAATATCTCTAGTCTTTTGTGGTTTGCAGCCCTGGACTACGCATGTGTGTGTGTTCGAGTGTGTGTAGCAAGCAGCGAACTGACCGCAGCACATGCCACAGGCACATACTTATGCATGCACTCATGTACTATGCTCGTGTGTATCTAACAGATACTTCTGCAATTCAAGCACACCATAGAACGAGAGAGAGAAAGAGAGAGAGAGAGTCAGATACTTACGCATAAAATGCAAAGCAACAGCAACTGGCAAAAAAAAAAAAAAGCTGTGGCAGATTCATAGCTTTCACTGTGCGAGCAGCAATAAATAAACCAAAAGGACCTTGAAAATGTTGAATGGAATAATTTGAGAAAAGTATTTCAAAAATGCACAAACAAATACGAACACGAATACAAATACAAATACAAAGACGAATGCGAATATGAATACGAGGGTGAATGTTGTTGTTATCATTGTTATTGTTATTGTTGTTTTTGTTGTTGCCTCAGTTTACTTGCGGTCATTCATTTGTTTGTTTTGTTTGACCGTTTGTTTTCAGCTGTTTTTGCAAAATTTATGTTTTGTTATTTATTTATATCATTTCTGTGGTTGCAAAACAAATTCTACATTCGTAAATTCATTTATGCCAGCATCTACAAGTATCTCGTGTAGTAGAACTCCATTAGCCGACACACTTCAAAAAGGATGAGCAAACGAACAGGACAAAGTCACTCCCCACATAACTTTGACTCCAAAAGCAGAGCAAGTTAATAATAAATAAAATAATAAATATATAATAATAAATAACTTCTGTTTTTAAAACACTGCGTACAAGTTTATAGTACCATAATATACAATTGTTATTTATATTATTATATTTATTTATCTTTAGTTAAGTAATTATATAAAATTATTGGGTAGAGTAGCGCTGACTACAACGGTTGACTACGAATGAAATTATTACTTATTTTCAATCTAAAATTATCCAAACTCTGATTTGTCAATTAACTTTATGTACAAAGTTTATTATTATTTACTCTGTTTTCTCTTGTTCCCATTCATTGCATGTACACTATGTTAAGTAAACAGTTTTGAAAGAAAAAAAATTTATTATTCTCTTTACCCAAAATGCAATAAAAACTACAAAAAAAAAACAAGAATATAGTATATTTTCTTGGTATGCATAAGGTTAAGCTCAAATTTTACCCGATCAATTGCCATGACTTCACGTAATCTGTTAAGCAAATCACAAGTGTCAATGCACAAATTGTTTTTCAAATTCAAAATTGACCAGCGTTGTCTAATTATCATTGCATTATAATCACATAATAAACAGCGAGATTAACCTAATAACACTAATGTCAGCTATAACGGAAGTTGTGGAGGCGCCATCTAGCGTTGATAGCGCTATTAATATAATCAATTGTGCGTATTTTAATGAATATCTACTGTGCATGCATTGTGGATTTGCTTAGAAATATTGTATTTATAGGGTATATGAAAGTCGGGCAGAGTATTTGTCATAAGCTAATAGAGTCTGATTGAAATAAATTGCGCATTTCGTTTGAGCAATTTGCGATTCTAATCAAACAATTCTATATAGTCACATGCGGATTAATTTAAAGAATACCCACAAATATCAGCACTTCAAACACCCTCCACTTAATTTGTTGTTCATTTATTGTTCACACGCCGGTAGAGGAGCAAAAGCGTTCCACAACGACACGTGGTGGATGCTATTCACAGTGTTCTACATGCGCTCTCACGTCTTACCGTCTGTCGGCCAGTTCACGGTAGAAACTCTCCCACCGCCGGCGCAGGGTGACCAATGAGAGCGTCGCCTGCACACTCTCCGCCCAGTGAAGGGGCAAGTGAACGACTTCGGCTGGCACGAGCAGACACGAAGCTGCACGACGATGCTGCCATCGGGCGCCTCGCAGCCAAGACAAGTTATCAGGCAGAGTCCTGGCTTCAGTCCCAATCAGAGCTTGACGCGTGACGGTCGACGGTTGATGGTCGAGTTGCATAGTTTTTGTTATCGAAACGAAGAAGCTCGTGTTGTGTGTGCGGAGAACGCGATTAACGCATTGCCGTCGTTACGTTACGTTATGGTTAACGTTAATTAGCTTCGACTTGGTGCACAATTCTACACATTAACTATCGCTAATACTCTATCAATTGTTTCATATCTCCAATTCCAATTAAAAAATGTGTAATTAAGTTTCTATTGCGTATCGATAACTGCGAATATTTGCAATGATAACGATCAATTGTGCTCAACAATTAATTTTGCTAAGCGTTTTAAGTGCTGCAACGTTCAAGCAGCCAACGCATTAAATGCCAACTAAATAAGCAACAGCAACAAAAACAACAACAACAACAACTGCAGCCACGAAACGGCAAATAAAAAAAACAAAACCAAAAAACAACAACTAAACAAGCTCTGAATGAAACTGGTCTCCTTTCACTTCATTTTCTTTCACTTCCACTTCATCCTCTGCTCGTATTCGTGTCCAAAATGTAAGCATGAAAATGTGTTTTCTATTCTCTATTTTCTTTAAAACTCTAGTTTAATTATGCACTTCATTTATTTTCCTCAAATGAGAAAAATGTAAATACTGCAACTGAATGCAGCATTTAATTTTGTGCAAACATTTTATACCACTTCAAATACGGAATTGGGAAATCCTGCACCAGCAATTAGCTACTGAATATCTATAAGCAATAATAAATAAAGGATGATCGCTAATTACTTAGACGGAAGTTAAATTTTCTGTTTTTATAGTTTTTGATCTCAAATATTGTATTAACATAGCTTTGGAAATAATTTTTTAACTATCTGAATTATATAAATTAAATGAAGAAATGATAAATTAAAAAAAAAATCTTTTTAAATTCAGTTAATAAAGATCGGACTTACCATTATGCTTATTTAACATTAACCGCATATCTGAACAATCCAGCAGAGAAATTTTATTATGTGCGTGTAATAAAATAATTTCTGAAATATTAGAAAAGAAAAGTTAGAAGAAGAAGTCTTAATTATAAAATTGAATTATTTAACTTTGAAAAGTTTACTATCGTGAAAATCTGCAATTTCACATAATAATGCACGATATATTATCTTTTCCATATAATTATTGTAGAAGTATTACTCGAATTTGAATTTCAAAATTCCCTTTTATAACAAACTGATTACAAATTTACTATGTTAATTTTGTATAATATAGCAATATCGATATGCTATAAGTATTTAAAATAAAATGATCAAGGAAGTCATATAATTATGCACGAAGGACCTGATAATCAAATGCAAAGATAAAGAGATATAGACTGAAGTTGATTCTAATATTGAAATTATTTTTCTTCCTTCTTAAATCGAATTTCGAACAATTGAAAATCATTATTTTTAGTTTCTGAATGCAGTTTTAATAAAAGACAATGGAAATTCTGAAACGATAAATTAAAAACTCTTAAATCTCACCTCTTCTCTTAGTAGATTTATTATATTGATATTTGAATTATTTCATTCAAAAATACTAATAGTATTAATTTCATTCATTTAATATGTTAGAAATGCACACTACTCTGAGAGAATGTTCTTTGGTGTATTTCATAGCGCAGTAAATAAATAATTTCCTATTCCTACTTTGTATACAATATTTCAATGGCTCATTGGGCTCTGGCCAATTGCCTTTTCCACCTCAATAAAATTTGCCAACTATCGAATGTCAGGAGTATAAATAATTATGACTAATTATAATTGAATTGAGGTTTGTCATTGCCTTTGTTTAGTGTCTCAACACTATTTCCTACCATCAAGCCCTTCAGTTTGTTCGACAATTAAATTGATGTATTAAAAGCATATTGAGATGGAATTAAAAGCAGACAAATGAACCAACATTTGAGCACACACAAGTAGTAATCAAATTACAATGCATATGAGTGTGAGTATGAATACTAGACGGGTTTAGACAGCCACTCGAATGTTAGTCTCATTGATTTGCCAACTCTGAGATTGGTCAGCTGAATAAACAAGGTACAAAGTTGGCTATCAAATTGAAATTGAAATGGGAATGAATGCCTTTGGGCTTTTTGGGCAATTGAGAGCATTTAGCAAAGACATTTCACAATTGACCTTGAGCAAGGCTTTTAATTTGTTTGGGTTTTTGTTCTGACATAAAAAACCAAAAAAAAAAATAAATAAAAATTATATTAAATTGTGCGTTTGGCCAAAGCAAAAGTAAAAGCACAAGCACAACGCGCGATAGCATTTAAATCGAAGAATATGTAAATGGAAATGCCGGCGGCTATTAAATGCTTTATTTCCTTCCTTTCTTCTTTTGAGAGGCATGCGGATGCCACAGTAGTGCGCTCAGCTGTCATCCAACCGCAGTTACAATAGGACTAGGACTGGGCCTCCTTTTAGATACACGATTGGAGTACTCTAAGGGAAGGGAGAGGAGAGGAGAGAGGAAGCTCGAACTCTCATTCCACTCGTATACATAGTATATTCTCGTCGTATCTAATGTAATTGAATTAAGTGGCGACTTGTTGATAAGGAGCAAAGTCAACAGACACGGCACGCTCCACAACTCAATTGGGTAGCAGCCAAAGCGAACCAGGGAGGGGTTGAAGTCAGGGCTGGCGTCAAGGGTCGAGAAATGGGTGCGAGACAGCGTGCGGAATTAGTTTATGAAAAGTAGTATCACATTCTGAGTGAATGAACGCAGGCAAATGAGCTTTCAATGATCTGTCAGTGTAATAGCATGTATAACAGTTGAGTATAACAGTTGGTAGGTAAATAATCAAACGTGGGCGTAAAACTTACGGCAGTCACTGTAATAGTCTAGCATTATTATTATACAGCATATTAATATCATAAAATATATGTTGTTTTCTATCTTTATATATATTTAAGAGATTTGGATGATAATTCAGAATTACTTATTTTACGATATTAATTATAATTAGAAATAAAAGGTATAAACTAAATTCCGAGAACATTGAGGAAAACCAACAAAAGTAACCAAATCAGATCATACGATAAATTAGTCATCAGTTATCATTAAGTTATCTAAAAATAATTAAATAGTTTACAATAATTAGATCCAGTTATCAAAGTTGAATTATAAACTATGCGTCGAAATATTCACATTTTGTGTGTGTATGCACGATCTTCACAGTGTGTGTTTGTGCATAACTTGCGGCAGTCAGTGTAAATGTCGTGCATTATTATTACAAAGTGATAACAACAATTGCGTAGCAACCCCCAAATCAGTGCTACGAAATGTTTGACTCAACAACATACACACACACACACACATTCGCACAATCGCCTTATCTATGTGTGGGTGTGTGCATTGTGTATTGTCTATTGCATATTGTGTATGTGTGTTGTGTGTGGCAACTTTTAGCTAAAAACTATTTCAGTTTGCCACTTTTGCACAGTTGCACATTGTCGTGTTCTGTTCCATGTGTAAGTACTGCCTGTCTGTCTATTTCACTCCCACTCTCCGCACTCTCCAATTCCTTTACACTGCATAGTTTACATACACTCACACCCACACACACACACGCAATCATATGTCATGTGTGAGTTGGAAGGAGTAGGCGAGAGTTTGTGTATGTTGTGTTTTACTTTAACTGCAGACACAAGTCGCTTGGCTGGGCACCAGGTGATGGACAAAAAGTCATTGCTTTGACACTCACCCCGATCATTACGTTAAACGTAATACAAACAACGTAACGGCGAGCTTACGTGTTGTGACAAATAATGGGAACTTTTATTGATACAGAATGCGATTAAAAGTTCGTAATTAGTTTCATAAATGTTTGTAATTGCTGCCAATAACTCAATATACTTTAAGCTAATTATATTTACATTACAATATAAATGCTAACTAGGTAATTAACCTACAAAAAGGTTTGTTGACATGACAAAAAATTAAAGAGCAGTTAACCAAAAGGATTAATGTAGGATTTATTTCTGATGCCATTTTTTCATTTGTCAATGTTACATTTGTGCAATAAGCTAATCAGTTTATGCTTTAAAAGCAACTACTTTAATGTAATATGTATGTAGGTGTGGCTAGAGACAACGAGAAAATTCAATATAATCTTTTTACATTTTCTATTGAATTGGAGGAAAGCAAAGAGAAAAAGCACAGTAACATGTCATTTTGATTCTATGCAAATTTGAAGAACTTTGACTTCTGCACAGACATCTCAACGCTACACACGACACAGCCATTTATGCAGAGCACTCATACGAGTAAGAGAACGAGTACTCGCCGTGTCACAAAATGGAACTTAATGCATCCTTGAGTGTTTTTGGGAGTGAATCACAAGACGCATCGACATGGAAGGCAAAAGCAAATGCCAATCGCCTCCCCCCAAAAAAGCAAGCTCATGCTTGAAAAAATATAAAAACGAAAAAAAACTTTGATTTTTTTTCCTCATTTGTTACGTTGTTCAAGGCAAAAAACAAATAAAAGTGCTTTAATCGAAAGTGCTGGCTGCCAAAAGAAGCTGTGGTAAGATCTTAAGAGCAATCAAATCAATACGAAATTTGCAAACAAATGTTGGCAAAAATGTGTAGTGTGAATTTTAAATGCAATATTATATTTGATACGAAATAAATTTGGTATATTAGCTAAGAAAAATTAGGAGTTTTAGATTTTGCGTAAATCCAAAATTAATTAAAATTATCAAATACCAAATTTGGTAATTTACGCTAATGAAAATAAAATGACCAATAAATCATTGCTGTAAAAACAGTTTTATATTTTGAATTGCGAAATAATTAATAATTTCTTTTATATTCGAATTTTAGCTCTGAAAAGATAAATACATCTCAACTAATTCGCAAAATTTGTTTATCTTTTTATATTCATGAAATTAATAACGAATCCCCTTTATAAAATAAGTCATAATTAATAAAAAAAAATTCAATTCAATTCAAAAAACTAATGCTGGAAAATATGTTGCTGTAATGTAAAAAATAAATAGTCTTTGCAGCATGAGAAATTTATTTTCTTGCTATGACAATTGTTAGAGATTAATAAAAAAAAGTAAGAAAGTTACAGTCGAGTGTGCTCGTCTGTGAGATACCCGCTACCCATTTTAATAAAGGCAAAATATTGCGGTATTATTTTCAAAATATACCGAAAACACTAAAAAAATACTTAAAATATACCAAATGGTATGTTTGGTATATCGATATAGTACACCATTCAAAATATACCATAGACGGCACAATGGACAAGATTATCGGCCAAAGCAACTAAGAACTCTAGTAAGTAGGCGTTTTTGCCAAACAAAAATATTTCTTCAATAACTTCCACAATTTGTATCTGATCGCAAACAAATTTTCAGGAATCATAACTACTATAGTAATTATTGTATATTGTATATACCAAAGTCTAGCTTTCAAATTACGCTTGTTATTCGATTTTTTGATTTGCGGGGGCGGAAGTGGGAGTGGCAAAACTTTGAAACAAACTTGATCTGCGTGCAAACATAACAAATGCTGTCGAAAAAAAATTATAGCTCTATCTCTTATAGTCTCTGAGATCCAGTGTTTCATACGGACGGACGAACGGATGGACAGACGGACATGGCTATATTGTCTCGGCTGTTGATGCTGATCAAGAATATATATACTTTATAGGGTCGGAGATGCCTCCTTCTACCTCTTACATACATGTTTTTTGCTGGAACAATTGTTAAAGATATTAATAAAAAATCTCATATTTGTTCGCCAGAAAGCAAAGCTATAAAAAGTGTCCGCGCTGCCAATTCTTTGTGCTGATCATTGGCCATGCCACGTTGCCAGATCGATGAACTACACTGGGAAAGCGTACAACGATAAATCATTAATCGAGTGCGATTTAAGTAATGTGAAAATACATAAATGTAGCAATAATGCACATCATTCAGCGGCCATCAAATGTCAAAGACACAAAGACCAACAAAAAAAAACAGATAAGCTACAAGCAGATACAATTGTGAGGGTTTGAAGCGTAATATGCCAGTGTTTAAAGTAACTAGAAGCGACTACTGCGGCTGCTGCGGGAAACTGAGGGGAAGGGGAGCAGCGTGTAGGCCTCTAACATGAGCTCGATTTGCCTTCGAAAACGAGAGAGAGAAATGACAGCGACAGCAGCAGCGGCAGCAGAAGCAGAAGCGACGGCAGCGAAAATGGCAGCTACAATGAAAACAAGAAGGGAAACAAACAATAAGAAAAACCACAAACAATTTAAATGGATTATGTGTTTACACTCAAAGTGGGCAGGCGATGGGCAACGGACCACGACTGATGCCGTGCTCCTCCCCCTGCCTCCTCTTACAGCTTCTCTGGCTGTGGGAGTGTTGCAAATTGATGGTAGCTCTTCGTCATCAAATGGACAAACAGGGCGCGAGTTGCGACGGCGACGGCAACGGCGGCGACGAACGACGAACTGACAAGTTCAAGGCAGTTGTTGGCTGCACTGCTGCGGTGGAGGAGCAGCTGAGATCTGGAACGTTGCTGTTGCTGTTGGAGCTGTTGCTGGTATTGGCAGTGGCATTGCTACAGCTGTAGGGATTACGCTTCCAACACAAGCACAGGCACAAGCAGAAGCACAATCACAATCACAAGCTCTCCATGCTGCTCATGCATGTGGTGTGGATGGATATGTCCAATGTTTCCTCGGCCAACGTGCCTCAGTTCTCTCTGTTCCCAGTTCTCGCCTCGGTTTTTTGTTTGCGTTTGTTTTGCACACAAACGGAATTGTTTTTAATGAGATTTCAGACGCAAATCTTTTTATTTTGGCATTTTTATTTTAGGCCCGGCCCGACCCGGTCCGGTCGACGTCGGAAATGCTCTCGACCACACCAGTTACTTCTGATTAAAAATTGTGGCGAATGGAATTTCGTATTACCCGACAGTGCGCACAATTTCGAAATTCCGTATCCGGATCCGGCAACGCTTGCACACGCACACACGCACACAATTGCATTTGTATATCTGTGTATCTCTTACTAGGCAAACCAGCAATCTGGTCATGCAAATCCACATGCGTAATGTCCGAATGTGTGTTTGTGTGCATGCATAAGTGCAAGCACAAACTCAGCATTGTAAAATGGGGATAGAGAGAAGAGAGCGGGAGAGCAGCTCCCGTTTAAATTCCACATCACACAGCAGTAGCAGCAACGGCAACAGCAACAGTTCTATGTGATTTTAGGCGAAACTGAATATGAATAAATGGATCAGCAGGCACTTTATGCTGATGCGCTCGCTCTCCAAAATGGCCAACTCTCCGCTCTCCACTCTCCACTCTCCTGCATTCATTCTTTACCGAGGGCTGAGGGCAATGATGTCACAAAAGTAACAGAGTTGGGTTTGTTGTGGTCAACAGAGGCAGTAGCAGAGGCCGAGCAGAGAGCAGAGGCGTGCAAGAGCAAACATGAAATGTGGTTAAAGCATTTTATGCAATCGCATTGCTTCACATCCAACATCCAACACAATCCAACAATCCAACATTCAACATATCCAACATCCAACAAGCAACCGACAAGCAGATGGGTTGGTCATTTGTAAAATCCTTTGATTGCAGTCGTTGAGAATTAAAAATTCCGGCTGAATATTTTCTTTATTTTAACACTCTCGCAGCAGCAACAGCAGCAGCGCAGGCCCCCACTACCCCACACCCTACTCCTTCCCTCTCTCACTCTCTACCGCTGCTCTCTTTCTCGCTGCCAGCGGGCGATTAATTGTTGATGGATGACCATTTACGCACATACAAACGAAACGAACGAAACGAATTCGCACCAAAATTGATGGCTCTGATTTCTGTATGCAGAATTACTACATACTTATATTTATAAGTGTGTGTGTATTTGTGTTTGCTTATTCGCGCACTTACATTATTGGTTAGCACTTCAACACTGTACTGAAATATTGTGCAATTGCGTAATTGTTTAAAAGCGCAATAAGATAGACTCCGCAGAATGTTATTAACTATTTTGATTAAAGTTAAGCGCGCCGTTTTTAATTTTAATGTTTACAGAAGCGTCACAACTCACTGGCTACCGTTTTTTCCACTTTTCGTTCACTTTGTTGTTGTTTAGTCGATCTAGCTAAATGAAGCCGCCATTTAACTTGCACTAAACGCTTTCAATTACTGCTCATCGTTCTTTTCGTTCGTTCTTTTGTCTACCAATGCAAGCCGTTCATCTAGTTCATGAATTTAGTTCGATTATTGCAGCCTATCATTAATCTAGTTCGATTCCTTATGCATATCGCTCTTCAAGTTCGTTTATCTAGTTCCGTTTCCTCTTTGTTGCTATTCAATGAAACCGAATTTTAAGCTCTGAGTAATGAAATATACTTGCCATTTAATCGAGAATAGACTACGAAAAACATGTGAATCTTTAAGTTCCTTTTTATGCCTTTCACATTCGTTTAGCCCTTTTCGTTGCTCTTTTTGTGTAGAACTGAGGCATTGAAATGCCTGTTTCTTAATTTTTTGTTGGCATAATATGTTTGTCTGTTTGTTTAATTGTTACCACAGAGCAGCAGCATCAGTAACAACAGCAGCATCAGCTCACCTCCCTTAAATTAGATGTATTATTCCACCACTTGTACATTTTTGTATACAACTTAAAATTTGGTAAAGAAATTCCAGTCGGCAAAGTGAATTGCGCGACGCATTCCAGAGCTTGGAATTTGGTTTTAACTTTGCTTGCCTTTTTTGCCTTGGCCTGAAAGTCCTGCCTGACTTCACTTGCCTTCACCAGACCTTTTTCGTTTTCCTTTCCTTACAACGTTGAAAGCGAAATAGCTTTACAAATAAAGATAATTATTGCATTAACAACACGTAGCATGAATTTTGGTAGAAAAACCTTCAACTTCTTACAATATACACTTCATGTTCTTCAACTCTTCCTCTTTTTGCAGAATCAACTTGGCGCAAATCTATTCGTGATGATCTGTTAACAAATGACAATACCTAGACAACTAATAGAGAACGGAAATGCTTCGATCGCACAAATAATCGGCGACAATAACAACACACATACCAACAACATACATACATATAAATCGCCATCAAAAGGGATCAGCTCGAATAGCGAGATTTTTATGCATATTATAACTATACACATCTAAGATAGTAAGTTATTTGGAAAGTACCTGAAGATCCGACGACGATCAGAAGCCTATAATAGATTAACAACCACAACAAACCAACCCAAAAAACAAAATGAAGACTGCCCTCATGACTCAGATAAACATACGACGGGTCAGGACATTAGCGTCCGTGATGATTTTGCTACTCTCCGGCGTGTTGAACACAAATGCAAGCCACTCGCTTACCAACACACAAAGTAAGTACTTAGACATATAAATACGTTAGTAATCTGGGTGAGAGTATTCAACTGTCGTCGGGACAACGCCCGGGGAGGGATTAAATGTTCTTCTCCGGGCAATAAAAGTTTTTTGCCGGAACTCGAACAACAGCTTAATTTGCCGCATTGTGCGAGCGTATTAAATGTAATTAATTTAAGTAGCAAACTAATTTTGCATTATCCCCAGTTATTGCTTATGTGCAAATAATATTCTAAGCGCACCATTACTTTTTTAATGCACTGTATAAACAGACTGCGCAACTTGGATAATGGTTTCCTCCTCCTCCTCCTCCCACAGCTTCCACCATTTTTGGGTGGGAAGTTTTACAATTGCGTAATGCACTTTTCGTATTACATTTTCCGTTTGTTTTATTCGCTTTGTTCCTCAACTTGAGTTATTTGCATGCACGATACACCTGCTACAATTATATATATACAGTAGCTATAGTTGTGTCCACACACCTGTGTTTACATTATTTTTTGCAATTATTTTTTGTACATTCCGCACACATTATTTTATGATGACATTTCGAACCTTTCACAGTTCACAGTGATCCCGATGAGCAGGGACCGCAGTTTTTGGCCCAACTCACGAATATCACAGTTCCCCAAGGACGGGACATATCATTCACCTGTGTCGTGGACAACCTGGGACAATATCGGGTATGTGATATTTTATTGTTTACTTATAATATACTATATAAAATATGTATAACATAAAATTACAATAAGTATGCATATTTATTCATAATACATTTATTTATATTATTATCAAAAGCTTTCCTATCTAATCGTATCAATCATAGTATATCAAAACATATTTTAAAAAAACTTAGATTGTTCCCCTTAACTTTTATTATTTTTTTGTTTCTTTAAATATACTACAAACAATATTATTTCATAGCTAGAACCGGATTTATTATTGTAAAATAAAAAAGTATATAAATTCTCATATTAATAAAAAGTGAATTTATTACACTATAAATTTCTATTCTTATCATAATGTTCTAATACTGAAAAGCTAAGCTTCATATTTTCAAATTGACGTTTAGTACATCAAATTAAGGTATTAATTTTAATGACGTATTCATCAAATTCAATTATCTTTATTCATGCATAAAACAGGTGCTCTTCTATTCAGATAGCATTATTAAATAATATGTGAGAAATTGTTACAGAAAACAATTGAGGCAGCTGGCGTTAAGCTGGCGCCACCTCGCGTCTGTCTGCTTAACTGTAATGCAGTAGATAGATCATAGGACGAACAGATACGAAGTATTTAAGCTGCTTTCGTAAGCTGAAAATGTGACACAATTCAGCTAAAGTTGTAGCCAGAACTTGGTTTGCCTTATGAATTAATGAACACCCTCGCTCAGACATGCATGAGAGCATAACTCCCTATATACATAAGTACACTATACATTTAGACCCATCGAGTTCAAGATTTTAATACAATATACCCCACAGCATAGACAGCAGCTTTGCTGGGTGGCAACTGCGAAGCGAGTGCATTAATATGCCATAAAATCGTATTTGCGTTGACCAAACCAGACAACCTTGTCCTAATCTTATTTGTATGTATTTGAGCCTCAGTGAGGACGTCATTGGGGAGCGGGGATTCAGGTACAAAGTACATGCGAGTTTATACCCGAGTACTCTAGTATCTTCCACTCGTGTGTATGTTCTACATGCGCCTAAGTAATGGTTGTTTTCTGAAGTTCGGAGAAGCAACAAACTTATGCACCGAGAGAAATAAGTGTAGAGTCTAAGAAAGAGTCGAGAATTCTAGAATCGAAAAGTTCAAATAAAAAATCTGAATTTATGTATATACTGAATTATTATTATTCATATCGTTACTAAACTTAAGATATTATATTAATATTTTTATTTTTTGTTAACTTTAGCTTGATTATATTAACCTTCAAAGGGTCTATAAAGTCTGCTTTAACTTATTTATATATTTGATTTGTATTTGTTAAACTATAATATACAAAATAAACTGGCATAATAGCTTTTTTTCTAATCGAAATCTGTTTTGAGCTTCTACAAAGATAATCCAATCGTTTTTTTCAGTGTCTTATACTTGTAGTCGTCGGTAGTACATTACTATCTTTGTGTTTGGTGTGCAATTTCAGGTGGCATGGATTAAATCAGATTCAAAAGCAATACTTGGTATACACACACATATGGTGTCGCTAAATCCAAGATTATCAGTGACACACAATGGACACAACACCTGGAAACTTCACATATCGCACGTGCAGCTAAATGATTCTGGCAGCTACATGTGCCAGGTGAACACGGATCCCATGAAGAGTCTGGTAAGTAGTAGAAGTCACTCACACCAGCCCACTTTGGACCACACCGCATCACACCATGCAGTGCAGCCTCCACCCATCTGCACCTCCATCCCTGTCGTATCTCCATCCCTGCCGCTTCTCCATCCCTGTCGCATCTCCATCCCTGCCGCTTCTCCATCCTTGCCGCATCTCCATCCCTAGCCCATTCCCAGATGACTGTCGTGGTTTTGCTTTGGTGTCCTGCTGAGACAGAAATCTTTACGCCATATGCGTCTGAGTCCTGGCTTACTTCTGAGATATGTGTGAATGGATTAGCCCAGGTGACCAGCAGCATTTGTCCGCGTATGAGGACGTGGACGTGAACATGAACGTGGACGTTGACTGCTTGCACGTACTGTAGCTGTAGCTACGCTAAGCTAAGCATAAGAATTCCAATCAGCAATACTAAACAACTGTTTACAATATGAAATTGGAATACCCTTGAAAGTGAAATATAGACTGACAGGCGTTCACTTCAATAATTCTTCACTTCAATTAATTTCTAATGCATTTTTCCCTATTCAAAAGATGTCAAACATTTTATGTCACAAAAAAAGATTGTTTAACTCAATTGTGCATTATTAAGTTCATCATATCCTCCTTTCTTTGCAGTCTGGCTATTTGGATGTTGTGGTCCCACCGGATATTCTGAACCATCCCGATCAAAACATTGACGAGGGCGTCAGCACTGAAGGAGGCAGCATCTCACTACAATGCAGTGCCACAGGTGAGTGTGATTGAGATTGTCTTAAAACATAAATAAAGGATAAAATCATGTTAACAAAATAAAATGGAAATCAATACAACATCATAATAGCGAGACGAAAAAAAAATGAATAACATAAAAAAATACAACTGTATGTGATTTAACTCTAAAACTATCTACCGAAATTTTATTTCTACAACAGAATTAGAATAAATTATAATTTCTACAATAGAATTATTCTATTTTGTTAAGGATCAAACTTTCAATTAAAAATTAGACAACGTGTATTTAAAAAAAGAAATAAAACTAAATAAAAACTATGCAAGAAGATTTAAATATTAAATATAATATAAAACTACATACATGCGAAATTAAAAATAGCCTAACTTTTAAAAATTTTACAACGCTATCAAAATTGTACTAAAAAACAACCTCTTTACATAACATCCCAATTTAATTTGTATTACATTGAGAAATTTAATTATTTCTTTTATAAAAAATATGAGTTTGTAGAATATATTATATATTACGAGAATCATTAGTATTGTAGTTATATGACATACAAAAATGGGTAGAAACAAAAATTTGTGTTAATCTTAATTTCGCAGGTGTTTATAAATTTATATGATGTTTCATATGTTATCTGAAATTAATAGTTTAAACAAATATCTATTCAAACAGGTGTTCCAGAGCCCATGGTGCAGTGGCGACGTGAGGGCGGCAAAGACATTATGCTAAGAACGGAGAGCAGAGACAAACAAGGTGCATATCTAAATAATTGAATTTCCTTATAATAAACCGTTCACATACACACTATTTGTAAACGTTTTATAATGTGGTTATTTAAGAATCAGCCGGCAGACTGAACTTAATGATATTCTCTAACAAATTTTACAATTTTCTTGTCATCGCGCAGCTCTGAAGTCAGTCGAGGGCGAACGTCTGACACTCACGAATGTCCACCGAACTGATATGGGAGGTTACCTCTGCATCGCATCGAATGGAGTGCCTCCCTCAGTGAGCAAGCGATTTGATATTCACGTCAACTGTAAGTTGCTTTCTGCTACATCTTTTTTTGCTTTATAGTTTTTAAGGAATCTTTAAGATTGCACACGGAAAGAGAAAATCAATGCGAATTAGATTCAATGAAACTTCTTAACTAGAGTACAGATCTATAAGACTATTTTTTGAGATACTTTGTGATTGATTTTTGAATTACATTATTTTAATTAAATATTTATAATTATAACGAAGTTATCGAGACATTTTTCTCAATTCAAGATAGTTTATGTATGCAAGATAGAGAAATCATTTAGTATTCTTTCAATTCCGTTAAGATTTTAAACTGCATTTGAATCAAATATAGTTGTGATTTGCTACTTTAAGAATTAGATATTTGAAGTACATTTAATTTATCTAGTTTAATATTCAATTTAGAATCGATAAAATGCTTTCTATATTTAAATCAATCATATTTCAAGTATTTTATGCCAGTTAGGATCGATTTGAAATGTAATTAAAAACTAAATGTATTTTTCATCTATCACTAAATTTAAGAGTTCAATACTTTTACTACAGAAATAATATATTCTTTCAATCTGAGAAATGGCCGAGATTTAAGAAAAGATGCTTATGGTATATAATATTTATCAATGCGGTATGAAAAGTGCACACACTGGCAAATGTAAAATGTAAAATGTAAAATGAAATTTATGTTGAATGGTCGCCATGGTCATTCAGAGGTTTTGCATGTTTCCAGACGCAACGAAACAATCAAATTGTGTCTTGCAGCCATGTACTCGACTCGAGTTGGCTGAAAGATGCTAGTTCTACTCTACTTACTCGTATGGTAAGTAAGTATGTGAAGGTTCTGTTTGCGATGCTCGGAGGAAGGAACATGGAACATGGCGTTGGTGTGGCACACAAGACACAAATCAACACCATGAGATTGTCAAGTCAAATTCAGAGTAGCAGTTGTGAAAAGTTGCGATAGTCGCACTTCGGCAAACCAGCCCAAAAGCATATCAAATGGGCGAATATGCTTCAGCAGTCGTCGTCGTCGTCGTCGTAGTAGTTGTGTGATTGTAGTTGTAGTTGTTGTATAGTGTGTGCTATTGTAATAACAACTCGTAACTAGCAAAGCACCCATCACAGTGGCTAGAAAAGGGCTGGCGGGAATGGGTGGGAGAAGGGGGTTGATGATGAGGAGCGCAACTGAGAAGTGAAGCAGTGAAGCTGGCAGCTCACATTGAACTATTGTCATGAGCTGTTGCCTCTATTATTCTGTTTACTTCCTATATGCGCAGATGTTCGTATGCATGTGTGCGTGTGTCAGCATCTATGCAAGTACACAGAGAGAAAAATAAAGGAATGAAGGAAACACAAAAAAATAAACATATTACGTTACTCCAAAAACAAAATTACGAAGAAATGCAAACATGTGTTTTATTTTATTATTACGTTATTGTGTGTATTACGTTATTAAAAAAAAAGAATAGGATAGAAATTAAAAAATATGTTTTAATTTTAAGAAAAAAGCAATGTAAGCAAAATAATGTTAATTTAAATATATAAACTCGGCTTTACAAGTAAGAAAGCTACAATTAAGTGTGCTCGACTGTGAGAAACCCGCTAAGCATTTTCTATAAAACCATATTCTAAAAATATGCCAAAAAAAATACAGAAAATATACCGAATACTAAAAATATGCCAACTCGATTTACCGAAAAATGCTAAAATATACTGAGTGTCGTAGTTGGTATTTCTATATACTACTACATTCAAAATATACTATATATACCAGATTGTCAGCAGTTTTTGGCATGGAACAGTATTTCTGAAATAACTTTTAAACTTGTATGTTTAAAAAAAAAACAAGTATATATTCTCCATTCGTAAAAAAATTCTTAATATAGTTATTAAAAAGTATAAGCAAAAGAGTCTATTCATAATCAAAGTAAAGTGCACATATAAAAGGTAAAGTAAAGCACATATAAAAAGTAAAGTGCAAGATAGTATTTTTTGGATTATTTTTAAGCAAGTCGAGTTCAAGAATTTTGATCTCCATTTGAAATGTGATGCTCAACGTTCACTTTTAAAACATTTGCATTTATGAATTCAGAATATGCTAATTTGTAAATTGTTTACCTTTTATCAACTTGTTTGAAGAGCAGCCAAACCCGAATTTAATCTTCAAACATTTGAAGAGAATTAGTCTAGATTTAAGATTATATATTGATAATTAATTATTTGATTCTCTCTGTGTATGTAAGTATGCACTCACGTATGTATGTATTTAAAATGCATATGTGGCTGTAGCAGGCAGATTTCTCACGCATCCAACAGTTGCCATGCCATTGTCTTATGTAGAAGAGCACGCCCATATATACATACATATATGTATATATATATATGTATGTATGCATGTGTGCGTATATGCGTAGCTGACTCCTTGACTCGCAGTAAGTGTGTGTGCGTGTGTGTGTGTGTGAGTGCGAGTGTAAGTGAAAGTCATCCAAGATGAGGAGCCTCGTATACAACTGTTGAAATTTCGGCAATGTGTCCACGTCAAAATCAGTTAAATGCAAATGCAAATTCAAAGTTAGCAATTGTCGAAACGTCCAAGTTGGCCAACAGCAGCAG
The DNA here is from genome assembly GCA_019972355.1 of Drosophila kohkoa. Lineage (NCBI taxonomy): Eukaryota > Metazoa > Arthropoda > Insecta > Diptera > Drosophilidae > Drosophila > Drosophila kohkoa. The sequence goes on along the minus strand of BJEL01000033.1, from coordinate 795,656 downwards.
CAACAACAACAACAACAGCAACAACACCAACAAAAGCAAAAGCACAAAACAGCAAAACCGACAAAACTGGCCAAAACTGGCCAGCTCTGATCTATTGCATATGGCTTCTAACATGACCAAAAGTTTCGCTTAAAGCCAACTCTTTCTTCCTCTCTCTCTCTGTCTCTGTCTGTGTTTAGTTGTGATACCCTTTGATAATGCGATGCCACAGGAAATGAAGTCTTTAAAATGAAAAATCAACAATTGAAATGCATTCACTGCGATGCATAGAGATATTTCTGTAGTATAGTCTATATTTTAAGAATAAGCAATATAAAGTGAAGGATTCTTTTAAGATAGATTTATGGATTTCGATTTAAACAAACAAACAATATCATTTTAGTTATAAGAGTCGCAAATGAGAATCAACTGTCTTTCAAAATGTGTTTAAAATTAAATGTAAACTGTTCTCATTGTTAATTTTAAAATGCCTCAAAATAATATGTGTGAATGTAGATTTGTCACAGTCAAGCTTACAATAAATTAAAAAGCAATTTGTCTTCAACAAAAATGCAAAACAATCAACACAACACAACAGCAATAAGAACAAAGAACAACTTTAAATATTTCGTGAAGAAGTTGATTATAGTTATTATCTAATTCTTTAAAATTAGAATAATAGAGGAAAATACTCATTCAGAATTTAATTGTTAGCATTTTATGAACTTTAACAAATCATGTTTAAAATATAGAATTTTAAGTTACAGTAAATTGAAAGAATTGTTTTCTTGTTTCGAGTCTAAACTTATTACAACACTTAATCTAAGTAATACCTCTATAACTTTATATAGTTAAGTATTTACAAGTCGAGCACACCCGCCAAAGCAAATTTATTTGTTTTGAAGCGAAAAACAAGAAATAATTCTTCTCGCCTGCCCGACTCGAAAATAAACAGACTGCGAGCAAAACAGGGATATGACAGCATAAAACGAATATACGTTAATTAATCATGCATTTTCCCATTTTCATTTTCCTCCGATTAGACTGGGAGCATGGGGAGAGATGGGGAGGGGTAAAGAACAAAAGTTATTTTTCAGTACGAGTATTAAGCCAAATAGATGCGAGTTATTCCCACAAAATTTCACATCAAAACTTGAACTGTGTAATACTTAAAGTTAAAGCAAGACGCGTTGGGTGAATAACTTCAGTATATCAACAACAACAACAACAACATCGAAATAAAGCTAAAATGGCATATAAATCCGAAACAGAGACTATGGGGACTTTGGGACTATCATTGATTTTGCAGAAAAGCTTTAATAATGTTGCTAGCGTAGAAATTACAGAGGATGAAATCTATTTTGATGAGCGGATCATTGCGCTTTAATCCATTTTATTTATGGCTTAAAATTATCCTTTAGCAACAACGGCAACAACAGCAACAACAACGACAACGAGAACCGCAACAACAAGAACAGAAACAACAACAACAACAACAAACGACAACGAGACAGCAGCCAACGACAGGAAAAATAGCATGAGCATGAGCATGAGCCTTTGCTGCATTGAAACAGAGTATTACAGTCGTCATTTACACACACATACAGAGCTACCACAGCAGCAGCAGCAAGACACACACACACACTACTAGCATAAAATGAACCTATGAAAACAGCTCTACCCCCGCTCTTCGTACCCCAAAACAGTCGCATCCCCACCGAACTTAGCCTGTGACTCACGCACCCGCTCACTTCTCACTTGGCACCCGCGCTTCTTTGGTCCTTAGTCCCCCGCCAGTCCTTAGTCCCAGAGCAGTGGCATCTTCTGTGAAACGCACATTGCAGTACACTAACGAGTCGACATGTCAATACACTACAATTTACTGAACATTCAAGTAGTTGAAATATAGAAAACTCTCTCTGTTTGTCTCTAGTTCTAAAGAGACTCTAGATAATGAACGATTGGGTATGAATATAATAAATATATTAAATAGATTTTATGAAATATTGATATTTAACACAAAGAATGTAATTACAAAAAAAGGTAATATGAGTATTGGACAAATAATAGTATATATAATAAAAATTTAAATTAATCCAGACATGCTTTGTAAAGTAATAAAAAACTTATTTTTCACTCTTAAGATTTATTAATCGTATGTAGAATTTTATATTATAAATAAATATTTATGTAAAATCTGAAATATGCTTTTTATACGCTGACATAGAATAAATCACCCTAAAGTATGCAACAGAAACGTATTTATGACAACTAAAGCGGCCATTTTTTTGTACATTCTTTGAATGATTTCTCCCTCATTATTATTAATTATAATTAATTATCTATAATTGACTAATGTTGTAGTTAATCAACTACATTAAAGCTAACAAATTCTACAAAATATGCACATATTCAAACACATAGTTAAACCAATTATAGTTAGGGCAAACAAACTGCCCACTAAATGCAATGCACCTCAGCAGAGCTCTGTTGGCAGAGCATTTGCAACGCACGTTTGTCTGTTGTTATTTACATAGCACCCACAAAGAGCGTCTAGCGCCACCTATTGCTACAGCGCTGAACTAATGCCAGTGCATATGAATGCAAAAGCATAGCGAGTGTAAAGCGAATACCACAGTCACTGTAGCCAGTTCCAGTTTCAAAGTGTCACGAGAGATGGCGGGCTACACCCCCACCCACACCCCGCAAGTTATCACAGCAAGTACTCAGAGAGCACAGGGAGTAGTGAATGTCCCCCCTTCACTCGCAGCTCTCCACTCTCCACTCATCTCTTGCACTTTCTGTGTATCTGGGCGAAATACGAAAAGTTTGTCTTTGAAATGAATGCAGCAGAGTCATTTGCTGGAAGTTGGTGCAGTCATCATTGTGGTGACTAATAAAAAGAGAGGAATAAGTGAAAAATTATTGTTGCAACTTCAAAAAGATGTTGGCAAAAAAAATCGCAAAGTTAAAGACGCTAGTATTTATGCAGCTATTACTATCACTTAATATGCGCATAAATAAACTGTAAATATAATTCACATACATTTCATAAACGTAACAAAACTTGAATTGATCAACTATAAACATTCAATTTCTATATTCCAATTTCTTCATAGTTTTGCCTCTTTTCTGTTTCCATCTTAATCAGATTTTGACGACAACTTATTGCCCCTTAAACTTTCAAAATTCTTTGCCACACTCTTTATCTAAAATGCAAATTTTTGACAATCTAGATAGTCAAAAAACAGACAAGTTATTTTGGAGAAAACTATTATGCATATTTCTTTATGCTGGCAAGTTTACAACTTAAATGAAGTGCTCATAAGAGGGCGAGAATTGTTTAAAGGAGTTGCCAACAGCATTATATTCATAGTCTTGTTCTACATATTAACATTTCGGTTTTTCCTTTTTTTCTTTGCAGTTCCACCTACAATCAAAGCAGTTAACCAATTGGTGGGTGCGCCTGTGGAGCGAGAGGTGACATTGGAGTGCATTGTGGAAGTGTATCCAAAGCCACTCAACGGCTGGTATCGAAATGAAGGTGAGTTAATATACTAAGTGTGCATATTGTAGCAGAAATAGAAATAATACAAAGAAATAGAAATAGAAATCGTAACAGAATAGAATAGAATAGAATAGAATAGAATAGAATAAAGTAAAATGTCTCTCTTTAGTACTGTAATAATTCAATATGATTAAATACTACCGGTATACATAATATATCTGAAATTAAAAAAAAATAAACTGTTACTATTTATAAACAAAAATACTAATAGTTTTTATGTTTTTGGTATTTTTAATATTCCTTAAGTACAGAAAAATCTACTGTATTCTCAAATTAAATGAATCTGAAATGCAGAAAAATCTACTGTATTCTAAGAAAATCAAATGAATCTTTGAATCTTCAAGAAACTGCAATAGAAGTCGTTAACGTAATTACAGTAAATCCTTTTTGGTATATAGTCTCATACAAAAATAGTCTTAAAAATACATGCCACGTTATTTAACTATATTTCAATAAATACCAAAAGGTCAAAGAGCAAATCTTGTATATGTATTTTTTAGTAAAATTTACTCCAAACGATTCAATTAACGAATTTTTTAAGAACTAAGTGATTCTAATAAACGCGCGAAGTAAAGATAAATTATGGTTAATTTAAAAACAAAATGTAATAGAATAGTTTATTTCTAACCTAATCTAATCCAATCTAATCAGAGCTAAAATAATTAGTTGTAATAAATAAGTTTTAGCACCTACGTGTAAATAAAATAAGTTACAAACTTGTACCATAATTAATCACAATTTCATTTCAATTCCGCCCAGGCAATGTGAAGTTGCACAATGGCAACAAGTACAACATATCGGAGGCGCTGATTAACCTATACACGTGGCATCTCAATCTGACGATACGACACCTGACCAAATCGGATTTCGGTGCTTACAGCTGTTCGAGTGTGAATGCCCTTGGCAAGAGTGAGACGCGGATTCGATTGCAAGGTGAATGACAATGACAGGCAAAACAATCGAAGCGATACAGCAAACTTATTTCAAGTTCAATGCTGAGCACACACACACACACACACATATAGAGTATTCTAATACATATAAGGGTAGAATGAAGGGACATCATTCAGGACTGTGACTGTGGCCCAGACTAAGCCAAATAGTTCTCAAAAATTCGAAACCATCAATTCAGCTGAGAATAGCCAAGGCAGGAGAAGGAGATTTTGCGGGAAATCGGAAGGGGGAATCAGAGTATATACTCGTATATATATATATATGCGATGTATGTGTCTGCATCGCATGTGTAATTCGTTCAGTTTCCTTGCAATAAATCACCTAGGATTTCCGTCGGTCTATTATTTTTATCGATCTCATTTAAAAACGACTGAAGCTTTTCTCTATCTTTCATCTGGCACAGTGGGCTCCTTATCCCCCAGTCACCCCCATTCCCCTACCTTCCCATTCCTTTTCATTCCTTTCTACTCCCCATGTTCCTCCCGCAACGCACAGCAGCCAAAAAATAGAGTTGGAGCGCAGAAACTAAGCATGAATTATTGCACAATCAGCGGAAAACTTTCTCCACTCGCATTCGCATTCGCACACACATTGCCAATGGAGTTGCATCAAGTTCGTGGACGCCATTTCAATTTTCACTTACACGACACTCCGCCAGACATTCCGTCCTTCTTTCCGTCAGTCCGTCTGTCTGTCCGTCTGTCTGTCCGTCTGCCTGCTGAAATGAAATCAAGCAATAAGCTTTAAGCTTTTCATTTCTATCTCATAAACTCGCTTTATTGAATCAATTTCAATGTCGGACATGCACATTTCTTACATCTTAAATAGATAGTTTCACTTAATTATTTTTCGGTTTCCTTTCTCGGCTTTAAAAACCGGCAAACGAACGACAAGAGATAGAGAAGATTGACCCCGATTGTTGCCCCAATTAATTGCAGCTATACAAGCGAGCAGTCAGCCAGCCAACCATCTGTATTGTTGTCTTTATGCATTATTAATCAACTATTAATGTAGCTTGGTAACCGCATTTGCTCTGCTTTGTTGCCCAAAACTAGCGTTAAATTGAAACTGTTTCAAACATGGAGAAATGCTCAATTTCTTCCACATTTAATCAGATGAGAGATACAAGTTTTGCAGCTAAACGAATCTCTTATATCAATAAACTGGCTTTTGAACTTTTCGTGCTGCCTTTGGCAGTTATTAACAACTTGCTGCATGCACCGAAATGAAGCATCCAAAACTGTTAAGGAACATTGTTTAGCGCGCTATTTAAATGGACTTCAAATAGCAAAAGGTTGCCATAATAAACATAGAAATTGTTGAGCTAACTATGAGCGATGGGTGAAAGAGTTCAACTGCAATGTCTGGCATGAATAAGAGAAATTTCTGCAAAGTTTTCGAGTGCAAGATATCTTGCAATCGTAAATATCTTAATGCCGCACCACTTTTTGAAATATTTGCAATATTGATTTTAGTTGACATTGAACTAAAGTACATTTCATGAAATTATGAAATGTATTTTAGTACCAAGTATTTTTACAATTAACTTTGACAAGCGAATATAATCGCTTCACAAAACAGTGAGCGGTATTATTGTTAAAATATACCAAACTAACATTCCATTGATATACCAAAACTATTTAAATGCATCAAAAGGTATATTTGGACCATTCGTTAAAATATACTGAGATACATCAATGGGTATAATTGGTATAAGAGTGAGGAAGTGCTATTATTGTAAATATAACATATAACATTCCATGGATATACCAAAATTATTGAAATCTATTAAAATGGTATATACCTAACTAACATTCCATTAATATACCAAAACTATGGAAATACATCAAAAAGTATATTTTGTATATTGGTTAAAATACATCAAAAGATATATTTAGTATATTGATTAAAATATACTGAGATACATCAAAGGGTATAATTGGTTTAACAGTGAGGAAGTGGTATTATTGTAAATATATAACATTCCATGGATATACCGAAATTATTGAAATATAGTATACCATTTTACTATATTTGATATATTCATTATATATATTGAAATAAATGAAAAGGTATAATTGGTATAACCTCATATCATTAAATTCGTTAATACACCATAAATTACTAGATATACTAGATTTTCAGTCAATACAGCAGTAAATTCATTTCATCTTAAATTAAGAATTTTATTCGAACGCAAAACTTATCAAAGCTTTTAAGCTTCTCATTTAGCATATCAAGTACTTCATTAAAAATTCGAAACTCATTAAAGAAGCAAATATGACTTGGAATTTCAAGAAGCTTTTGCTTAAATCATTTCTATTTTGGGTAGAAAAATAATTGTATTTAATTTCTTCAAGAAGAATTTTATTCGAATTTTATATTAAGTATGTATGTACTTTGTCCACTTTTATCTGTAAAAAGGGCATCAGGTAGTGGTTATTTGCGTAGTTGAGTCTTCCACTAGATACATACTTATAATTGGTGCAAACAAACCACTGCAGCAGACTTTGTAATCAAATGTTATGTTGTTGCTGCGAGTAGTTAAATCATTTCCATGCCATGCGAAAGCGGAACAGAGGCAGTGTGAGGGGGGGAAAGGGGGAAAAGCGGCAGAGCAAATTACTCGTACAACCCGTACTATATAGTAAAGTAGTACACGACTAACTCGAACTCGTGCTCCCAACTGTACAACCCCGTGACACTAGAGATTTTGTATTTGGCATTGTTGTTGTTGCTGTTGTGGCTCCTGTTTTACTGTTTATGTTTAAGGAGCATAAAGAGACGGAACTGAGGGGGAGGGGGAGGTAGAACATGATGTCTGCCAGGCCATTTGCTTTTGTTTTTCGGGAGGGGCTCTGTGCTCTGTGGTGTTCCTTGGTCGCCGTCCTAGTCGTAGTCGTAGTCGTAGTCGGCATTTGGCATTCGGCATTTCATAATTGGTGCAATTTCTTGCAGAATTACGATTACCGCCCAAGTCAACAACGACAGCAACACCTCACGTGCTGCACACCACTAGCAAGCCGCGTCGGAAGCAGCAGCAGCAGCAGACCAGCAGCCACAACAAGGGAACGAACGAAGTGGTGCGTACCAAGGAAACCCATTTCTCAAATCAAATGCAGCAAGAGAACGATGTGTTCAACGGTGGCGGTGGTGGTGGCGGTGGCGGTGGCATTGGGAATGTGCCACACAACGGCGGCGGCGGTGGCGGACTTGGTGCTGCTGGTGGAACTGGAGCTGCCGGTGGTGGCATTGTGGCAAGTGGAAACGTCAACGGCATGATAAACGGAGCGGAAGGTAAGTTACGATTTAGAAAATTCCACAAGTACGAGAGGTACGAGAGTACATGGCTTGCAGCACAATCACAAGCACAAGCACAAGCATTGAATGAAGTCAGGCATAAGCGGCAGTTACAAACACTCACACACACTCACACACACACACACACACAGTCACATCCCTTGTCCAGGAGAGCAGTAGCTACACCTTCTACACATGGGCAGCACCTCCTCCCATGTCATGGGACTATGACTTGGGCAAATATAATATGTCGCTGCCTTTTTAAGGAAACCCCAAGCTGCTCGCTTGCTAGCGACTGCTTCTGCTTCTTCTTCTTCTTCTTCTTCTTCTGCAGCTGCTTGTGCTTCTTCGATCTATGCTGCCATGCAACACGGACTGCATCAGCAGAGCAGACTACTATAGTAGTATGCTCGGCAAAACCGCAACACACTCATGCCCGCCTCCTCCTCCTCTGGCCACCACCCCCAAAAACCTAAACTGTTGTTCTGAACCGAACTGAAGCGAGTACTTCTTCTTCTTCTTCACTGCTCTGGCTGGTCTGGTCTCTGAGCTTAGCACTCGTGCAGCTGTCGAGCACACTGATTTATCAGTGAAACCGTATTTTGGTAACACTCGCTGCTCGCTGCTCGCTGCTCTCCAAATCCCTTTTGAAGTTAATTTTCCAGCAGTCAGTTTCAATTTTAAGTGTGCGACTTTCTCCTGCATGCCCTCCTCCTTTCTCCTCTCTCCTCCTCCTCAGCTTCAGCTGCAACTTCTAGTCCAGCCTCCCTCTGCAGATATATTGCGCAGCCATGGCTACTCGCTATATATTTCGAATAACAATATATTCGTTTGATTAGGTCACTTGCAAGCAACTCAAGTCCTAACGATGCATAAGCACACGCATTTTCAATTCCTTTTCCTTTTTCACAAACTTGCTGTCTGTCGTCTTAGCAGCTGATACGAAAGCTTGTGAATGCTTCCGATTATTTAGCTGTCTGTTAAATGATCGAGATACATATTGGCTTTCAGTAAAATATATAAAAACAGACACTCTTTCATATTAATCATTGCAACAAATTAATTTAAACGAAAGTATGTGTATTCTAAAATGCAAGCTATGTTTATTGGTATTTATTGCAGAAGTATATAAATAAACATTTTTAACCCTTTCGGGACTACTGGGACAATACGTCCCAAAAATAATAAGAGTTATCCCAAAAAGTATGCTATATTAATATACTGCAATTGATTCAAAAATATCCTTCCACTTTTTAGTATTTATTGCAATTAGTTGTAAAAATATACATTTGTCAAGAGGAAAAAATATTAAAATATAATATACTTAGAATTATTAATATACTGCAATTGGTTTAAAAATATCCTTCCCATTTTTGGTATTATTGCAATTGGTATATAATATACATGTTTCAAGAGGAAAATATACCATTATGTATACACTATATGAATTCGCCCAAGAAGTATGCTACAATATTAAAATACTGCAATTGGTTTAAAAATATACTTTCTATGTTTGGCATTTATTGCAATTTGGTGTATAAATACACATTTTTAAAATAGGAAACAAGCATAAAATACCACTATAATTATTAATATACTGCAATTGGTTCAAAAATATCTCTCCACTTTTTAGTATTTATTGCAATTAGTTGTAAAAATATACATTTGTCAAGAGGAAAAAATATAAGTTTAAATATAATATACTTAGAATTGTTAACATACTACAATTGGTTTAAAAATATCCTTCCCATTTTTGGTATTTATTGCAATTTGGTATATAAATATACATGTTTCAAGAGGAAAATATACCATTATATATACACCATATCAATTCGCCCAAGAAGTATGCTAACATACAATATTAAAATACTGCAATTGGTTTAAAAATATACTTTCTATGTTTGGCATTTATTGCAATTTGGTGTATAAATACACTTTTTTAAAATAGGAAACAAGCATAAAATACCACTATAATTATTAATATACTGCAATTGGTTCAAAAGTATTCTTTCCTTTTTGGTATTTATTGCAATTAGGTGTAAAAATGCATTTGTCAAGAGAAAAATATACCACAATGTACATAATATACCATAGGAATGAACCAAAAAAGTGTGTTTCTTTATAAATATACTGCAATTGGATAAAAAAAATATATTTCCAAACGAAAAATATACCAAAAAGTATTTATTATACCATTAAGTGTTAACAAAAAGACGTTGTTTATTACTTATACAAAAAAGAAAGTTGATAATATCACGTTAAATTTTGGGAAGCACTTCTTTAATAATTATTCTCTCAACTTGCAATTATTTGAATACTACAAAATGTTATAATATGGTACTTGCACTTGCCCGCTTTAACTTAAATATATACTGCATATAATTTCAGTAGATACGCAGCTGCCGGCACGTAACGGATTCGAAAAGACATATAAGTCGGGGAGCGGTATGGTGCCCACTCCCCGCACCCCGTGGACGTATGCGAATGCGGGGTCACAGCTGCTGGCCACAGCCACGATAACGACAAATGCCCTGATGGCTTTTTTCTGTATATTGTCTATGTATTCAGTTAAGCTCATTTAAAATTATGCTTCCGAACAAAATCCACACGCCACACAACGTAACAAACGGGTCGGAGACAACGAAGGAATCTCTCTACAGCGAGTGACACAGCGAAATCGAGCGAGAGAGAGAGAGAAAGATATTAAAAAAGAGGGAGAGAGCAAGAGGTGCTAGCTCTACTTCTCATTATTAGCCTGCTTACTGGCCACTGCCCACCCAACAAGCTTCGGAGCACAAAAGTAAAAGGAACAGCAATCTTCTGGTTAGTCGATTTTTGAACACACATTTTTCGAAATCGACTTGTGGACGACGCTTTATTTTTGTTACTACTTAAGCAAGTCATGAGTTTGTGCATCTATTTGAATACTGTGAGTACTGCTCATGTATTCAAAACATTCATAACACAAAACACAAACACAAGTGCAGCCGAGACAACAGCCTGCTTCAAAAGTTGAAGCCCGCACTCGCAACTTCTCTGAAATTTTAGTCAAATTTCTGCAATAATAAATGTTTATTTACTTTTATGTTTAATAATTGTTTTTTTTTAATGATTATTTAAGTTTAATTTATAAATGCTTATTAAAAAAATTATGATAATATTGATAAAAAAAAAATGTAAAATTGGAACTCATTAAAAATTCTCATTATTATTTTTTATACAGTTGTCTATTTAGTTTCCTTTCATTCAATAATTTTCTGGGAAATATTATTTTTTTATATATAAGTCTTTTAAATAAGCAATTAACAAAGTCGAGCACACTCGACTGTGAGATACCCGCTACCCATTTAAAAAAAAAGCAAAACAGTGTTGTAGTATTCTTAAAATATACCAAATTATATACCGCAAAATGCTAAAATATACCAAATGTCATATTTGGTTTATCGATGAAGTACTACATTTTAAATATACCATAGAGGTCAAAATATACCAGTTTGTTAGCAAAACTGTGCAGTATTTGCTTTACAAAAATATTTCTTAAATAACTTTTATAATTTTTATCCGATCGCAACCAATTTCTCAGAAATAAAATAATTCTACCCTATGGGTAGCGGGTATAAAAGTGTTTGAAAATTAAGTTTCAGATATAATATAATTTTCCAACTTATACATTCTCATATTTAATTCAATTTGGTTGGCAATTATAAAACATATTTAAAAAAAAAAAGCAAAACAGAACTTAGATAAATTATAAATAACATTGTGCATGTTTAGAGCGAAACAACTCTTCAAAAGAGCAGGAAACTGGGAATGAATTCTGTGCTGGCAACAGCTTAACGGATGGAAGTGCTTCAGTGTAAACATTGTAAACAAGTTGTATGAATATATTTAAACTAAACAGACAAACAGACAGAGAAGCTGGCAAGTTGAGGAGCTTACTTAGCTGCCTGACGAGTTGTCTGCTTTTCATATCAATTTGATAGCACAAACAATTCAATTTCAAGTCAATTTCACTTGCACACATTTTAATTGTTATAAACGAAACATCGACTGCTCGCATTAAGCTGTAAGCTATTGTTTTAATTCTTTCGTTCAATGAAAATTCAGATAGTTGCGGGTTCGAGGGTAATTTGGCAACCACACATGAAAAAAAGCGTATATAGTATTTTCCAACAACAATGGTATAAATACATACGAAGTTCATCATATATGTAAGTGTGCAAAATACATGTATTTCTTAATGTTCCCCCTTTATAACGAAAAGTGCAAAAGGCCAATGAAATCAATAACAATGAATTATATATAAATACATACATACATAACATTACATATATAACTATGCTTAAAAGAAAAGAAAACACACACACACTACAATAATTATACACAAGCTGGAAATGGAAATGAGAAAGAGAAATGAGAAAATGAATGTTAACGAAAATTCTTGTATTTAAGACATTATACTGAGCTTATTAGCTCATATTAACATAGATAATGTAAAGTAATCAAAATTACGAAAAACAAAAAAACGTTATATACTGAATTATGCAATACTAAAATGTCTTCCGATAATAATGAAATGCAAATATTAATAATTAATTAAGCGTGACGTTTATATCAAAATAATCAACAAGATCAGCAACAATAATAATATAGTCAACGAAACCCAAAAAAAAAACAAAAAAAAAACAAAAAAAAACATAGGTATAACCCTAAATATAAATTAAAATTACTTCTTCAGTTGATTTTCAATCGCTTCAAGTATGAAACCCAAAACTACTTTAAGAATTATATATTTAATACTGCTCATCAACAGTTCAGTCAGATCGAAATTTAATTCTTTATTCAACTCTCATGCTTTAAAGTAGTTACTCGCTTCGAGTGTATAAACCGAATTTGAACACTGCGTGTATAAATCTTTTTTGTAACTATTCTCTAATCTCTAATACTGCTTATATTTAAAAACTTTGTAAACTTGACGCATTCAGATCGACTTAACTGTTGTTGTTGCAGATTGAATTATTTATCTACTTTATAAGGTCGAAGACAGCTTCTTAGCTTTAACATATAATAATGTTCTGTACTTTTAAAGATTACCTGAAAATTCTGAAAATAATGTTTTTGTTTAGTATTCCTTACATATATTTTAAAAAATGTTTTAAAACTTAATAATATTATTGTTCTATACTTTTGAAGAATACCTAAATATTCTGAAAAGAATGTGTTTTAAAAATTTCCAGCAAAACTGAAAACTGAATTAACTTGTTGGATCCTTTAAATTTTTCTTCAACTTTTCAAAGCTTACAAAAATATTAATGAAGATTAACAATAGTAATGTTTTTTTTAGTATTCCCAACATACATATTTTAAGAAATGTTCAAAACTCAACAAATTCATTAGATATTTCAATTTTTCCTTACTCAGTTTTTTAAATATTCCCAACACATAATTTATGAAATGTTTTAAACTGATTTAACTTGTGAGATTCTTTTAATTGGTCTTTAAAGCTAACAAAAATATTTATGAAATGATTGTTACTTGAACGAAATTAACAATATTAATGTTTTTTAAGTATTCCCAACACATACATATTATAAGAAATGTTCAAAACTTAACTAATTCGTTAGATATTTAAATTTTTCTTTGCACAGTTTTTTAAATTTTCCCAGCACATATTTTAAGAAATGATTAAAACTGAATTAATTTGTTAGATATTAAAATTTATCCTTAACCTTATCAAAGTATACAATAATATTAATGAAATGATATTTACTTGAACGAAATGAACAATAAGAATGTTTTTTAAGTATTCCCCACACATATTTTAAGAAATTCACAGCGGAACTAATTTGTTAGATATTTAAATTTCTGCTTACACAGTTTTCAAACACGCTAATGAAATAATCTTTAATTGAATGAAATTAACAACTTAAGAGTGAACGATCGAAGCAAAAATCAAAAGTGAGTTGAGTATTTGAACCAAGATACATAACATTCATTTCGTTTGAATGCATTCGCTCAACATATCCCGATTCATTCATGTATGCATGCACTTTATATACATTTTAATCCACAAAAATAATAGTGATTGTTTTATTGTTAAATTCATTTTTTTTTGTGTTGATGATAAGACAGACGGAGGAAAGAAAGCCTAGCAGACGTCAAAAATGTATATTGTGGATATTTCCATATTTATTTGCATGCATTAATCTGAGAATGTTGCATTGTGCGTGCACATGAATACACATACATATGCTTAATTGACTAGTACATATGTACAAACACATACATACATATACACACATACATACGTGCATACATACATGCGTGTGCAGCCTTGCGGAATATTAATAATTGAGGAATACGTTTGGCGGATGTTAAAGCTGCTGCCGCTGATGCGATTGCAGTTGCTGTTGCTGTTGGAGTTGCTGTTGGAGTTGCTGTTGCACTCGCTTTATGCTTTATGAATACGATGCGTAGTATCACTGTCATGGTCAACACTCACTTGCCAGGTTGTAGTTTTATACATATGCGGGAATACATATACTACGTATGTGTAGCACACACACACACACACACAGACACAAACAGTTGCATATAGCATACACAGAGAGAAAAAATCAATGACCAACATAATGACGTGTTAAAAATATTAATACTGCAATCGAAACTCTTAATTCAAGTTGAGAGCAGTTAACAGCAAAGATTTTGAATTTACATTACAGTGAACGCTCGATAGAGCGAATTTATAACAGCCCAGACTATTTACAATAAAGAGTAAAGTTTTTTGTTTGTTTGTAGATTCACTTTTTAAAGACAACTAAATTTGAAAAAAATTTAAAAACAAAAAAAAAAATTGTTTTCAATGGTATCCAAAATTGTATTCAATTTAGATGTCTCTAATATCAAATCATACAGATGTAAAAAATAATCAACATAGAAAATCATTTGTAATTTTTTAAAGGTTTTCAGGATGTAATTGAACTTAGCTTAAATATGTTATCAAAAAAAGTAATGTATTATTTTTTCGTATACTCATACTAATACGTCAAAAATAATACATTATTTTGTTGTTAATATACTTAATCTAAATTCAATTAAATTTTTTTTTATTTATTTATATTTTTAATGCTATGTAAAATTCCATCCAATTTACATGTCCTAAAATTAAACTATATATATATGAAAAAATATTTCTATGATTACTATTTTTTCCTATCTGCATAGTTTCATTTAAGCACAACTTAATTGAATGGAATTTTCAATAACATTAAAGAAAATAATATATATTTTTGCCCAATTCTGTATGATTTAGTTTTATAAGTTGTCATTTTGTTCAGAATCATTTAATTTTACTTTTTAACTAATGCGAATTCTTTATATTTATTTATCTCAATTTGTTGACACGTAATATTGGTAACTTATTAAGAATACTTAATAATCAAAGCTAGTAAGTTTGCTTTAACAATAGTTTCAAAAATGAATCCAACCTTTTTCACTCTTCATTGAAGAACCTAACAAAAAAAAATGATTCTCGAAATGTGAACTATTAAATTCCACAACTGAGTTTTCACTTCAATTTCGATGTTCGTTTTTCTAGCTGTGCACACGTTGCTCCCTCTCGCTCTCTCCCTCACCCTCACTCTCTCTCTCTCCCTCTCTCGGTCTCTGTTGGTTATGTTCTGGGATGCAGTTGGCATTGAATTTGCATAAATGCATGCGATTGAAAATGCCAAAGTGGCTGCTGTTGCTGTTGCTATTGCATTGCATTGCATTGCAATCCAAACTGGATGCAGTCGCTTGGCTGCAGAGATGCACAAAACGCGAAAGCTGCGAATTGCAACGACTAACGGAGGGGGAGCGAAGGGAGAGACTCTGACGCTGGGTAGGCATTGGCAAGTGGGATGCTTGGCCATGTCCGGTTGATGTTAATGTTGGTACGAGTTGAGAGTTGAGAGTTTGGCTCGGTTTGTTCTGTTCTGGTTGCCACACTGGAGTGTGGCAGTGAGGGCGAGTTTAGTGTCCGAAGCGTTGTGGTTCATGCTATTGTTGCATTTCCAACTCCCAGCCTAATAAAAGCGGTCTGGATGATGATGCGCATTTGTGTAAATGACGGCGAATAGCCTTTCCCCTTCCCATTCTCTAGTCTCTAGTCCCCAAACCCGATTCCGTTGCAGATCGCAAGCCAACTCATAACATGCTCCTGCTATGATATTGTTGTTGCTGTTGCTGTTGTTGTTGTTTATCGAGTCCGCATGGACAACGGGCGATAAGAATAAAACCTTCAAGTGCGCTTCACGCACCCACAATGCAACGCCGCCAAGTGTGCGTGGGGCACAACGAATTATGGCGCTGCATACAACATGCAACGTGCAAAAACGCACAACGCATCAAGCCATATATTTACACTGAGAGAAAAGGGGGTGTACTAACACTTTCAAAATGTTGTACTTCAAATATCAAGAACTGATTTCATAATTATTGAATCGAGAACAAAATAGCATTGTTTACTTTATTTTAATTTTTTCATATATTTTTATTTGATATAGTAATAAATACTAATATTAATTATACAGTAAAGAAAGTATAGGCTGAGGCTTTAAACTCTTCAATTTATTATTATATTATTCGTCTTTGACTATGAGTAAGACTCTATAGATTACAGTTTACATAAAAATATAAGAAAAGATTTTAAATTATATTTATTAAAAGTTTTTTAGTTGTCATTTTTAATTTATTACAATTGTGACGAGAGCTTCAGTTCATAAATATTCTTAATAAATTATTCATTTAACTCGTCACCCAATTGAGAGAAATAAATAAAAAAAAAAATTTTACAAATAGATAACAAAATAAATATAATTAGTTGATAAAATATAGTTAAAAATTATATTCATAATTTAAAGCAATTCAGATTACAGTAAAAAAGGAATTCACAAACAAACAAATAATATAAAAAATTCAAAATCTTTGCTGCTGAGAAAAGTATACTTAAAATAAGAATTTGTATTGCAGTGTTAATATTTTAAAGCAAGCCTAGTTTTGTGAAGAAATCACGAAGCATATAGACTTTTTCTCACAGTACACAATGAACATGCATTAACGAATTTCATGCATTTCCCGCTTGCGCTGCGCTTCCACACTCATTGTCACTAATTTAGCAACATTGGAATGGGAAAGTGAATGGAGATGGCGAAGGCGATGGTGAAGGGGAAGAGGAAGAGGGGAGAGAGCAGAATGCAGAGCTTAAGTTAGCCAGTTGAATTCACGCAACTTGGCGCGTCCACTCTCTCCACTCTCCACTCAACTCTCTCTACTCTCCACTCCACTTTGCGCGGATTCCATTTTGAAACAAAAAAAAAACTCTGAAAAAAAAAGAAATGGGCTGATTCGGCAATTGTCAGATGTCCACACGAGATACATATGTATGTGTACGCACACACACATAGAGAGAGAGAGAGAGAACACACGCACACTTATTTGTTGGAATGTGAACGTGTTTGTTTGTCGATTCTACACTTTAGCCAATGCAGAAGCTGAGCCTCTGAGCCTGATAATGTTTTCGACATTAAATTCCCATTAAATTCTGTTTTATTGCACTTGAAGCTGCATGCATAATTTACTTGCTTCCTGCTGCCACGTGACGTCGAATGCACACACACACACACACACACACACACACACAGAGGACTCTTCCATTGCATGCGGTCAACCACTGCAGATACGAGACACAGATAGAAAGAGCGAGAGAGAAAGAGGGAGAGGGAGTGTAGAGTTTGCTACGCAATACTCACACCTACTTTTCCTTCACTCCCCCCTCAAGTATTCCGTGCGTAATTCTACAATATTCACAGCAATCGTCTCAAATTCTATGAGCTAGCATCACCGCAATTTCAAGAGCGAATGTTGCCACATTTATTTCCATCGCGGTCCATTTGTCATATTCCATCAATTCCCCAATAATTATTGTACCAATGCAAATGTGACTATTAACCTTATGGTTGATTTCAATTTGTATTGGAATTTCATGCCATTCGCTGCAATTCAACGTTCGAGAGTCATCAATGACATGCTGTATATTAGAACTCACTCATTTTTATTTTTATATACATGTATGTATGTGTTTATTTAGCATTAGAATTAGTTGATTGAATTTATTCATTTATACTTCGTTTCTATTTTCATTGATTTTATTTATAATTTAATTAGAATTATAATTGATGCTGATTTTCATTGATTTTCATTTTTAGTTTAAATGGAAATACAATTGATGCTGATTTTAATTATTTTATTAATTTAAATTAAATACCTACGTAAACGTAAAATTGTTAACAATATACAAATATTTCTTAATTCATCTAAACTTCATTAAAGATCAGTTTACTAACGAAAGTTCGCTCAATGAACTAGTTCCAATTGAACCGCGCTGTGCAACACTGTTGCATGCATATTATGTATACGCACCATCAGCCACCGCGTAGCTGAGCATTCATAACTAGTAATTGTTTAAGCAAATGTTTTAATCTCTGTTTGAAAACGTCCATTCTCATTTATCCAGAAATTACAAAACAATCACACATTTACACACACGATGTGTCAGATATATATTTTGTATTTTGCATTTTTTATTGTTTGCATTGCATTGTTTATTTGTTTTTGTTTTGAATATTTATGTTCATTGAATTATAAGTACACTTATTATTATTATAATTAGGGGACACACTATTCGAGTGCCCAAAATGCTAGTTGCCAAATGTATTTGCATATTCACAACCAGACGAACATATAGTCATACATAAATATCCATGTCTATATGTTTGTATGTATGTATGTAGTTTCAATGCAGCTGTAATAAATTTGCGGCTGGTCAATTTAGTTGTACTTCTTCTTAGCAATTGTCTGCATGCCACAAAAACGAAACATCTGCAATACATGCCTCACATACGATTACAGTTGTTAATGTAAGTTAGTGTACCTGCCCGCCCAAAATAAGAAAGGACCGACAACACGTGAAAATTTGTGCAGACATAATTTGCACTTGTTTATTTAAATTCCATTTCCGTCTCAATTTATGCAAGATTTAAAACTAAATAATATATTTCATTAATCTATATTTCTAATTAAAATTTGTTGCAATGCTAAGTTAACAATCAGAATCAAAATGGAAATGATCAATATAAAAAACGAAGACAACAGACAACAATAAAAAGTGTGGCTAATTTAATAAACTACTCACACATAGATAGACTTGTATTCGCATTATAACATTTGTTTGAATACCTATTATGGACCATAAGACAATAATAATTCAAATAAACATATACAAACGACTAAACATTAATTGTAATAATTAAATAAGATGACAAAATGCAATAAATAACTTCTCTTTATAGCGATATTAAAAACACAACAGATTGTAAAATAAAACAAACAAACGTTCACTTTTTATTTGTAAGTTTATACGCAAAGTTTGCTTTTAGAGATATTAAGATCATAAAACATATATCAATATAGACAACCACATATCGACAGCTGATTCCACAAATCCGTTAAACATTAAGCTCAATTCTATGTATATATATTTATATGTAGTAAAGGTTAATTATTTAATTTAATAATTTAATTACCAAACGATCAAGAATTGTAATTGAAAAAGAAATTGAAATATTGAAATCAGGGAACATCAAACAGCAGACTTAAGTCGTTATCAAGATTTTGATTTAATCAACAGTTTTATAGTTCACTTGACTTCAATTTTATAGGTATAACAATAAAAACAAATGAAAGTTGAGCAATATGCAATAATTTCACATAATAACAATTTAAAACTCGTTCTCTCAATATTCTGGTTAAACTATAATCGTAGTTACCATAAGATTATAATAAAAACATTTAAAGAAAAATACTTGTAACAATGTTAAAAATGAAAACAAAAAGTTCACAATAAAATACCATTCATAAGAAGTTAAAGATTCCTCTTTGAGTTCTATACAACTGAATAGTTGTGTTTCCCACATTTGATATTTAAGGAAAATTGAGCGAAATTAATTTTGAGAAAACTTTAAACATAAAACAAAAGATTGAAATGATATAAAGTTACTAATGCGATTATACGTTGAATAATTAGGATAAGTTTACGTTTATTGAATTGTACTAAAGCACACATACATACGTATATATAAATATATGAATATACACGCATACATACATATGTATCTAATAATTAACAAGTGAAATACTCAGAAATGAAATACAGGACAATAAAAATACATATATTGACTATACTTATAACAAATTGTTCGTAAGTTAATAAATACCAAAAACCAAAAAAAAAAAAACATAAAAAACAAAACAAACATGAATAAAAGAAAATGAGTAAAAGCAAAAACCTGTCGTGTAGAAATTGTGATATTATGGCAAACTCGGATCGGGTTAATGAACGCGAATTATGAAGCAAACAAACGTGCTTTTATGCAGATATTCCAAAGTCAACTGATAATATTTCGAAATATGCTGAAAATGCAATTGCTTTTTATAGCCGCTACCCATAGGGTAGAAGGGTATTATAACTTTGTGCCGGCAGGAAATATATGGAACAGGTAGACGAAGGCATCTCCGACCCTATAAAGTATATATATTCTTGATCAGCGTCAACAGCCGAGACGATCTAGCCATGTCCGTCTGTCCGTCCGTCCGTATGAAACACTGGATCTCAGAGACTATAAGAGATAGAGCTATAATTTCTTTTTCGAAGATCAAGTTTGTTTTCCACGCCCACTTTCGCCCCCGAAAATCAAAAAAATCGAATAACAAGCGTAATTTTAAAGCTAGAGCTGCTTTGGTGTATACAATAATAACTATAGGATTTATGAGTCCTGAAAATTTGATTGCGATCAGATAAAAATTGTGGAAGGTATTAAAGAAATACTTTTGTATGGGCAAAAACGCCTACTTACTAGGGGTCTTAGTTGCTTTGGCGACAATCTGGTACATTGTGCCGTCTATGGTATATTTTGAATGTGGTATTGATAGACCAAATATACCATTTGGTATATATTCAGTATTTTTTGTATTATTTTTTGTATATTTTGAGAATAACACCGCAATATTTAGCTTTTATTCAAAATGGGTAGCGGGTATCTCACAGTCGAGTACACTCGACTGTAGCTTTCTTACTTGATTTTTTTATTGCAATTTATTATTTCGTCTTTTGGCAAGTGTATAAAATGAATACTCACAAAATAAAGGAAGTTGAGTTTGTTAAGAATTTAGGTAAACAAACTGATGATTAGATTTCGATTCTGCCCGAATTAGAAATACGTGCTGGGGGGCATTCATCTACTACATTGAAGAAAAGCATGCTTGACTATTTGTTGAAAAATACTGCAACACCTTAAAGAGTAAATATTTTACAAGAATTTATATACACAACATTGCTGCACGTGTTACATATGCAAGGCGGAAATATATTATATACTTACTTGTGCAAATACATATTTACTGGGTATGGATATGGAGACATATGCAACACACAAATGGCGGTAATAAATAGCAAAATTATAGCCCTGTAAAATTTGTGCACAAATTGACAATTTTCGTTTGCAGTGAGGCGAATGTTCGTTCGCATATCACTTTCCAATTGTCGCCATGTGTTATCATCAAGCCAATTGGAAAAAGAATTAAAGTCATCCACAAAAGCGAAGCAAACAGGAAAAGGAAAAATCAATCCGGACAGCATGCAAAAAAAAAAACGAAACGACCAACAACAACAAAAACAAAAAACTACCAAAGCCAAAAGTAAGTAGAGAGAAGAAGAGAAGTGGAGAGAAGAGAAGAGGAGAGACGAGGCCAAGGGAACTGACGGCTACATGCTGTGTGCACTGTTAAGCGATTAGAATGTCGGTGGCCTCCTATCGTGGCCGAGCAAAAACAATCTGAGCTCAATAGGATTATGAAATGTGGCACTCGGCGATGCTGCACATGTATGCACTACTTCTGCTTGTGTGTGTGTGTGTGTCTCTGTGTGTGAGTGTCTGTGAGTGAGTGTCAGTCTCTGTTATTCTGATATATCTGGTAGATGGAAATCCAGTTAGCCATCTTCAAGAGAAGGCAAATTGCAGGCGCACCTACATCTGCATTGTGCTTTTCAACTATTTATACGCCAATTCCTATATCATTAAACTTAACAATCATATTAATAAAAAGAAAAATATAACTCTTTTAAGGTCTCCACAATTTAAAAGTCTCCAAAGTCAAAAGAGTGTTTTATTATCCTACAATATTGAATGACATGTTTTATTGGCAAGACATGAAATGATTATATTCTTAAAATGCAGTCGTTAGCGATAAGAGGTCTCCACAGTTTGAAAGTCTCCAAAGTCAAAAAAGTGCTTTATTAGACTACAATATGGAATCATTTCTCCCTATGTATGAAATGCTTTATGGGCAATTCATAAAATGATAATATTATTAAGAGGATCCACAGTTTAGAAGTCTCCAGATCTTATGTTCTTATCGATTTCACTCCGTTTAATCTACAACTAGAACATTTTTGATAAAAATCGGTATTATTAAGTATACGACTCATTTAAATTATAATAAACAAATTAATTATACCATATTTTATTGTATTGAAATCAATATATTGAAAGTTTCAATTTGAATCTGAAAAAGTCTCCATAATTTTGAAGACTCTAATTTTAGTTTACTATTTTAGTCTCATTTGCGTTGATATAATACTTGCTTAAAGATATTTCTTTCTCTTTTTATAATTTCCCACAATTAATTTTGGAAGTTAAATAGGAATCAATTTTTTAAAATGGATACATTAGTGGTGCAAAGGTCTCCACAGTTTAATAGTTTCCAGTTTTTAGGTTATCTTTTTTTTATAAACCATGTAATTAAAATGTGCGTTTTCCAATTGACAAAATTGCCAACAATTGCGCTTCTAAGGCTTCTCTTATAACAATGAGAATTTCAAAATTAAGTTACTTTTTACATATGAGAACTTTACTAAAAAAAAAAAACAAATCAAATCTCTACAACTTTTTTGTTGGCTCATATTTCCTAAATTATTGCAATTGCAATTGGCTTAAAGTTAAAACAAATCGCATAGAAAAAGAGCCGCAAATGTTAAAGCTGCCAGTGTATCATAATTTCAAAAGGCTGCAAAATGACTGCGCTTCCTCTGGACGACTGAAAATGCAGCGCTCGCTTGGAATAATTGTATTGTTGTCTGCTGCTGCTCATTTAGGCTTGTGCAGCAATTAACGCTTTTCAGATTTACTTAGCCCACGGTGTTCTTTTTTTTTATGCAACCTTTCCGACTCCCTTCCTCTTCCCCTTCCCCTGCTACCCGACACCACCCCCCAATCATCGTCGGCAGAGTTGTTGGCCATCCGGGCCGGTCTTTTTGACTGTTTTCTGATGGCTCTGCAGCTCCTTTTTGCGCGCCCAATTATAATTATAATTGCAGCATTTTAATTGCATTTTGTTAACTATTTTGCAAGTCATTTCCCGCAGTTAATACGATAAAAAAAAAGAAGAACAACAAAAATGAAAAACACTTTTAACTTCAAATTGTCGCCAAATGTTACACTCTAATGGATTTTGCAAATGGCTTTTTCATAAGAGATTTTCGAGATTCTTTAAAGCCTCTTCTACTTGCTCAAAATGAAGTTTGCCCGAAAATATACTGCAAGTAGGCTCATTAATGCAGTGGCCATAATTGGTACTTAATTTTTAGTATTTTTCTAAAATACGTAGATCAAAAGAGAAGAAGTGTGAACTACTCACCAGCTGGTAAATTTGCCACCCCCAGCCGCCATTATACTTTTATTTATATTTGTAGACTTTTGTTTTGATAACAACATTTGCACGCACATAAATCACATTATTTTTATTTTACAGTGAAAAGTGGATAAGTGAAATCAGAATATATGTATGTTGTGTGCATTTGTTTACCCACATATTTACAAATCAACTCATTTAATCACTATACATTTTGTCTTTTTTTGCCGAAATAAGCACACACTTACACAAGCGACAAATCATAAATACGTATTCACATGCATATGTGGTATGTACATACATATGTATGTAGAAGTATATATTTGATTTATACACATACATACACAATAACAGACTCGTGCAATACGTATTCTTATACGCGAATATGCGACACCATGCACATGTGCTTTTTTATGAATGCCATTTTCACAATTTTCTCGCACGACATTCGGCTGGCATGCGTCACCCTTCGATATCGTTTCGTTTCGGCCACTGTGCTACGTAGTACACTATTTACTGGCGTTGACCAGTTGTGTCCGGAATATTTGCAGCGTCAGCATAAAAACATGCAAAAACTCGCCTTTTATGCATGTATGTAAATATGTTTGTATGTCCGCACTATGGTTGAACTTGTTCGCATTTTTTGCCAAAACTAATATGTATCAGGTTAAGCGCGGCGACCAATAATCGTTTTATGGCTGCAACCATTTTTTTTCGCAACTTTTTGCCGCCATTGATCTGGCAGTGTGTCCACATTGGATTTTATGCCAAAAATTCATGGTGTAAGACCAGACTCTTGATCGACAATGGCCAGATCAACACGTGTAATTCACACACATACATATGTACATACAAATGTAAACACATTGATCGAAGTGGCTTTTTATTAACAAAGAAATGTATGCAAATTACCCATTGTGAGAGACTGCCAAGTGCGTATTGTCCCTTTAACAACCATAGTCATTTTTTTCGGTTTTTGCGAAGCATGATAACAGCAGCTGGGTCACAAATCGTAATCGTTCAGTTTTGTTGCAGCAGAGAGAAGGATGCAGCTAGACGACTGTCGACTAGACTCACGAACCCTACATTAATATAAAAGGCAAGAAGGGAGGGGAAATGCCAATAGACCACAGTAGTCAAAGTAATTGATATGACACTCGTTGCGAGGCCAAGCACATCTTGTGTACTTATAAATTCGCACATTTGTACTCACCAAAAAATATGTTTTGTGTGCCAAAAGAAAGAAGGACAGAGACAGACAGACAATTATCATACCAAAGCAGATCATGGTCACATTACTCAGCAGCACTCTAAGAAACCACAACCGCTAGATGGCGCCATGACTGCACAAATAAGTTGATATTTTAATTTCATATTAAACATTATGGCAAATAAGCTTAATGAATTGATTAGTCACACAGTGTTGGCAGCTTTTGCGGCATTCTAATGCAAAGAGCGAGGCAAAGTCATAAAATATGAATGGAATAGAGTAGAAAGCACAATAAACCAACTCTTTTTGGCTTGCACAAGTGTGTGGGTGTGTGTGTTGCAATGTGTGCATGTGACATATAAAACCATACACACACAGGGATATACTTAAATGCGAGTATATGCATGTACATATATTGTAATACACACACACACACACTCACATTGTAAATCTGTGAATTAAGAAACAATCATAATAATCGCACTCAGCGCACGTAATTATGAAATCCACATCACGGAAGAGGAATGCTGGGGCCTTGCTGCGGCAGCTACAGCTACAGCTACGGCTACACACAACTACAGCAACAGCTTCAGCCGTAAGCTGCATTGCCATGGCGCTTCTCTTCCCCTCTCGCTCTCACACACGCCCACACCAAATGTGCTACCACATCAGCAGATTCGCCTCTCCTTGCGCCGCTCCTGCTGCTGCTGCTGCTGCTGTTAGCACCATGCCTGCCGCAACAATTGCTGTGGAAAGTGCACAACGACATTATGTTGCGCTCTGCCGCGCTAATGCAATGGTCTATCAGCAGCCTTAACAGCGTGCGCGCCAGCGTCCAGAGCAACCAGATAAAGCCCAAGGAGACAGAGCGAGAGAGGGGTAGTGTAGTGGAGTGTGACTATGAGAGAGTGAGGGACGCGCGAGTCGAATGAGTGCGAGGGGGACAGGGGGACTGTACATATAAAGCAATGGGCCTTGCTGAAAAGCGACAACCGCGTTGGCTGCAATTCCACAGTCATCATTAGTTTGTGCTAATGCACCGGCACTCGGTGGGGAAGAGCGGGAAGCGGGGGGTGGCAAAAGATGGGGTGTTATCGCGGCAGCAGCAGCAGCAGCTGCAGTAAAATTGTCTGTCAGTTGCAATTCGAAACCAAACGGATGAAATTGTTTCATGTTACACAATAAAAATTCTATATGAAACCAAAACAATGGATAAGTAAATAAATGCGGGAGCTGAGCGTTGACTCGAAATAAAAATATTTATAACGCAACACATACACACACACACATACTTACAAACCAACCGACACACTCACACATATACTTAGCTTTTATGTTTGTTAATATTTTGTTTACTGCACGCTCCGCATAATGGTTCATCTGCGAATTAAATCTGACAAAACGAAATCTGCTTTTGCCATTCGCGTCGTATTGTTGTTGCCCGGGTAGCAAACGCTTTAAGAGCTCAACTTAATTCTGTTGCATACTTTTGGGGATATTTTTAAATACTCTGTCAATAGCCCAGAGCAGGCAGCTAAAACAATCAAACGTTTGCTTTTTTCTTAAATAAAACATTGTGTAAAGGACAATAAACTGACAATTAACAAAAATAAACTCATCGAAAAATCTTCTGCCTAACTTCAAAGTTCAAACAGTGAATCTTAATGCCTATAAATAAATACAAAACAATACCATAATTTTAAAAAGATACTATAAAATTAAAATCATAAAGAGAAAAGAAGGTTTAAACCATAAAAATATGAAATATATAGTTACTATATTCTATTCTCTGATTCCCTTTCCCTTCTTCCCTTAAATATAAATATAAGATCACAAAAAGTAAAGAAATGATTTCCAATTTTGAAATTATGCTAACTTTTATAAGATTCGCACCTTGAAGCCAGATATTGCATATTTTGTTGTCTTTCAATGAGTAGCAGAATACTTGTTATAGGATAATTAAAGATTGATATCAAGGAATAACAAATAAAGCTGAAATGTTAATAGTCACTTACCTTTTGGAAGTAATTCGATCGTAATCTTCCGCAATTCTTAATTAATAAAACAAGAATATTTATAAAAAAGAGTTATAATCTAAAATATATACATACATATGTCTAGTCTATTGTAGTGTTGATTGCATATAAGTGGAGTAAAACTTAAAGTATGGATAAACGTTTAGCCTGTATTCCAAAAAGTAACCCAGGGCATAGGATAAAAAAATAGAGTAAACACTAAGTATCAAAGCATAGTGGATAGCTAGGCTATCTCATGGATTTGGTTGCTTATACGTTAGCAGCGGAGACATAATGCTATAGCCATCGGGAGTGATGGGCGAAAAGGAATCGGCGCTATCAAGGGGCGTGTTGGCTGTCGCCGTCACCGCCTCCTCTTTGACTTTGACATCGTTGAGCTTCTCGCAGCTGGGAAAATTGAATTGGCGTAAATTGTGCGAACTATTGATCTCTGGCAGACTGTCCAGCATGGATTCCTGAGTGAGAGGCGACGATTGACGTCCTGGCGGCAGCAGGTCCATTTCATCGCTATCCGTTTCGAGCATTTGCAATGCCGTTCCCGGGCAATCGAGGCAGGGCGTCAACATTCTCGGATAGTTGACTATGTAATCAATGATATCCAAAGCCGTTGGACGTTTGCTCGCCTCCTGACTCCAGCACGCCTTCAACAGACCCTCCAAAGGCGGCTTTGCGCCACTGGGAATTCGCAACGAATTGCCGTTCCTCACATGGTCGAGCACTTGATTGTTAGTGAGGTCCGCATACGGAACCGCCCCGAACGTTATCACCTCATAGAGCACCACACCAAAGGACCAGATATCGGAGGCAGATGTAAAAATACCCAGCGATAGCGTCTCTGGTGGCATCCAACGAACCGGAAAGAGTTTCCTTACCCCCTTCCGATTGTAGCAATAGTAATCACTCTCAAAAGTAGGTCGCGCCATACCAAAGTCACCAATCTTTATGACACGCTGCGAGTTGACCAAACAATTCCTGCAGGCAATATCTCGATGCACGTATTTTTGTTCCGCCAAATAGGCGAGTCCTCGAGCCACATCCATCGCATACATTGTCAGCCGCTTGGGTGAAATGTCCGAGTCATCCGTTATCTTCTCATTGACCATGCTGCGTCTGGCCAACAAATAGGTCTTTAAATCGCCGTACAACATAAACTGCATGATGGTATAAATCGGCTCATTTTGCAGACAGACGCCGAGCAGTTTTATAATGTTCTTGTTATTGAATTTCTTCATTGCCTCCGCCTCGGCCAAAAAGTCCAAGCGATCCTCGGTCGATGCGCCGCACTTGAGCGTCTTCACGGCCACTGCAGTCCAATTGCCGGAGCCCAATTGCGCTTCACCGCCATAAACTGTGCCAAAGGCACCTTCACCCAATCGCCGATTGATCACCACATTCTCCTTGGGTATTTCCCACTTGTCCAGCGTATTTAGCTTATTGCGCGATGGCGTTATCAGATCGATGCC
The DNA here is from genome assembly GCA_019972355.1 of Drosophila kohkoa. NCBI lineage: Eukaryota > Metazoa > Arthropoda > Insecta > Diptera > Drosophilidae > Drosophila > Drosophila kohkoa. The sequence goes on along the minus strand of BJEL01000033.1, from coordinate 767,360 downwards.
AAACATTTTCATAATCTGAGCCGAGTGTCGGACTTTGCGATCGTAACGTTGCTTCCAGAAGTAAAATGAGATCATGGACATCACAAAAATGACCAACAAACAGATGGTAATGCTAACAATCATATTGGCGAGATCGCAATCGATGCGCAACGCTCTCGCCACACCCGAGAAGCGGCAATCGTATCTGCCATCCTCGGGGATTTTGCCATTGAATGCTTTGTTTGCATTGAAATACAAACACCCTCCATCGCTGTGCAGTTCATCTCCAATGCCATCCAACTTGGGCGTGAAGCTGCCTACTTTCGTATAGCTGCCATTACGCCATTGTAAAATCTCCAGATCGCTGATACGTGATCCTCCAAATTCGCCGTGACCGAATGTCACTCTGCCGGACAATCCATTAAAGTCCGTTTGCCACATGAATTTAGTCAGTTCATTGATTGTCTTGAGAGATCTTAAATCATTGATCGCAAATGTGTCTTGCTCTATTAATTTATGGGCAGCAATGGCATAAGCCCAGACAGCATCATAGGCAAATCCCACATAATTGGCATTCTTATCGAAATTGCGCGCATAAGTTTCTTGCCAACTCTTGATGGTAATATTCTCCTGCATCAATGCATCGGGTTCGCCATATGGCGTATGTCTAATGCTAAAATGTCCTTCCATCGCCTGCGAAATGGCAACAAAAGTTAATGGATAAACACTAAAAAGATAACACCAAAAAGCTACTCACATTGTTTAGTTGCTCGGCTGTGCAGCGATGATGCACTTTTGATTGCCACACTCGAAAGTCCTTTGATATCCAGGCAGGCAGAAACCAAATGTAATCCATAGCTTGCGTCATCTGTGAGTAGAGTGCGAGATTAATACATATTATCAATTTAATCAAGTACATAGAAACATAAACTAATGTTTGAACATAAAGAAGCAAATGTTCATCAAATGTAACAAGAATATAAATATAAATTAATTAATATTAAGCATAGTGAAATAACGTGCAAATATGTTTGGACCAATCACACAATCACAATTGGTTTATGTCTTCGCTAAGCACTGGTGGCACTACATGCTATGGTTTGTGTCTTAGCTTAACGAAAAATGTACTTCAAATCGCGTTCTTAAACAAGTTTATAATTTTAAATAGTTCGATTTTACTATTCCAACATAAATTACCATTGCTATCCGTTAAAAGATCGATCATTATACAAATTGTTATATGAATAGATAAATAAGCATAACTTACATCCAAATGAATGGCTTCACAGATGGCCATGGCAGCATTACCATTGTGCAGCTCCGCTATGATAATCCGGGAATGTGCTTCCTTGAGTCGACTTAAATGCTGAAATATAACATTATAATAATATACATAAATTTACAAAGTTTTATAACGCACCTCATTCATATCTTCCGCTGAAACATTCGGTTGAAACTTGCGATTGAAGGCCAAGGTGAAGTTGTTCTGTTTGAGTTTGCTTTCCATGTGAGACATGTAATCCGCATACTGCAGGCCATCTTCGGTCAATGTTGAGACACGATTCCAGCCCAATCGCTGCATTATTTCCATATGTGCATCCACATACTCTGTGTTTGAACCAATTGTTCGAAAGAAATACGGATACGCTTTACGATCCACAAATGATGCACCGTCAGCCGAATAAGACATGACCATCATATTCATGTGCTTGGATATGCCAGCAATGGGCTCGACAGTTTCACTGCATGCTGGTCCCAACACGCCCAGAACATTATCGTTTTTATAGTAGTGGATTAGTGCCCGCATAACCAAATCGGATTTGCAGTGACCATCGTTGGTCTTTAGAACTAATTTATAGCCTGGTAAAATTGTTGCATTTCTATTGACTGCCTCGATGGCTCGATGGGCGGCATCCTCGATATTCGAATGGCCTCGATCTGTAACATTAATGGGAAATATGCCACCAATCGCAAGAATTTGCTTCTCTTCTGGTTTGATCCAATTATTATAAGTCTGCTCATTTGCACGCATCCAATTGCAAGCGATTTCATTATAAATGTCCTCAAGATCTTCGCTTCGATGCCGTCGCATTCCAAGTTCCTTTTGGAAGTATGTTAAATGTGCATCAGTCACATAGAAGGAGTGCAGTGCATAGATTAGACGACTTTCGTCGGTCAAGTCCTTTCCATAGTATTTCAAAATTGGCGTTAATTCATATTTGCAGTGCGTCTTTTGTAGATCTATGGATTCCTCACATCGTGGTAATGTAATTTGGGTAAACTTAATGTCAGCATCGATTACCATCGATGGTGTCCAATGGAGAACCATAAATCTCTTTTCTCCATGCGGATAATGCTTTGCATAAATGCCGGCAAGTTCTTCAATTGTCTGTTTAAATTGCTTTCCCAACCAAACGACATTTAGATAGGTTTTACTTAAAGTGCTCTCTATGAAAAACGAATCATTTCGAAACTCGGCAATCAGCAAAGCACATTTCTGATGATCACAAATCGGATTCCTAAATTCCTCGACGCTAAAAATATAAAACAAAAATAGTTACACAATATATAAATTATAGTACAGATTCAGTTTAAACTCACGTTCTTTGCTTGAGGAGATTTGTAACATTATCATCCATTATGTAGAGATTGTAATAAGTATTATTCATGTATTCAAAGATCTTGTGGTGCATGGTATAATAATTGGATGCAGTATCGGGAACTTGAGAGCTTGGCACAAACCAACCATATCGACCAGGCGTTATAGACGGACCTGCGCTTTGAATCATGTCTGGCAAACGCTCGTAATTATATGGCACCCAAGCTTCCAAGTTGATCATAGTCATATTTCGCAATTCATAGACGAACCTAAAAATAAGTGCAACTTTAATATGAAAAGTACTAAAAAAAAAGCAAAATGTTTGTTTCTAACTAAGGAACTTTGAATGTCTTAAATTACATTAATCTCATTCTTGAATTACAATAATTACCTCACATAATTTAGAATATACCACTGATTATCGGGATTCGTTGCGTTCTCCAAATGTATGGGCACAATTCGTACTGGCTTGTAGTGAAGCACCTCCCTCAGAAATATATCAAAGATCCTTGTCATCAACTGATGTGTCGGTCTATTTGTAACCTGCAGTCCGATGCCCAATTGTCGCTCATGAGTTTCGTAAGGAGCATCTAAAAACCGACTTTATTAATAAGATTTTCAGACTATGTTTTGATAACGAAAAATTACCACTTGTTTTTAAACATTGAAAAGATGCTGCACTTTCCGTCAAATGAAAGCCAATAAGAAAAAAGTGCAGCAATAGCGCCGACTTTGGATTAAACATTTTGAAATAAGATGTCTTCAAATTAAAATTTACATTTCATAAGTAATATCCATGAACTGTAATAAAGAATATAATAAAATTGTTAAAAATGTAAATACATTAAAAAAATATTTTAAAATGACAAATATGGTAAGAAATTAAAAATTTCCATTAATATTTCCTAGAGGATCAAAGTTGTGTTTGAATTTGCAGCAATCTGGCAACTTCTGTGGAAATACCCAAGTAGATCTTTCCGTCTCGCTTTGCCCTTACACCTAAAAGCCATTGCAATTGCGACATGCAAAGCTCAAGTTGTAAGAGCAGATGCGCCTGACGTACAGTGTTTACATATCTAGCTAGAATTATGACTTTTTGTGCAGAGCCAAGCAAAAATAGCATTGCGCAGCGTCCACCGGCTAAAAAAAACAAAAATTACAGCACGTGGAACCGACAGACGCTTAGAAAGCAATTCTTTCATTATTGTTTTTATACTTGGTATATATGTATGTATGTAGTCATATGTATTTCCATAGGTATGTATGGATGTTCACATTTTATGCATTTGTTTATTCATCTTATTTATTTTTAAAAACATAAATGTATACTTGTATGTCTTTTTATATTTACCCAGTTCATATATGCATTTATTTATTTAATTATACAATACCGTGTTTGTATGCCTAGAATTTTGCCGCATGTTTGCAATTCTTCACGCTTCACCAAATAAAAATTATTCTTCGATTCCGATCGTGGTATGAACTTTTCAAGGAGGTTCGTCAATAGTCGCACGTGTCTGGTAAACGTAAGTCATTCCAAGCCTCAGTCCAGTTCAGTTCAGTTTTTTTTAATTTGTATTTTATATTTAAAATGGGTTTTTCTAATTTCTATAGTTTGTTTAGAAGTTAAGGCAACCGTATGGAAAATATTGTTGTCGTTGTTATTGTTGCACTTTTCAAGCTTTTGATTAGGTGTGACCTATACGAATAGTGCTCTATCCAATGGTGAACTGAAAACAGTTGTTGTTTCTATTACGAAGTCAGTATTTTATGACTTTCTTGCTCAAGTTACTTATAGAGCTACATGTGCATGAAATTATAATATTGGCATACCCTGTATCCAAGAAACCACAAGGTGTATATGAAAGAACATATGTAAACAGCGCCAAACAGCCGTTAAGACGTTGCCAGCTTAATCACTAAAGCCACGCTCAATTGAAGGATCCAAGCAGCGTTGCCAGCTTACAAAATAATGTTTAGTTTAAATGAAGCTGGCTAATTAGATTTTATTATATTATTAAATCATCATGTTTTTATTTTGTTTAATGTAAGTTCAGTAACAATAGTAAATGTAATCATATTTTCTTTTCTTTTGATGCATTGAAAACAAAGCCAAAATTTCTTTCGAATCTTAAAAATAAAAACATAACATCTATAATTCCGCTATCGATCAATCATATTTAATTAATATTCTGAAAGATCGATTGTTAAATTAATATGCTACAAATGACTTTGAAATGAATGCACCACTAAGAAACGCAAATAAATTTCATAGTTTTTGCCTCTGTTTCGGTTGATAGCGACTAAACGCCCACAGTTGAGTTCTTAAAATAATAATGCTTGGCTGAAAATGAAGCGTTTTGTCTTCTTGTATATTTATATTCCATCAGATATATATACTTAATAAAAAAGGTGTCACGGGATGTTTTTGTAAAACTATATCTATGTTTTGTATTATAATTTATTTATTAATTTCTAAATATGTTGACTTGTCTTTGTTGTATATTTACTTATAGAAATTGCGTAGCTGTTTTGCCGCGAAGAGATTGAAAACTTTTTCTCGCACAACTCACAAATATGCAATATGTATATGCTAATTTTGTAAGGCAGTTAACTTTGTTTTTATTACACTTTTTATTATTCAAAAACAACGTAGTCGAAATAATACTAGACACTGCACACAAAAACAGTTTAATTTTTGTCTTATTTTTATTTTGTATTGTTTTTTATAAAGCACATGTGGCTCGATGCGTTCCGAACGAAGCTTAATGATTGACTAAAACTCGATATAATGATCACTCGGTCGATGCGGTAAAAATTTAAATTTCAGGGACCGGACACTCTTCATTTTTCAAAACAATATTTGACTACAACGGTGTCAAAGAGACTAAAACTGCTCTTAAAAATGAAACACCCAAAGAGTAAAATAAAAAGTTCAAAATACGAAACAAAACAATGTTACTAGTGTCGCATTTTTAATACTCTATCTATTTACCAGATAACAATCGCACTTTTGCATAATTTTTCTTTATTTCTTTGATCAAAAATATATTGTTTATTTAAATTGTTGAATGCGATTGCCTGTCATAAAATATGTAAATTGCATAAAAAGCCCATATAAAACCTGTATATAATCGTCTCATTATGCTTTACAATTTTTATGGACTTCAAAAGAGTATTAATGTATTCAAATTTATTTGCATGCTCAGCACATTAGTTGAGAGAAAATGCAAAAAATTATTGCATTTTTAAGCTTTTATAGTTATGTATATGATTATAATAATAAAACGATATGTCTTTGTTAGAAATACTTTGAACGTTTAACAAAAATAAGTTAAGAGCATACATAATCTAAAACCATATTTATAAATACAAAATTTAACCTCCTAAGAAACTATTTTCGAGCCTCTCTTTACCATTGAAATAGAATTCTTGGAATTCGTGAATTGCAATTCTCAACAAAAAAAAAATAATTAGGAAAGGTATGCGGAAAGTCAAACGAGTCATACACAATTGAGTTCAAATTTTTGATCAACATAACGTGAAATCTGTTTTATATACCCTCACCGAAATTGAGCTGTTTCGGAACATTTATATCACGATACCTTGAAAGACATGTATAATAATGTAGACTAAATACAACAGATAGTAATAACTTTAAATTTATGGGCATTATTTATAGTATATTTTTCTGAGTTTTGAATAAAATACCGGTTTTCGTTGTCTCTAGTCAAAAGTCTTAACATAAATAAATGAAAGTCACTGACTTTAAATTTAAAAAGTAAAAGTGTGACCATGTAAAGGGGTTACAGTCAACGCTGCGAATATTGTACAAACGACTCAAACGTAAATGTATTAAATGACAACCCTGTTCTGTTATTAACAGTTCGCACTATACATTCTTTTGCGAAGCTAATGGAGTATTCTACACACAACAGGAGTTTGATAACAGAAGAGCACAATATTGCGTAACAGAGCATTTTTGCGTTAACAGCGGCTTCTTGGAATGTTAACATTGCAAGCTGACGCCGTGTTGCACTGGGAGCGATAATTCAAATAAAACTGAAATTGTTTTGTAAACAAAACAATATCAATGTGACGCAAAACATTCGTAATAACTCCGAATAATCCTATATATTTCTTATGTGAATTACAAAATAAAATATTAACATTAAAATGGACGATACTTTACCTGATGACGCCTGGAAGGATTCCTTTGACAAGCTGCTGGATCGCAGGCCGTAAGTGAAAAATTAAAAACATCAAAAACGCGAAATGAATTAAGATTCTCGCAATTTGCAGGGAGCTGCGTGAATTAAACATAATCAAAAAGCAAGTGCGCGCTTCGTTCAATATTGACTCGAGCGTGGAGAATAGCAATCCTGACCTATTAAACGTAAGCGAGTCCTCATTGCACAATCCGAATATCTTAGATGTGGGCAGCGATCGCTTCTTGAATTTAAAGAGGAAAAATGGCAATTCAATATCGACGCCATGCGTTAAGCGTGTGAGCACCAATCTTTTCCATTGCGCACTCTCGCCCATAACGAGCATGAAACTCGATGGTTTACAAACACAGCTAGCTCCAAAATTGTCCAATAATGGTGAGTTGCTGATAATGAAAGTAAAACCAGATTTATCACAATTGTCTTTGACAGTCAAAGCAGAAGTGCGACCTATCAAACACGTTTGCTTCGAAATAAGCTCCTTGGAGAACAGTGACATTCAGATTGTCGATGATCCTATCAAGAATATAGCTCCACAAGAAGAAGCTACTGACAAACGCAGACGTTCTTCGCTTGTCCTGCAGCCCGGCAAATGGCGCAAGTCCTTGCACACCTGGCGTCGCACCTTCCAAACAGATGTCGTTGCTCCAACTATAAAAGTGTCCTCGCCCAGGAAACGTACTACTGCAGAAATTACTCGCATATCTGGCAGAAAATCCACTTACTTGAATGAGAGCATCAATCTAGTAATTAGCCATGAAAGGGAAGTGCTCAGATACTGTGAACAGCGAAGACCAATACGATTTGATGCCGCGTATGCGGCTGTCAAGATGCTGGACACTTGCAAGATTGGCGAGGGCGTCTATGGCGAGGTCTTTAAATATATGCCAAAGAGCAATCCCTCAACTACTGTCGTCCTTAAGGTGATACCCATTGAAGGTACGGAACTGGTCAATGGTGAAGTGCAGAAGACATACGAACAAATATTGCCTGAAATTATCATATCACAGGAAATGAGTAATCTGCGTATTAATGCCAACAATTCAACCACTGGATACGTAAATATTTACAATGTAAGTATGACTATTTAAGCTTGTAATGTTTACTAATGTAGTCAATTTTATAGGTGGCTTTGGTCAAGGGAAAATATCCGCAGCATTTGCTAAAACTCTGGGAAGAGTATGACACCAAGAAAGAGTCTGAGAATGATCATCCTGAAATGTTTGGCAACAATCAGCTGTTCATAGTTTTGGAACTGAATTTTGCTGGCAGTGATATGTCTGAATTTACATTTCTAAATGCCGAGCAATCTTATTATGCACTGCAGCAGGTAAATAATAAGACTTAAGTAAAATAATTGTTTAGGTTGGAATACAAATGCATTATTTTATGTGTTGCAGCCTTAAAAACATCTCTAACTCTTTCTATACTTTGTATTATAGATCATCTTCACACTTGCTGTTGGCGAAGAGGCATTTCAATTCGAGCATCGCGATTTGCACTGGGGCAACATATTGATCGAGGAAACGGACAAGAAGCACATTGATTACAAGCTCAATGGCAAGGATTTATCTCTGCCCACCAAAGGAATACGCATAACCATCATCGATTACACTTTGTCGCGAGTAACTGTCGGCGATTGCTGTCACTACAATGATCTGTCCACCGACGAGGAGCTATTCACAGCTTCAGGAGATTATCAATACGACATTTACCGCATGATGCGGGATGAATTAAAGTAAGTCGACTACTATTAATTAAAACTAAACAACGATGAAATATAACTGTATATTCTTGCAGCAACGATTGGTCAGCATATGCGCCCAAGACAAATGTAATGTGGTTATCATATGTGGCCGCTAAGCTAATTGATGGCGTCAAGTATAAGAATGCAAAATCACAAATACACCGAACAAATTTGACCAAACTTAAGGCCTTTCACAAGGCTGTGCTGCGCTTCAGCAGTGCTTCCGAATGCGCCAACAGCTTCAATTAGATTTACCTGCATATATATTTGTTATAATGAATTATTAGTTTCAATTGACAATACCTTATATATTTGTTATAATGAATTTACTAATTTTTGCTAAGCATTAAAGTATTATATTTTCTAGTTCAACAAGACGATAATTTACTGCTTGAATCCAGCGACTGTAATAATTATAATTTGTATTAAAAAAGAAGAGTTATTCAAGCTTTTTTGGTTTTTACTTGTTTCAATGAGTATTGAATAAATGCATTAATGAATATATATCCGTCTATATAAATATATAAGGAATTTTCTCGTGCCTTAACTTTCTGCGCTTTGAGCAAATATTATATTGATAGTTCACGATAATTTACTGCTCTGATATGAAACGGTTAAAAGCTCTTAAGATTCCTTGGTAACCTGCTATCGAAAGCTCTTAGCGCTCGCTCAAAAGCTTCGCGGCAAGCTTTCTTCCTTGCTCACGCGAGTGCAAAGAAAGGAATTTTAGTTTCTGTTCATGACACAAATTTACAACAACTGACGGCGGTGCTGGTGGAAAAAAATTAAAATTAAAGTATTGCTGCATTTCTCCTACAGGCTGATTTGCTCTCCCAGTGTAAATAATGAAATTAAAAATCTTAAATTTAATTGCAACAATGTCGTATAAATACCGCAATGTGTTCCAACAATAAAATGTCCGCTTTTACGTTAATGTAAATCTCTATATGATTTTACAATATTTTGCACGGCTTTAAACGGAGAGTGCAAATTTGTTTGTGCAAATAAAAAAGGAAAACCCAAATAAATGAAAATGCTGTAAAAGCAAAAACAAAGGAATATTTATAAAAATCGATACTGAATCATATTTATAATGCGACCATTGTCAAAGCAAATTAAATAAGTTAATTATCCTGCATATGCTGATGTACGCACGTATGTACACATCTATAAGTGTACATCGTATATATATTTGCGTATGCGTGTGTTTGTGTGCATATTAATGCCGATTACTAACGATGTTCTTTAATTACAACAGCGGCGGAACTTCATTAATTATTAGTGAACGCAATATCCTGTAAATATGCAAAATTAAACCGCTACTTAGTACGCCATAAAAGGTGAGTAGCAACGAAAGTATTATTGTACATTCTTGTACATACGCTCTCATATGTATGTGTGTACAATTTGCATTTGTTTGTTGTACATCAAAGCAGCAGCAGCAGCATTTGCAGGTCAGCCAGTGTGTACATAAGATTTGGGGGTTGCTGAAGTCATCCACTTCATCAAAAAGTCATTGCTTTGCACACACATGTGTAGCATACTTATAGAGGCAACACGGGTCTGCTTAAAAAGGTATCATACCTTTACTTACATACTTATACACGTACACACACACACTTGTGCATATATGCAATTATGGTATGTAAACATGTGCTCGTGCATATGCATAGCGTAGTACGCAAGTAACTCATTTAGTTACTCACAAACACACGCAAATAAAAGCTTAAATATGGCCATAACACGATTCTGTTGATTCAAATTTAGTTACCTGTTGAAATATTGGCATGATGAGCATACGGCATCTAAGTATACATACACACAAACTCGCATGCAAATGTGCATATGTATGTAGAGGTGTTGCCCGAAAAATGCAATTTTCTTCATTAGGCGGCGACTCCCCATCTCTCGGCATTCGTATTCTTGTTAGTATGTATATATGTTGTGTGTGTACGCTCGTCTGTATGCGTGCGTGTGCGTTTGTGTACAGTGGCCAACAACTAAAGTGGAACAAAGCATATGTGAGATGGGTTAACGCAGCAATAAAACTGCTTGTGCCAAGTGACTGATTGGCAATTAACTCACAATACTCTAAAAGTGAATCATTTGCCCATGGGTTGCAAGCTTATGACGTAAGGCGGCATTTTTAAATGGCTACCCCCTCCACATAACAGTACCCACAATTGTTGGCCATTTTGTAACTTACTGATCGTTGTGAAAGCGATAAATCGATAATTATCGAAATGCATTTGGAGTTGTGAAAATGAATGACAAGAAGAATTTCAAAGTGGAGAGTAAAACAGATGGTGGAATGGGGCTATTTTGGAGAGTAAAATAGAAACAGGCATGACAAATAGGAGTTGTTTATCACGTAAAGAATATTGCTGTGGAGGAAAAATATTTTGTAAAAAAAAACATGTTTCTTCATATTTATCAAATTGATATATATTTTTTTTCATTTTATGCCTAGTAACATATACTTTGGTATTTATAAATATTCTATGTCATATTGATGTAATTTTGGAATGACAATTAATTTAATTAATTAAAGTAAAAATACAATCCCTTGCTGTATGATAATATATAATAATAATATATACATATTTATATATTTAAGATATAAAAAATGCATTCGGTTGGCATACACTCCGCTATGGCGATTAAGCGCCAGCGAAAGCGTCGTGATGAACAGAAAAGGGCCCGGGAGAGACGCTACAGCACTCAAAGCAGCGAGAGCGGTGAAACTTTTCATTCGCCCAGCGGATCGGTGAGACGTAAATATCACCACCCACACCATGCCGTCAAGCCGGGACCAGGCATAGATAGTCAGGTTTGTATCGAAAATCCCTGCTTAGAGTAACATGTAATATTTAATCCAATTCCAGGTGGTGACAAGCATTGGTATGTTGCATATTGGTATCGTGTTCATTGTGTTTGGCGTTTTCCTCTGCGGCGCTGGCATTATACCGGATGAGACCATGTCCTGGAACGTGTTCAGTAAGCCAATAATCCTATTAAAGGATTGAATTTTCATAGTAATGCACATTTTAATTAGGTTCCAGCTCGGCTTGGTGGAATGAAGTCACTTGTACTGGACTCTTTTCATTCGGCTTGGGTCTATTTCTACTAGTTCTTAACTGTTTAATTAGCCGCAAGGAGGAAGAAGATCTCGAGGATTATGTGCAACGTCAGCTGACCAGATCACGATCAGGTTCATATATTTCATTAGATTATCAGTAAAATGCTTATTGTTATGGTGTCTTGCAGGTCATCGCTTGGAGCGGGATGTGGAAACTGGTGTGTTGACCACTCGACATGCCCGCAAAGCGGTTGCATTGCAAAAAAACGGCAGAAATGGTCCGCCATCGCCCACGGATGTGGCTGTCGTCCATTGTGGTTCGACGGAAAATAATATATCGAATGGACAGATAGTAGGTCGTAATGGTAAGCGCGGTTTGCAGAACGCTGAAAAAGAATAATATTTTTTTGTATCTCCTCTTTTTGATTTGACAGGCATAAACAATTCCGGTGATATATTGTTGGAGAAGATTGTGGAGGAGGACGCACCGTATTTGAATGAGCATAGTGCGGGAATATCGCCAATTGAAATTGAGAATGATACAAAACAACTTCTAAGAAGGGAATCAATAACAGATGCAATCAATATAACACGCATATAATACTTATTTTAGGTAATTTACTCTTAAACACTTAAAGATGCTATTTTAAACAACATTTAGATACTTAAAGATGCTATTTTTTCAAAATCATTAATAGATGTTACAGTTTAAACAATCGATACAAAAAGAAAATACCAAATTTCCAATAGTTGTAAGATATATATATACATAAACAAACATATGTAATCTACATAAAAACATAACATTTTTTTAAATATCTTTTTAACTCTTTTTTACATAATATGAGAATTACTTATAACTATTATTATATATTACAAAAAATATGAATAATACTTGCAATGTATTTACTAAAAAAAACAAAAACAAAAACAAAAAAATCAAATGGCAACTGACATTTATTCAAAATACATATGAACATATTATAATAATATATATACTATATTATCCAAGCAAGCAAAATATATATGAGAATGATTATAGAGAAATTTACACTTAATTAATGTACATAAACATGTGTATACATTTGTCTTACTGCTTTTATACCCATATTATATAAAAGAACAGTTACAACATCTAGTCTAAGAATCTTATCTATAGAGGCTACCTAAGAACTTTCTTAACTGCAACTAAATTTAAAAATAATAATAAAAGCATATTGCATATGTAAGTGATTATAAACTGAATTCAGACTTACCCACAATTAATGCTTAAATTATACATAAACATACATAATTAATGCCTATTCAAAATAATCAAACAAACAAACCAATCATAAATCTTTCTATTCTGTTTCTCTGCTCAGCTGACAGAAAGGAAATTGCGACAAAATTCAAAATGTAAATAGCTAAGCAGAATTTACACTAAATACTATAAATATATAAAAATAACCAAAGAAAATTTATGAAATTTTGTCCATCTTTTGGCATTTATATTTCGATTAATTTTATACCCGAACTTTATGTTGTGAACCTTACATGTTAGGTATAAATATAAATATTTTGGACAGATTAAATTAATTAAGTACTTGAATTAATGCTTCTACCTACACATATTTTTAAGTAATTAATTTCAACTAGGGCTGTTCCAAAAACCATTGTAACTTACATTTATGTATTACTTATACCTATAAATAATATGATAATTTCCAAAAACGAAAAAACAAAAGCAAAATATATATATTCAGATATTTTGTTTTTAAAATTCTGAACCAACAAAGTGCACAAGAAATGAATGAAGACTATTTAAAGTAAACACTCTTATTATCTGTATATACATATGTATTTATTTAGGTTTAGATATACCAACAAATCTACACGTAACTCTAATTTTTTATTACTTCGAAAGCGAACAATTGAAATAAATAATTTAATACAAATAAAATGTTCACATTTTTCAATCAATAGAATCAGAAGATCAGTTGATGATTTTCTTATTTACCATAATTTGCAAAAGTATTTTGTTGACAACATTTACTCACCTGATCAACAAGAAAGTCCTTACAAAAATATTCAATGCTAGAGCGTCCAATGTGTACACTTTTAATTGGCAGTTCTGCTGCGGTTTTTCTAATTGGTCACCGTCACCATTGTCAACCTTAACAGCTGCATTCCCATACACACTCGGACATATTCCATTAACGAGGAACTAACTGACTTACAAGTCCATTGGGTGCATTAATGGCTAAGCCGTTATATTTTAACAATTAATAAAATACATGCAATTTATAATTGTATCTTTCACCTACAATGAGGACCTCATTGAAACACGGCTAACAAAGATTTGCGTGAAGAATATAAAACCATTGATTAGAACTAAAGTAGTAGGCTGGCTATTCACTGCCTTAGTATGAAAACTATTGCACGAATACAAAATTAAAAAAAAAAAAATTAATACTTTTAACATATGTAAAATTAATTTTTATTCGAATTCTTTAACGCGGTCCAACCAAAAAGCAAGCGCGAAATCAATGCAAAACTTAAACGAAAAGACTATCGAGTAATCGACTACAATTAACTTTTTGGTGTAAAAATACCGCAAATTACAAAAATTCGTTTTTCATGTTCTTTGTTTTATCACCATTGATATGCAAATAAAATTCATTGTAATTTCACCCTTCCTAAATAAAAAAGTTATTTGTAATAATCAGAAAGGACAACAGAAAAGCAAATGCTACACTGTTGATTTTTTAATATACCAGATTTAACAGCTGATTAAGAGCATATATCGCATAAAGTGATACCAGGGCTGCAGGTGTGTTTTGGTATATCTTCTCGTATATTTCACAAAGTTTTCTTACCGTCACAGAAACAAAAACCATCGTTGCATTGATAGTGTGTCATCGATGTTTTTACATCTACAATTAATTAGTAATCATAATAATAATGTTCGACAGCACATATGTTGTTTTTAGTCAAATATACTTGTGAAATGTGAACAAACAAACTCGCGTTAAATGCAACGTTAATTAACTTACTACGGCACAAAGAATAACAAAGAGCTTTTGTTAGCACAATGTCCAGTGTTGACGAAATAAAAATCGATCTTCCCCCACTAAGTTTCGAGAAATGTATGTTTCCTTTAATTGAAAAATTAATTATATATTTTTATATACTAAGTGTTAATTTATTTTGTTTGCAGCACCAGAGACGCAGGATGAGCGTATTAAGAGAGAAGCGATTGAAGAACTAATTGCCAAGTATCCCGAAAATCGCATTCCAATCGAGGAATTGCGCAAACAAGCGCTCAGCGAATTGGGGCTGGTTAACGATGACCTCAGACGTGTTTTGTGGCCACAGTTGGCTGGCGTCGATGTCAACAGCTTGGAGCGTGTACCAACTCTGGCTGAATTGCAATCACATCCGGAATATAATCAAGTGGTGCTCGATGTGAATCGTTCATTGAAACGTTTTCCCCCCGGAATTCCCTATGAACAGCGTATTGCGCTGCAGGATCAATTGACGGTGCTCATATTGCGTGTCATTCAAAAATATCCAAACTTACGCTACTATCAGGGCTATCACGATGTGGCCGTGACATTTCTGCTCGTCGCTGGCGAAGAAGTTGCCTACGCCATCATGGAGGAGTTGTCCACCACCCACTTTTCCGAGTGCATGCAAGAAACAATGGAGGCCACCCAACGGCGCTTGATGTTCATTTGGCCTGTGGTGCATTTTGAGCAGCCCGAACTATTTCAGTTCTTGCAACGTTCCACAGTTGGCACACTGTTTGCCTTACCCTGGTATCTCACCTGGTTTGGACACAGTTTGAACTCATACAAGGCTGTGGTGCGTTTGTATGACTATTTTCTCGCCTCGCCGATGTACACGCCCATCTTTGTGACAGCCGCAATTCTGCTGTATCGGTCGCAGGCCATTTTGAGCGAGGACTGTGATATGGCGTCGGTGCATTGTCTCTTATCAAAGGTAAAACAAATTGAATGGGCCGACTATCAAATACCCGAATAGGAATATATAAGATCTATTATATAAGATCTTATATATTCGTATTCGTGTATTTGATAGCAACTGAAATTAAAGATTAGAACATATTTAAGTCATAACAATTTAAATAGTCACAAACCCATTCATATGATACTATTAAATATTATAGTAGCAAGTTATTTTATATACATATGTATATTTCTAAATATGATAAGTCAAAAGCATTCCCTTCTATGCACTTAACATCAATTTATACTACCCTTTTTAACTGCAACTGCCAAGCATAAAAACAAAGTACAACTGCTTATCAAACAAATAATAATGAATATAAATTGATTTTTGCAGCTGCCAGATGATTTGCCGTTCGAGGATTTGTTGCGCACATCGAGTAAATTGTACGACAAATACAGTTTGACAGTAATTGAGAAAAAGGTTGAGGAACTCATCAAATTAGAGTATGTGATAGCTGGCTTACAAAGCCAATTCCAAATTAATCTCGTATTGTATTTTACAGGCAAGAGCAACGACAATTGGAGGAACGACGTCGTCGCTATCCGCGTTCGACATCAGCGAAACCAGATTACACATTAAGTCGATGGGTGTTGAAGAAATTGACCACGAAATCAGTAATGATGACAACCGCTGTTTCGATTGTGGTAGGCATTTGTGCATATTACTACAAGAATCAGTATTTGGCCGCTGGCATCAGCTGAGTTACCGGCTATTTCCATCCCACGCTCTACTATACTATATTCCGATCTATGCCCAATCAGCCGAAGATCGGCTGTATGGTCGAAATCTGCCTTTATTAACGCTCGTTCACGTTCATGTTTCACACACATTTTAAATGCTTGTATAAATTGACATAAAACCCCCACAAAAAAAAAATAAGAAACTATGTACATTATAGGGACAAAAAATGAGAGGTGTTTGGATTGTAAAAATGAATGTAGCTTTTTGATTAAATTCACTGGTTATATAATACATACTATATGTGTAAGCTATAAAGTACTATGTATACTATATTTATGAAGTTCGTCAAATGAATTTATGATAATATATTAATAGCAAAATTAAATGTATATACGAGTAACTCGTTTATCTTATTTCACCACACACACGCTACACACAAATCAATAAATAAACTACAATGTACAGTTAGAAAATTTGTTTTATTAACTGGTTAATATTAAATTCATATTGTAACTATTCATTTATTTTTATAAGCGATCCTTAACTGGAATTTTTTTTATTAAATTGCCTTGGTTCCTTTGGCCGATATCTCCGATACTTCAATGAAAATTAATGGTTTCCAGATTCGTTTCAAAAATGTGCAATTAATTGCAAGTTTGTTTGAATTAAATGGTAAACAGAGTTAAATGAAAATTACATATCTTAATTATTTATTTATTAGTATAACTACTATTTATAACTTATATGTTCTAAAATTGTTACTTTATTGCCTTGCCGCTTTTAAGTGAATTCTCTAATACTTCAATGAATGTCTTGAGTTGCTCCAGATTCATTTCAAACATGATCAGCTCATCTTTAGCATTGGAACGACAGTGCAAGTTGATGGTGACTACTTGGCGCACATTACTCCTCGAGCTGCTGTCGCCCAAAATCAATCGTGTGTCCCAACCGAAGGACATAACACACTTGACATTGTTCTTCAGATATTCATAGCGACTCAGCGCAGATTCCACTGCATCTTGTCTAGATGCGAGCACCAAAGGGACCAGTGGCCTTAGCTCTTGGTTGAGAAACGCTAGCTTATCGGTATTAGCTGCTTCTACGCTGTCCAAACAACAATTCCTATAGTACTTGGAAATAGTACGGGTGGCAAGTAGAAAATCGTCAGGATTCTGAAATCCATATTTGTGGGATAAGCGAAGTGCCTGTTGATCGTTTATATTGCCGATTAGGAAATCAATGGACAAGTGCAGAACCTGGAGATGAGAATAGAATTGTAGATTAGTAATGCAACCGTATAATAAATATTATGCATTACCTCCATAAATATCTCTTTGTTATTGATGCTTTTTAACAGCTCCATTGCTAAGCTTCTGATTGTTTGTATGTTCTCAGCTGTTTATTAAGGGCTGCTAAGAAAATACGATAGGTCTTTCGATAGGCTTGATGTAGCCCTGAGCATAGTATATTTTTACTTTTTGGTATATTGCAAAATTGCGAATTTTGAAAGTGAACCTTGTGCTATCGCTGTCAAATAAAATAAAACAAAATTAGTACGGCAAATTCATAAAATTATTTTCAACGGCAAATGCAACTAATTTTATTGACGACTAAACAATTCTATTATTTCCTTAACAATAAACTTTGCGGACGCACAGAGTTTTTGAAGGCAATCTTTTGAAGAGCACCAGGTAAGACATGGAATGTTGAATTAAGCTTGAAGCTATTTCATTATTTACAGATACAAACTAAGCTAAACTTAACTAAATATTTTTGTAGCAAAGGTCATGTTGTTGTTGTTGTGCTCCTCACTTTCATTTGCGGCATAGGGCACATTGGAAACACAACCCTCGGGATCATGACGCCCATTCAACTTATGATTCGAATCATTCAAATTGATGGCTGAAAATCGTTCAAGCACAGGCGCTACAGGTAAGCTATGATATTGCTCGAAATGTTCATCATCATTGCCGAAATGTAGTCGCAATTGATGCTGTATATTCTCCTTTTCATTAGCACGGTTTCGCTGAAAGTCTTCCTCGACCCTAAAACAACAAAAGAAAAAGTAATTAAGTCCAAGAATTGAAAATGTAAAGTACACATCATACTTTTTTAAAGCTTCAAGCTCGCCCTCCAATGAAAGTTTCGTTTTAGCGGCTTTAACCGATTTCTCCGTATGCAACTTTTTCTCCAAGAGTCGCACGGGATTGTTGAATGAGAAACGTTGATGCAGTGGCTTCTCATCATCCAATTTGAAGCTCGGCTGTTCCTTTAAAAATAACTTGTTAGTTCGTAAAAAATATATATATTTGAATTTTTGGTCTTATGTTACCATTGTAGGAAATATGGGTGTTTTATCCTGTAAGCTTTGGGGAATGTGTCGCTGTCTGCTTTTGAAATGGCGATTTGATTTGGGTTTCACTTCTTCAACTGTTGCAGTGGCTGCTGCTGGCACAGTTTTTGCAGCATTTGCTGATTCATTGTTGCCGGGCAAGTACATGACATGTTTTCCGCCAGTTAGAAATTTAATTGATTGGGGCTCAATGTTTACCATTCTTTGCTTTTTATTGCCATACTCCAGACTCTTTGTATGTTGCTCAACGCCTCCGCCCAGATTCTTATGCAGCAGCCAATTATTGCAGCCCTCGGCCTGATCATGTTTTAATTGAGTTGTGGATTTTCTCGCACTGCCATTATTATTGAAATAATCATCGGGCTTTGACTTCTGCAGACTCTTGTATATGCAAACCTGTTACAGAATTCAAGAACGTTGAAATTCAATCTGTATATTATTTTAAATAATAGTTTTACTTACATCACCAGCATCCAATCCTCGATTATGCTGCAGGTGCGAGTCCCTGGGCAACGATAGACTAAACGTGTGAATTGGTGCCATTTGGGTTTGGCCTGATTTTTTCATTTTGCTGCCGTAAAACAACAAATTGTCGCCCTCCCATTTGGAACGGTACTCATCAGAGCTGGTGTCATCATCCGAATTGAGTCCCTTGACGCGATCATCGTTATCATCGCCTAGATCCTGTTCAGGTGTCCACGTTGTATTCATTTGCTGTGCTCGGGGCAACTGACGACTTTGTGTATTATTACGATTTGGTTGTATGGGTCGCTCATTATTAGCATTCGCTGCCCAAATATTGAGGTTCTCTTTCATCTGCGAGCTCTCGACACGATCCAACTCCTCCATGAGTGAACGCCAAGCTAACATGGGACTAAACGATGGTGTCTCGGCTTGTCGACGCGGCAACGTTGGACGTATGTGAACAAGTAAACCATTATCGTTCATGCTCTCCTCGGGACTACTTGTGTTTTTGTATTCCATATCATAGTTGCATAGCGTGGGCAGCGAAACTTCCTCGTTTCCAAGATTTTCATCAACTAAAAACCACAAAATTTAGAATTTGATTAGAATGTTAAATAAATTACAGACATGCATACCACTGAGTGTCTTTGTGACTTCCGAGGAGCCTCCCACCATTTCCATACCAAAGTAAAACGTTCGTTGTTGTTGTGGGGCCTTAGTCGCAATTACTTCCTCCTGCGGCTCCTTTGGCATATGCTGCTCCATTTTCACGGGGATTTTAATAGTAGTAGTATTCTCAAGATTTTCCGATTTGCGACTTTTCAACATAATGGCGTCGGAGCTTTTCTCTCGCCGATAAACATAAGAAGGTCGCTCAATCGCAGGACTTTGGGGATGATTGCCACTTAAAGAATTGCGCTTTTCATTGCCCCTTTTGAAGGCATCACTTTGGTGATTCTGCACAGGCTTTAATGGTGCCTTGGTTAGCTTCATTTGGCGATCCGTATTCTTGGCAAAGTGAGATGTTGGTTTCCCATTCACATGATCCGGTTTAAGCCGTAAAATCTCCGCATTATTTTTAACTGTGGGAGCAGCAGTTGTATTATTTACAGCAACTGCGGGTGCTTCGGGAGCTCTACGCTTTTTGGAATACTTGTTGCGATTGCTGGTTGTTGGTCTAGTTGATGCATCCAGCGCATTCTTGGACTGTTGTTGTTGCTGCTGCTGCTGTTGATTGAGTTTATTTATGAGCTCCGGCTCAGAGAACGTGTGACGCTGCATGCGTGAGAGATTCGTTTGCGAGTCCCGCAGCTTGGCTTTGTGATACAGCAAAGTTTGGGAGCGTGTGAATTCCGTATGTAAATCATGATTTACATTTCGATTGCTATCGTTGCCATCTTTTCGCGTTTCTATGATAAACGTTTTGGATCTCTGACTAAGGGCATTATTATTTGAAATGCTTTCATTTGGCTTTCGCCCACTAATCGTGCCGCCCGAATTCAATATCGCGCCATTTGTCGTTGCACGCAAGTGCAACTTTTTCTCCAGCTCTGGTAACACTTTAAACGGTATTTCCGCCTGTACCTTTGCTTCACCCCTCTCGACGCCAGGTGGCTGATATGATCGACGCCAATGAGGATTTAAGTTACGCTGCTGCGGCTGATTAATGGGGCTAGTTCGAAAATTTGAAGTGCGGCTAAATTGATGATGATGAGCATTTTGTTGGCTGAGGTGTTTGAAATGTGATTGATGAAATTGCGAGCTGCGATCGATGCCTGATCTCCCGCTGCTAATGTTGTGAGCGCTTCCCGAATTTCCCATCTTGATATTTCTGCAAAAAAAAATTGTGATTGAATTGCAATTGAATTCAGTTACTTTAAAAAAAAAATGAAAACTCTTTTCCCAATCACCAATTCCAATCCTGACTTTGACTATCAATTATTATGCAATTATCGATTGACTAATTAACAGTGAAATTCGTATTGCAGCATTGCACTTATCTATTTAGCTTGTAATCACAACAACACCACAAATACTACTACATACTACACATACATCTGTATGTATGCATGTGTGCCTGCATAAATGTGTGCTCATGTGTGTGTGTACGTCCGCTCTGACCCACAATTGGGGTTCTCACCATTTATCAATCATCGAAACCTAATTACTGTAAATAAACACACAGACACGAACACATTTGGAGCTTTTAATGGACCATATCTCCATTTGTATGCGTGTGCATTAAGAGAAACGCTTGTGCCAACATCACATTCCACGATAAATAAATACACACATATGCAAATGGCAATATTCAGGTATTTCAGGTACACAATATACGTCTTGAGCGAAAAATGGAAACTTGCATTTATTTAGGAATTTGTATACATATATTCATAACCGACGAGTTTTGTATTAACTTACAAATATCTGGCATAATTTATAGATAACTTTCTTTTTCACAGCAAAATTACCATTGCTTTTTATTTTTGCTTTTGCTTTACTACGTTGAGGGCACCATTCGAAATTGGAATGTTTGCAATGCATGTACTCACATACACACAGGTAGACTGACACATGGACACCGTTTATGCACATGTATGCATGTTTTGATTAGTTTGGACACTTGTTCGAACAATTGTAAGGTTTTTTCTTCGTTTTCTTTATGGAATTATTGATATTTTCTTTCTTTGGGCAATTTTTTGGCGTTCCGTTTTCTTTTATTTTACCGGACTGCGCGAAGACGGCTGCGAGCACAATGCGCAGAAACGCTTTCACAACAACATTGATCTCGGCTCGGCTGCTTCAAACTTGCCTTCCCATTGTCAAGCGAGAGTTGAGAGAGAGAGCCAAAGAGAGTCAATGGCCCAAAAGCTTCGCTCTTTTGGAGCCCAAGAAACCCAACTTAACGTTGTTATGCTTCTGTGCGTGTGTGTGGGTACAAGTGTGAGAGAATTTTACCAGTTCTTTTTCATTCATAATGATCAAAACACAGCGAGTTTAAAGCGTACTACTTTTGATACATGCATTTGTGTACATGTGTGTGTATTTGTTGTTGTAAGCCGCGGCGCCCATTGGTATGTAACAGAGACAGAGGGCGGCATTTACGATCCCATAAAGTATACATTTCAACTGATCCAGCGTGAACAAAGAGTCGTGAGTTTATTTAACCTTCCACGCCTCAGCTGTCAATCGCACAAAATATATGGAGCTGTACACATTGCTGTACATTATTTATGCAAATTAAAGTTATTGCAGCAACAAGTATTATTCGCATGTAGGTGATGGTGAAGTGATGGCGCCATCTACCACATGTATCACAGCAATTGCGTAATTGTGAATGGAAGGCTTAATGCTTGAAACAAAACACAAATTCATTAATGATGATAGCGCCACCTATCGTATTAAAGTTTCAAATATCCTCCAAATGCAGTGAAAACAAATTTTGATTTGCATTATGTATAATTATGACTATATATATATGTATATATATATATATATGTATATGTAGAATAGGTTTCTTTTATTTTTATTAAAAATAAAAAAATATAACGTTACAATTTCAACATTCAAAAAATTCTACAATTGGTTTTTACTAATTTATATAAATTGATAAAATCTTAAACCATCATTTTCATTTTTTTTTGTTTTGTTTGCGAACTTAAGCAATTTCATGAAAAAACTCATATTCATGTCTCATGTAATTATGTTGTTTATCATCAAAGCAACCGATTAAGACCGAGGACTGCAATTGACCTGAACCTGAAACTGAAACGGATCCTGCAACTGAAACTGAACTTGGACACTGTCAGTCGGAATCATTAATCGCTTTTTTTCTCTTCTTTGCCGCCTGTGTCACTTTGTGTTTGGACCAATCCTCCTGCGAAAATAGTATAATTAGTTATTTAGGCTCGTTAATAAAGATTTGAGCCTGCTCTTACTTCACTGGAGTTCTCATCAGATGAGTAAATCGTTTTCACAACATCCGAATTTTTTTTGTTCCCCGCACTATGACTATTGGAGTCTTTTTTGCCTACAGGCTGTTTGCGTCCACGTCCGCTGCCCCCTCGTCTTCCAACAGCCGTCGTCTCATCCTCTGCTGCCAATGCGAACAGATCACTAAACTGTTTCTGCTCGACGAACGAAGTGATTTAATAAATAATAGTTAAATTCGGAATACTTTCATTTTAAAGGGCTTTACCTTTGTGCTTTCATTGCTGTGCGAATATGCGGATTGCAGTGCTCGCTGCATCATGTCATGGACATAGAGTCCTGTTCCCGTGCCATGCCTACAGCTTCTTCTATAATGCTCCAGGTGATTTAATACCTACAAAGAAGTACACATTAGTGAATTTTCCAGTTTTAATAAGGCAATAACTCACATGATCGGCAGATGGAGTGCTGCTTGCAGCGGAGCTACCTTTGGAAGGCCGCTTTCGCTTGTTGGGCGATGAACTCGGGTATTTGGAGGTGAGCAGAGAAGCGATTATTTCCGACAGCTTTTCTTCGCAGCGCTGACACCAAAACCTGTTGCAAAGTTTGAGAAAAGGTGTTTATTTCGAAGTGTTTGTGCGTTGGCAGTTCAATGAGTTAAGACAAGTAACCTTACCTTAATGCCGACGTGACAAAGGGATCGCCTCTGGACTTGGCTTCCCTGCTAAGCAGCAACCGAATTATTTCATTTGTGGGCTCCTCGCTCTTCAGCAGCAACAGCAAATGGCTTAGCGCCTCTGGATGATTGGCAGCTTCCAGTTCCGGCAGTAAATCCTATTTAAAACAATTTATTATAACGCTGTCAGTTTAAAAGAGAGTGAGAGATTATCCAAGCTCACCTGTATGCATTTAAGGGGCACATCGTGTGCTTGAATGAGCTGCCATAGGCAAAACTGTTCATATGTCTCGTACTCCAGGCTATCGCGTATGCAATCGATCAGACCATCCTGCTTGAAGATCGTTAGCTTCCCTTGAGCAATCGAATACATAATGTCCCGCACATTCTTCGCATCGATGCAGCGCAATGTGATCCGCAACAAATCTGTATTATTGATGGCAATGGTTTTAAACTCGCGATAAATGTCGGGAAGCAGCCACAAGTAGATCATTGTATTCTCCTTCTCAAGCAGATCCAAATCACGCACCAGACAAACGGCAACTTTCTCATCGGTTGCTTCACAGATTTGTCGATAAACCGTTGTCTTAAACTGATACGCCTGCTGAACATTTTTGCGTGTCTGCAGTTTACAATGGATCTTCATGAA
The DNA here is from genome assembly GCA_019972355.1 of Drosophila kohkoa. NCBI lineage: Eukaryota > Metazoa > Arthropoda > Insecta > Diptera > Drosophilidae > Drosophila > Drosophila kohkoa. The sequence goes on along the minus strand of BJEL01000033.1, from coordinate 742,962 downwards.
ATACAATAGCAAATAGCCCGTTTCGGTTAAACGTTCGCAGATCTCGGAGAGTAACGTTTGAAATGGTTTCTTGCTCTTGTCCTCGTTCTCATAGAGAAATCGAAATAGACCATACAAGGGATAGCTAATGCTTTTGGCGAGAAACTTTTCCTCCGTTTTGCTCTCTGAGAATACGTTCTGTTGTGGCAATGTTTCGCGTAGAATCAACACCGTGTTTGAGATCACATAATTGAGCTGCGCTTCATCCACATTGGAGGCGGGTAGCGTGCGAAAGTCTTTCAAAAATGCCTCCCATGTAAAGGAGTTGCGTTTCGTCACAAATATCTCGAATGATTCGGCAATTGCATCCGGCAACTCAACTTTTTCCGGTACTGGTTTCTCTTTAAGACGCACCTACAAGACAAATATTAATTAATTGAGTGTCACTTTTACTAATTGAATACTCTCAAACCTTTGACAGCGGTAAATCGTCGTCGTCATCCGTGTTTTCATCGGTTTTATTGTTTCTGCCCACATTCTCAGCGTCCTCGTCGCTAAATACAGCTTCCTGTTCTCCACGCTCCACACTTTCTACCGGCGCAATAGCCGTCTTGTTGTCCTCATCCACCAGCGAAACATTGCCACTGTTTGCCGCAAATGGTACGCCACCCACATCGATGTTCTCTGTACAAAGCGATGAGAGAAAGTTAAAATTTGCATTGGATTAATTCAACTCTACAACTTACCACCTGGCAGCAATCGTTGATCGGCTTCTTTTTTAAAGATAGGCGCTTGTATTGAATGCGTCACTGGGTACATGGTTTGTGGCATATTGGAAACTGGCGATACAAACTCTCGGAAGTTTTCGCGTATCAAATTACGCAGCTCTCTGTCAAGTTTGGGCGACTCAAAGAGCGGATGTAAGTTTGGAATGACCTATAAAGTAGCATTTATAATAAAGTTTTTATCATAGTTTAACCTATTTTTAACTCACCTGCTTATCGAGTATCAATTTGAGTGAATTATACACACCCAATCTTATTCTATCCTCATTCTTAACGTAAAAGTTCTTGGTAATCCGACATAAGAAGTCCAGCAATGTGCTGCTGACAAACGGATGATTTCGTATCGAATGGTACATCACCAAAATGCCCGGTTCTATATTCATGATATTATCCTTGGCCGGATCGAAGAAAAGCCAATCGTAAAACAACGACAACTTTGCATTCGCCGAAGCAATTGGATTTGTGCAAGATGAGATTAGCCAACCAATGATGGCCCAACGTGGTATAATGTCCGAGCATAGCATATCATTTGTGGGATGTATGACATTGATGATGAAACGAATGAGGTCGGAACGCAAACTATGCGATTCTGGCGTGGCAAAGTATTTGTCCTGAAACCAATCCTGATACCGCTTCTGATTGCCAAATTTCACGTTCGAGGCGAGAAAGTGAAGCTTACGCTCCATTTCGGGCAGCAGCCGACACTGCAGGAATCGTCGACTAGTCCGTATTTGAAGTAAATGCCAAATTCCATTAAATGTCGGATGTAAGCTCTTCGGATTGTACAATATGTCGCGCCACAAAAGCTCAAATTCCGGAATGCGTGCAACGTTTTGCAAAAGCCTAGCAAAAGAGAAAAGAATATATATAGTTTATGTTTTCAAATTTTAAATTTGTATATAAAGTAAATATCGGTTATATGCTGCACCACTATAAAGAATAAGTAAATTCTCAGGCATGACATAAAGAACATTATACGCGAGTTTCACGTTCAAAAGGTTTTAAATTGGTAAAGTCATATAAACGTATTGACAAATTTATATTCAGGTATGAATAGTTTCGAGAAATCAATTAAGCATTATTAAAACATTAAAAGTTGTTAATCGTTAAAGAAAATCAAACTTAATACCAAGTATAGGATAATTTTTAAATGTTTTGATTGATTTAAATAATTCATAAGGATCATTTTAAGTTTGTTGAATAAGAAATGCTTGACTTTTTAACATACACTTATCAGTTTGCTTGCAGACATAAATTTTACTAAGTTTCTAATTGGTTAAAAGACAATTTGAATATGATATTAAAATGTTTAGATTTCATTGAATGAATTACATTATTGTAGATAATAAACAAATGCGAAATCTTGCTATATTATTGTTTTTTGCACATAAACGAACTATTTTTTAAGTTGTCGCGCTTTGCTTACCTTACAAAATCCCTTCCCAGTGGGATAATTTCGTGGAAACGATCGCGTATTAACGAAATTGTAAACTTGACCTCTTTTTGTCGCAGCGGCAGCAAGGCAGGATTGGCATGATCCTCGATGAGGCGCACGAAACTGTAAACTGTCGACTGAACCAAAAATGGATTCGTTTCCAGCCAAGCTCGATACTCGATGAAGATGTCCAAAAGGCTTTCCACCAAAAACAGATTTTTATGCGACACATCGCCACCGCCCGCTTGCCGCAAACAATTCCAGATGACGTTCTCCACATTGAGCACCTGATGCTTCACGAACTCGCGCAGCACCCAGATTAATTGTCTGCGCGCCGTATCTGTGAGTTTCGCATACTTTTCGGCCACCAAAACCGTAAGGTTTGCAACAATAACGCTCATGCCATCGCGGGAAACGAGTGTAATGTCACGATATGTTTTGGCAGCCATAGTTGGATCCGTTAGGATGATGTACAGGAAGCCGATGGAGATCTCCTCATGCTGTTTATCCTTGCAAACAACTTGCGAGAGCATATCGTGCATTTCCTTATCACTGAGTCCCGCAATTTGTTGCTGCAGGTTAACGTACGAACGTTCAAATTTCTGAAATAAAAAGATGCGTGCGTTTTGTGAATTCTTGTCATTGCGCGATTGCCACATCATATAAGTACCTCTTCGATCTCATCTTTATAGTCGACGGCCGTGCAGACAAACAATTTGGAGACGTGAGCTGCGCTCTTTTGCTGTTGCTCCATTTGCAGAGTGTGCAGTGTGTTTTGTAGATAACTACTACTTAATGCTTTTGAGTATTTCCTTTTTTGATTAAACCTGATATGATAGTTTTAGTTAATAGACAATTTCATTCATCCATTCAGTAGCGATAAGAACTGAAAGAATGTGAAACTTAATTTGTACAACAAACAGCATTTAATAAACCATAACTAGATTGCGATTTCTGTTTTGGTTGGTAGACAGAAAAAATATGGTTGCCCAAAATGGTGCTGCCAACTTAGCACTTTACATTGCCATATGAGAATAGTAACAAAGTTGCCAGAGTTCGCTAATGTTAAATGAACTAGTGTTGTTTCATGCAGTGATAAATACAAATTAGAAATTTTAAATAAATAATATAAACGCCTATTATAGCTTCAGCAGATATACATTTTAAACAAAACCCATAAAAAGTTCAAAATAAATATAAGCAGCTAATATCTAATTGTTGACTCGTTACTATAAATCATGACTGGCAGTTACGGCAAAGTATACGACACTAAAGCGGCCATTTATCTTATTATGGGAAAAACAAAATTTCTTTGTCTCAGAGTAAAGTGAATAGGTTTAAATTTAGTTTTTTCATCAGGCAAATAGATAACGGTGCCATATTCATTTGGTATATATTTTGGCATATTTTACACCTTAAAATAGTATATTTTCAATTACAAATGCTAGTCACACTGCTGAATACATTAAAAGAAAAAAATTACAATAAATAATACACACACACTGAAGAGAGTATTGTGAAATTGAGTAAATAATGGAGGAGCTGTTGAATGAAGTAGTGCCCCAGGAGGATTTGGAGGTGTGAATTGGTTTCGTCATTGGCTATTATGGATATGTACATTATATTATAAATTCCTATTGTTGCAGAGATTCGAACGCAAATACAATCATGAACATGAACTCGATGGCGAGGTGACAACAGAAACAAAATTTGAGTACGTGCCTAGTAGCAATATATTATTTTTTGAAGTGGTTATTAATAAGCATATATTTATTTTAATTTGTCAGATATGCGTTTTGTTTGGTTCGCAGTCGATATACCAACGACATTAGAAAGGTGAGTCACACATACACATACTCGCACAGATATTTTGCAGTGTTTTTGCACACATATACATACACGTTTGTTAGTGTGGATATGTGTGTTGTTTACAAGTTTAGCTGCAATTGCGACACGTATTAAAATTAAATTAATGCGACTTTCACAGGGTGTCATGATTCTGGAGGAACTTGCACGCCTTCATCCGGAAGGCAGACGTGATTACATTTACTATCTGGCCTTTGGCAATGCACGCATCAAGAACTATGCCGAGGGCCTGAAATATTGTCGAGCATTTCTGGAAATCGAATCGAATGATCAAGTGCGCTCATTAGAAGTATGTAGCATAATTAAGATTGCCAATGCAGCACATTATTAATAAACGTTTCTCCTTAAGGAATACATTAAAAAACAAAGCGACAAGGAAGTAGCCAAGGGCATGGCGGTGGCTGGAGGAGCTGCGCTCGTTTTGGGTGGCATCCTGGGATTGGGAATTGCAATGGCTCGAAAGTAAAATATATGTTCTAATCTTGTTATAGTCACAAGTATATTCCATCTTCTCACAACAACATCCTATTTTATGTTTCCAAAGACGTGATTCTGTGTATATAAATAGTACATATATTAGATAATTACAAAAACTTTCATAATTTATAAACACCAGAAAAATTTTTAGGTTGTAATTATTTAAAATTAAACGCATCAACTGTCGTTAAAATAACCTATTCTTTTCACTTCTCTTGTAGTAAACAAAAGCGCGAAAAATAGTGAAATAGTTTTTTTGAAAAATGAAAATGGAATGCAATTCCCTCCCAAAAATGTACACACAACTTCACTATATATTATCACGATGCGGAGACGTTAATTAAGCACAACAACATTGCGCGCCGATTATTCCAATTATTAAATAATAAACCCTTTTTTTCTTCTTGTAATTAAATAGTTAAGAAGTAAAATTGTTACGTGCAAAAAAAAAGAAAACAACTAATGTATATTTAAAGTGATATATTATGCCCTGTGCGTCACCAAAGATGCTAGCGCAATAAATCTTCATATTGTTATTCTCATCGTTAAAACAATCTTAATTTTATTTAGTTGTGGTTTCATGCAAAGAACTTTAATCTGATTCAGGATATTTTTATCGGGCATTACTCACAAATTGCGACAAATCGGTTTGGAAATTTATAAGAGCATTTTGAGATTGGCTTTTTAAATGTTTAATATTTATTATTCAGCTATGCTGGAGTGTCGTCTTAACATATAGAAAAACAAGAAATTATTATAGACAACATGCAGGCACAACAAAATAGATAAACTTAGAGAATATTTAAAGCAAAGTTCGGTAAATAAATGCATCCGTTTCGAATAGATTTCTAGTATTGCTATTGCATTACATCAATCAATAGTTGACAATCTCCTTGACAGCAGCAAGACAGCGATGCTTGTCCGGCAAGTAGAAAGGCTCAAAGACATGAGGAAAAGGGTGTGTCCCAGCCGGTGACACGCTTGACGGGCGCCTCCAGACGCAAGAAACACTTCTCCTGTATGTAGGCGGCCAGCTCAGATCCAAATCCTTGGGTAAATGGCGCTTCATGGGCAATAACTACACGGCCAGTTTTGCTGGCAGACTAAGAGGACAAACAATTATGCATACAGATCAATCATTAGTTTAAAATCAAGCCGCTTACATTGCAAACTGTTTTCGTATCCCACGGTAAGATAGACACTAAATCAATGACTTCGCAGTCAATGTTTAATTGCTTCTTCGCGATCTCTGCAACCTACAAAGCCGTTAAACAGATTAAGAGTGATGTTGTTTATGCAGTGGTTTTGAACTTACCTCCAATAGTACATGGATCTGAGTGCCCCAGCCGATAAGCGTGACATCTTTTCCTTCGCGCAAAATGTCGGCTTTGTCCAACTCAGAAGCATACGAAGCCGTGGGCACTTCTTCAACCGCAGCGCGATACAAAGTTTTCGGCTCAAACACAATACAGGGATTCGGATCACGAATACAAGCCAACAACAGACCCTTGGCCTTGATAGGACCGCGAGGAATCTGTAAAGTATATATTTATTAAAACTGTCCCCACTGAAATTTCAATAATATTTACCACAACACGCAATCCAGGGGTATGAGCAAAGTACGCTTCGGGACTTTGCGAGTGATACAAGGCTCCGTGGCCAACAGCGCCACAAGGCACACGGAACGTCAATGAACCGCAATCAAATAGACCGCCACTTCGATAACGATATTTGGCAGCCTCGTTCACAATTTGATCAAAACTTGGGAAAATGTAATCGGCAAATTGGATCTCAGCTATTGCTGTGGCGCCTGTGTTTGCCACGCCAATTGCAAAACTAAATAGAAAACAAAGCAATACATAAATAAACTATATAAAGAAGTTACATATTTAATTTGAACAAACCCTGCAATTCCTTGCTCGCACAATGGGGTATTGAAAACCCGATCCTTGCCATATTTATCCCTCAGATTGATAGAACAACTGTAGTAATGGAAAAAATAGTAATTGGTTTTTATTATTGTATTATGTTTAATTACCGAAAAACGCCACCGAATCCCACGTCTTCTCCAAACAACAATGCCGATTTGTCTTCTTCGAGGGCCAAGTCCATAGCATTATTTATGGCTTGGAACATGTTCATTTTTTGCGCGTTGCCAGTGGAGCCATCAGACGACAGTTTTGTGGGGTAATATGTGAAATGTGAGCGGGTCAGGGATGCGGTGTTCGTCTTGATGGCGCTAAACAAGCCGCGGGCAAGTGTCGAGACTTTCATAATTGCAGTTCTTAAAGTTTACAGCAAGGATATTAAACCAAAATAAGAGTTGTTATCACTGTTACGCAACAGTGCGACTGCACGATCAGATGTTGAAGCGTTGCCACATCGATCACTTTAAGCAACATTTGAATTTACATAAACGATATTCCTTATGCTTTCGATATTTTTCTAATTGTTTAAAAAAATTTGCAATATTATCCATTGTCTGAAGCAAAAAAAATGTAATAATTAATTAATGTTGTAATTATAATTGCTTGCACGTTTAGTGCAGATGCGCAGATTGCTAGGTTGCGGGAATGCCACTAGTACTAACTATTAAAACTCGACTGTTATAGCCTCTTTCCACCTCACTCAGTTTTTCTACGTTTTTTAAAGTCCCGTTTCGGGGTTTCCATCTGCACGAACCGAGAAATATGGGCAACGGTAAATTTTTCAATATGGCCGCTCTGAAACGTCAGCTGTTCAAATGTAAACACGAGTTGGCGAACAATTCAAAAAACAGCACGCGCATTTTAAAATGGAAAATTTTATTAAATTGCAAGATTTTTATGAGGATTTTGACGAAGTGGAGGGAAAATTAGCGGAGTATAGAGTATAGGCCATTGCCAATAGTAAAGAAATCGCCATCAGTTTAGGGTTATGTACATAAGTAGATTTGGCAGCAATGTAATATTTACATAAATACATTTACTTTTAAGCAACGGCATGGGTGTTTTTGGGAACGCGATGTTCCTGTTAATGGGAGAAGTTTGGCACCCTTGTGGATTGGCCAAAAAAGGCACTACATTTCTCCTCCCATAACTCGAACAACATAGCCTCGTGGATGCCACTCCTCGATATTGACGGCTTTCGAGTTTTTTGGCTCTTCTAAAATATAAAAAATTTGCTTTAAAAAGCAAAATAAAATTGTTATTTTTCTATTTTCATACCTTGGCGCACTTTAATGTCAGCTGTTTTGTTAGTGGTGAGCTTTTTTTCGTTGTCATATCGATCAAAATATCGCATAATTACCCAAAAAGTGCGTTCGCTATTTCTACGTAGCTCGCGAACGTAGAAAAACCGACGTTTTTTTCTTATGGGATTTTACATGGGGCGAACGTAACATTCGGCCTGAACGTGAAAAAACCAAAGAAAACCGAGAGGTGGAAAGAGGCTATTATTGCTAATCGAACTAGTGCACTGTGTTTATTGATATCGTGCTAAAATACAAACGCAGGCAAGTTAAATCTGTAACAGAATGTCTTATTTTCAATCTCTGCAGTTTCAACTATAAACTTACTACAGTCTTTCCTCTTTATTTGTAAATACAAATCAGCTGATTTGCCAATTTGGTGGTGGAGCCATTGCAGTAGCATCAGCTGTTTATCGATGCATTTGCACCAATGACATGCTGCTTCTTTCTTGACACCGTTCCAAAAATTGATTTACGCTGCTTGAAGCTTGAGTCCTAATTATTTCAAGTTTTTATTATTTCGCCAGCACTCAACAAGCTTTTTTCACTCACTATAATATCCAATTGAAACTCGTCAACGAAAAATGTCGAAAATAATAGAAATCCCAGTGCATACACAAAAGTTGCTGACCATCTTCAGAACCATTATTCCCAAATTAACTAATGGCAAGTATAAAGGTCAATATGGTCGTATTGGCGTCATCGGCGGCTCCCTGGAGTACACTGGAGCCCCCTATTTTGCGGCCATATCTGCGATAAAAGTGGGCGCTGATTTGTCGCATGTTTTTTGTCATGCGGAAGCGGCGCCAGTTATCAAATCCTATAGCCCCGATCTAATTGTTCATCCGATCTTGGATCGCGAAGATGCCGTGGAGCAAATTAAACCTTGGATCGATCGATTGCATGTTGTTGTATGTAGTTGACTTCAGTATTTATCTAACCTTTAATCATTGATATCATCTATTGATTTATAGGTCGTTGGTCCCGGTTTAGGACGCGATTTAGGTGTCTTGAAAACCGCCGCACATGTGATTAAATTGTGTCTCGCAATGGGCAAACCGCTCATTGTAGACGCCGATGGATTGTTCATATTGAACAATAATATTGAGCTAATTTGTGGACAACGTAACGTCATATTGACGCCAAATGCCATCGAGTTTCAACGTTTATTTGGCCAAGACGCTACTGCGGCTCGTGAAAAGATGTTACGGCTTGGCAATGGTGTTGTCATCCTGGAGAAAGGTGCCAACGACAAGATTCATATACCACACACGAGTGAAGTGTATACGATGCCAGTTGGCGGTTCGGGGCGTCGTTGTGGTGGACAGGGAGATTTGCTAAGCGGTTCACTGGCCACGTTCTTTTATTGGTCACTGCAGTCGAATCAACCCAACCCCGCTTATTTGGCTGCTTGTGCCTCGAGTTATTTTCTGAAGAAACTCAATTTGGCAGCATTTCAAAAGCTCGGTCGCAGCATGGTTGCAAGTGATATGATTAATGAGATATCGTCCGTGTTTAAAGTGGAATTTGAAAATACTTCATAATTTACAAAATGTGTTTTCTCTTTATAAATGGACTACATTTTGAAAGTCCTTGCAAACGTGCCAAACTCGGATTTTTATAGCCTTTGATCTCCGTATATAGAAAAATGCATTAATTACGCGATTGCTCAAGTTACAGGGTATTGCAAATGTGCCCTATTTTTCAATTTATTGATTGTTATTTTCGTAAAGAATTTACTACTTTTTGATATCGTTTAATATGTGATTTTATGAATAGGGAATGGCAACTCCAAGGGGGGGGAAATTTGAAAATTGCTCCTCCTGTTAAATAGGAGTTCAAAAAGGAATGTCAACTTTTTTCACGGGAGGTTAGAACGTGGATTTTGCTGGCTGAGGGAGTTGATTTTGGATCGAGGTTGGAGACGGTCGGCCGGAAGATCGTGCTGAACGATCTTGCCTGTTTTTTTTCTCGTCGGAGTGGTGTCACGAGTTGGTTTGCGATCGAGGTTGGAGACGGTCCACCGGGAAGAAAAAAGAGGTCGGAGAAATTGGTGTCTGTGGAAAAATTGGTGTGCACGTGTGACTGCGAGTGTGTGCGCGAAGAAGGCGATAACAGCAGTATTATCAACAACACAAGCAACTGCATAAAGGCTTGCAGCAACAGCAACAACAACAACAACAACAGAAGCAGCACCGACAGCAGCTACAACAACAAAAATAACAGCAGCAATATCAGCAAAAACAAGCATCTGCAACAACCACTGCAAAACAACAACCACAGAAGCAGCAGCAACAACAGCTACAGAAGCAGCAGCAGCAGCAGCAGCTGAAGCAACGACTTGCAGCATCGCGTGGCTCGATTGCAGCTGCGCTCATTGCCAACAACATTAATAATAACGACAAGCAAGCAAGAAGAAGATCTCCAGACACGAGGATTTAACAGCGGCGGCGGCAACAACAACAACGTCAACTCCAGCAGAGAGCAGCGGCAGCTACAATCAAAGCAACAGCAACAACAACCAGAGCAACGGCGAGCAACACCAGCAGCCACAATAACCACTGGATAACCGCAGGCAATCGTCGCCGGGAGAAGGCACACGGGCTTTGACGACGGGAGTAACACCAGCGGCGTGGGACAGCGAGCGGCAGACGACACCGCCAACGCCGAGCCGGGAGTAGAGATTCAACTGGTAAGTCAGTACCAGGCCCGTGCTCGTTCTGATCTCTAGTGCGACACGCCCCCATACCCGTATTACCGGCGGTGACGATTGCTCGGTCGAGCTCGAGTTGTTGTCGAGCATCAATTGTTAGCAGATATATAAAAAGAGAAAATAAAAAAAAAACAAACTGAAAGAATTATAAACTGCAAAGTAAGATAAAGTAAAGTAAATTAATGTTCGAAATACAAATTAAATTAAAGTAAATTCAAATTTATTTCCTTGTAAAGAATCACAGAGTAGGGACGACAAATCACGTCCATTTAAATCAAATACGCTTTAAAAACTACTTGCGGCGGGATTGATACATTTGTGTTTGCGAACTGATATATATATATGCACGTATTTTCTATATCACCACACCCATATCGCCCCCTTAACCAATCCCAAGAGCTCTTAGGCAGGTTAAGGTAGATGATTAAGCGACTCAGAAACATATATATATACTCATATAAAAACATGCGTACATAGATTGGTAAATAAATACATATGAACCACCCGAATGCGTTACCTGAAAAAGAAGTTGTCCTTTACGCCGTTGTGGCTATTTGTTGTTTCGCTCGTCCTACTGCGTGATTTATGAATCTGTTCCTTTGCCATTTTGAAGTCCAAATATTTGTATGTTATCTGTAAATAAAAATAAATAAATTAAATGTTAGTTATTAAGAAAAATTCATGAATTATAAAATAGTACTTACGTTGAACATGGTTGTGTGAGTTCTCAGCATGGAGGGGAGGGGAATTCCACAGCACTACGCCGGATGAGGAGCAGCCACTGAGGTGGTGGCCAACGAAAGGGAGATGTCGCCGATGTAGCCATCTCAGGCAGGGTGGGTACGCCGGGGTCCAGGTGTGGCCCTATTCAAACACAATTGGATCAGTGAGTCATATATTATTGTAGTTTTCTTTACTTACCGTCGTCAATAGTTTTGTTTTGGATTTCCTTTTGTTTAGCGCAATTTTCAATTGCGCGGCAGCTGTTTTTCTGTTAGTGATGCGTTTCTTCTGTTATACACAGCTGTTAATATCGGTGAAGTTATCGATTGTGCGGACTGCGGGCCAGGGATGGAACTCCACCTGAGTACCGATGAGCCAGCCGGCGCGGCCCCAGGGAAGACAACCAGTCCGCAACAATATGGCGCCCAATTTGAAATTTGAATTCAAAAAAAAATAAAAAAAGATAGTTCCATCGATGTAGTGTATGTCCTTTTGTTGAGTGAAATTGTGTTCATCTGATGTCTTATGTGGTACGATGTAGTAACCCATAATTGCGCAGCTCTGAGCAGGATTTCATTTGGTGACAGGATCCAAATCTGAATGTCATTTTTTTTGTAGCAGGATTTGTTCATTTTGTGGTTGATGCGCGTGTGTCACTCTTTAAGATGTAGTAGAGAGTTTGCAACGTGTCATCGTAGCCTGGTGGCAGCTACGAACAAAGACTGTGATAGAATTGTGATATTAGGTTAGAATTGTTGTATAGGTAGATCCTCTTTGTTGTTTATGTGTACTATTTGTTCCATCTCATTTCGAGTGGCGCTTGGGTGTGTGCTGGCCTGATGCTCTATTATCAGCATAGGCGACAGGTGACCCAGATCGATACAGGATCGAGTCTGCGCCGCACCTGCCACACAGCGGACACCAATCGTGCTCGAAAGCGAGACGGAATTGAAATAGGTCTCAGGTAGCGCTCCTTGGATGCCATCCATCACGAGAGCGATGGATAGAGCATCTGATTAGTGCTTAAGTGTTTGTCCATTGTTTGAATTGTGCGTAGTAAAGCGTTGGTTAGGTCGTAGTGTGAAGTTTTTCTCTCCCTCCCGTTTGTCAATGTTATAGAATGAAGAAAGGAAATTGTTGTTGTTAGTTTGTTTGAGTTATTTATTTATTTGTTAGGGAACGTATTTATTTAAAGTATTTATTTAGTTATTATAGGAGTTTGTTGGTATTTAGTGAGTTTATACGTAGCAGTAGATTAATAAAAAAATTAAAATGTCAGAAGGTCGTGAACCAGCAGTAGCATCTGAGGTAGTATCAGCAACTGCCAGCAATTCGACGGATACGGGCAGACAAATCTATTCACCGGAGTCGATGGATTCAGTCATCAAGTCGGCCGTGGACGCAGCTATTGCGCAGGCCCATGAGACCTACAGGAGTTCACTGCTGGAGGGCATTGCAACAACGATACGCGATGAGATTCGCGCAGGCTTCCTGGAGATGATGAAGCTGATGCAGGAGACCATTCGGCCGCAGACGGAAGATAGTAGTGGCGGTCGACCCGCCGTTGCGCAGCAGGAATCGATGGCAGAGACAGAAGTAATCCAGAAGGACCACCAGAATGAGCCGGAGCCGCCATTGCATAATCCGCGTCCGGATTATTTGACGAGTTGCACTGAAGATGTGTACGATCCGTGCGCAAAGAACTGGCGGAATACCCGTGAGAACAGGCGTCCAAATACTGGAGACGGACAAAAGGAATTGTGTATTATTGAAGAACGGTTTGGCAGGACACATATATGCCATGGATATACGTACCAAGGATGTATAGAAGTGGTGCGAAACATGAGTCGTCGTGGGCGTTCTTCACAAGGCCAACAAGACCGGTATTCACACAGAGTCCCACAGGTAGACTACGAGGTTGAAATCCCACCTTGGCGCGACAAGAGTCCAGACAAGGAAGTAGAGCAGACAACAGAAACGATTAGAGGATCTGCAAGGAAGATCGTTAGAAGTTTTTCACAGCAAGGATACACGATTATCGCGAGCTTGACTTATCTTCTAAGGATGTAGTGTTGGTGATTCGTTGCTCGTTTATCTGTTTCAATTAGTGTCGTGGGTGTAGCCTACGTTGGGCGCTGCAATAGGTGCCGGCTGGTCACAAACGATCTAGGGGGGGGGGTATTGTTACGTTTTGGATATCGTTTGTGCCAGCAATGTTGGGGGGGGGGGTTATCGATATATCGCGAAGCGATATATCGGAGATAGGGAATGGCAACTCCAAGGGGGGGGAAATTTGAAAATTGCTCCTCCTGTTAAATAGGAGTTCAAAAAGGAATGTCAACTTTTTTCACGGGAGGTTAGAACGTGGATTTTGCTGGCTGAGGGAGTTGATTTTGGATCGAGGTTGGAGACGGTCGGCCGGAAGATCGTGCTGAACGATCTTGCCTGTTTTTTTTCTCGTCGGAGTGGTGTCACGAGTTGGTTTGCGATCGAGGTTGGAGACGGTCCACCGGGAAGAAAAAAAGAGGTCGGAGAAATTGGTGTCTGTGGAAAAATTGGTGTGCACGTGTGACTGCGAGTGTGTGCGCGAAGAAGGCGATAACAGCAGTATTATCAACAACACAAGCAACTGCATAAAGGCTTGCAGCAACAGCAACAACAACAACAACAACAGAAGCAGCACCGACAGCAGCTACAACAACAAAAATAACAGCAGCAATATCAGCAAAAACAAGCATCTGCAACAACCACTGCAAAACAACAACCACAGAAGCAGCAGCAACAACAGCTACAGAAGCAGCAGCAGCAGCAGCAGCTGAAGCAACGACTTGCAGCATCGCGTGGCTCGATTGCAGCTGCGCTCATTGCCAACAACATTAATAATAACGACAAGCAAGCAAGAAGAAGATCTCCAGACACGAGGATTTAACAGCGGCGGCGGCAACAACAACAACGTCAACTCCAGCAGAGAGCAGCGGCAGCTACAATCAAAGCAACAGCAACAACAACCAGAGCAACGGCGAGCAACACCAGCAGCCACAATAACCACTGGATAACCGCAGGCAATCGTCGCCGGGAGAAGGCACACGGGCTTTGACGACGGGAGTAACACCAGCGGCGTGGGACAGCGAGCGGCAGACGACACCGCCAACGCCGAGCCGGGAGTAGAGATTCAACTGGTAAGTCAGTACCAGGCCCGTGCTCGTTCTGATCTCTAGTGCGACACGCCCCCATACCCGTATTACCGGCGGTGACGATTGCTCGGTCGAGCTCGAGTTGTTGTCGAGCATCAATTGTTAGCAGATATATAAAAAGAGAAAATAAAAAAAAAACAAACTGAAAGAATTATAAACTGCAAAGTAAGATAAAGTAAAGTAAATTAATGTTCGAAATACAAATTAAATTAAAGTAAATTCAAATTTATTTCCTTGTAAAGAATCACAGAGTAGGGACGACAAATCACGTCCATTTAAATCAAATACGCTTTAAAAACTACTTGCGGCGGGATTGATACATTTGTGTTTGCGAACTGATATATATATATGCACGTATTTTCTATATCACCACACCCATATCGCCCCCTTAACCAATCCCAAGAGCTCTTAGGCAGGTTAAGGTAGATGATTAAGCGACTCAGAAACATATATATATATACTCATATAAAAACATGCGTACATAGATTGGTAAATAAATACATATGAACCACCCGAATGCGTTACCTGAAAAAGAAGTTGTCCTTTACGCCGTTGTGGCTATTTGTTGTTTCGCTCGTCCTACTGCGTGATTTATGAATCTGTTCCTTTGCCATTTTGAAGTCCAAATATTTGTATGTTATCTGTAAATAAAAATAAATAAATTAAATGTTAGTTATTAAGAAAAATTCATGAATTATAAAATAGTACTTACGTTGAACATGGTTGTGTGAGTTCTCAGCATGGAGGGGAGGGGAATTCCACAGCACTACGCCGGATGAGGAGCAGCCACTGAGGTGGTGGCCAACGAAAGGGAGATGTCGCCGATGTAGCCATCTCAGGCAGGGTGGGTACGCCGGGGTCCAGGTGTGGCCCTATTCAAACACAATTGGATCAGTGAGTCATATATTATTGTAGTTTTCTTTACTTACCGTCGTCAATAGTTTTGTTTTGGATTTCCTTTTGTTTAGCGCAATTTTCAATTGCGCGGCAGCTGTTTTTCTGTTAGTGATGCGTTTCTTCTGTTATACACAGCTGTTAATATCGGTGAAGTTATCGATTGTGCGGACTGCGGGCCAGGGATGGAACTCCACCTGAGTACCGATGAGCCAGCCGGCGCGGCCCCAGGGAAGACAACCAGTCCGCAACAAATTAAAACTATACTCCTTAGCATCCTTTTAATATGTGAATTTTAATGATGGCGGCAAAACTTAAAACTGCGTGGTCACATCTTCCCTGTGCTCTGATGTAGTTAACATAGTGAGTCAACAGTTGTAGAGTGGCCATTTTTTGAATGTTTGAATCGATGTTAAGATTTACAATGCATCGATACATCGATAGGTAACTTCGATAATTCTACACCTCTATATTTTTTTTGTAGAAGAGGTTTGCATTTTTATTATTGACACAAATGCTGTTTTGTTTACTAATTAAAACAATTGTTTCGCCTTTGCAGTTAGGCTAGCTACTATTTAGTCGTATATGACTTTGTTACGGATTGCACATACTGCACAAATCAGATTAATTAATGAATCGGATAAATGATAGCCACACGTAAACGAATTCTTATCATTTTATTTCTAATTATCGTTCTGGGACTCTTGCTACGTATTATTTTCTTGTACAATCCACTGCTGACATTAACGGTAAGTCCACACATTTTGTTGTATCTGTGTTTTCAAGTGCAACCATCCATGGAAGCAAAAAAGATAGTTTTGTATTTACGTGTGCAGCGTTTGTGTGTGTGTGTATCTACAATTGTGTGTGTTCGTTTGTGTACATATATCTTGATAAGGGCGGACAGCTGGGTTTTTACAGCCGGGCGGTTATACTCGCTAGCCAGTGTGACCATTTTGAAAACATTGCCCAGCCATCTCGTCCAGCATAAATGGCTTAATCAAGTTTTATTTGTATTCATAGGATGAACCTAGTTTTCGTCGGGCTGCCGGAGCACCGGTGCTCGTGATGGTATTCTATGAAGCCCTCTGCCCCGACTCCAAATTCTTCATCACCAAGCAACTGTTGCCCGCCTTCAAAGTGGCAGCGCCTATTATGGAAGTGCAGCTGGTGCCCTATGGCAAGGTGCGTATTATTTGCATGTTTATCGATTACATCAAACTGCAACTCGTTATGCAAATATTTACCATTTTTTCAATAGGCACACACTGCCACTGACAGCGAAGGCAAATACACTTTTGAATGTCAACATGGTTTAACGGAATGTCAGGCAAACACCTATCATGCTTGCGCAGCTGAAATTATCGATGATCCTCTGCTGCGACTAGAAGTGGTGACATGCATGATACATGATAACCGACACCCTAAAGAGGCTATGCAAAAGGTTGTCTTCAAACACCTCAAATATATATTTTTGTAATGATTTATTTTATTATTTTTACAGTGTGCCAAGCAGCACAATGTGGAAAATTTGGACCTGATTCAAAAGTGCTATGACAGCAGTCATGGAGCCGAGTTGATGAAACTCAACGGAGATGCGACGCATGCGCTGAGACCACCAGTTACCTTCATTCCAACCATCACACTAGATGGTTCTCAGGGCAGACAAGCATCGATTTTAAAGGATCTACTTTCAGAGGTCTGCAAGATAGCCGGGAACACAGAGCAGACGCAGAAATTTTGCACACAACTTTAGCTTTATATTTTATTTGACAAAATATAAATGTAAATTTTAATTTTTACCTACACACGGACAATTGTTAAATAAATATTAGTTCTTTTTTATATTGGTATGTTGTGTGTGTTGACAATCAAGTTAATAAATACAAAACAATGTCAGGATCATTAATCCTCTGTTAAATACAAAGATATAAATGCAGTACAGTAAATCACAAACTTATGTTGGAGTGATTCACAGTGATGCCAATCTCTGTATTGAGTGTTCCACCATCCTCGCCAGCCACAGCAGCTTCACTATCGATGGACACTGAAAATCGCTTGATAAGGCAACTGTGAGCATCGCACAAACTCAGCGAAAACTCAATGGCCAGCACATCTTTGCTGTCTTCCACTGGTTTCAAACGCTTCACTTGCAGCGTGCATTTACCGTCGCTTAAAACTCCATTTGTTTGCTTCAATTCCAACGCTGGACTTATGCGCTTCACCGTCCACTTTTGCGGCGCTTCTGGGGTATATTTAAGCTCTGGCGACAGTTTAATGACGAATTGTAGCGTGCTACTCGAATGCTTCAATAGTGGCAGCTGCTTCAATAGCTGTAATCCACTTGAACGTGCTGCACTAAGTGGTGCATCGATTTCGCTGGTCGATGAAGCCAATTGATTAAAGTCCAACACGAAACGACGAGCTGTCAATGTTGCCAAATCAATGATATGTATTGTGTGATTATTTGTATCAGCCACCAGCAATTGTTTGCCACTTGAATCAATGCAAAGTCCCGATGGTTCACGAAAACTCAGCACGCTGTTGTCTTCCTGATTCTTTATAACCAAACTGGTAACGACGTTCGTCTCCGTATTAATGACCTTGATCTTGTGATTGTATGTGTCGGCCACATAAACCTTGTGATCGCTGTGATTATAGGCAACGCCCAAAGGATGCTGCAGTTTAGCATTGTACAGCTTCCCATCCTCGTCACCAAAGGCAAACAGATTCTATAAAGAAAATATATCTACCTAAAGTTTAATTGTTTGAAATTCAATACTCACTTGTGGATTGCGATCTCCTCCAACAACCGCCATCACTTTACCGTCGACCAAAGAAGCCTTGCGTATGCTGGAGCTCTCGCTATCCGCGATAAACAAAAAGTCCTTGGACAAGGCCAAACCAGAAGGTTGCGCAAATGCTGCATTCTGTGGATACGAATTGTTGCGATTCTCCTCTAGTCCGTTGCCAATTAGCGAAACGCAACAGCGTGGCTCAAACTTCTTAAACTTCCACCAAATGATGCCTTCGGGAAAATAGCCCCAAATCTGATGTGTGCCTGCCATGGCAATGAGCACAATAGTTTTCTCCGGTACATTTAGCTCATCCACATGGAAGGACATGTCCATGTCGCGAGTTCGAAATACTGCCACATCCCAGGGCGATGAGATGGGCTGCAATTGTCCTAGTTTTCCGCCAACGCGTTCATTGCCCTGTTGTCCAGTGCCCGCCAAAGTCTCGACACTGCCTTTTTGCAGTGATATCTGGCGCAATGCATGATTATCCGTGTCGGCCACAATTAGTGTGTGCTCGTCCAGAAATGTCACACCTTGGGGATTGTTAAAGCGTGCGGCCAATAAATTGCCATCGACAAAACCCGCCTCCAGGCCACCAATCTTATGCTCTACGACACCCGATTCGCTGACGACAAGCACACGATTATTGCCCGCATCTGCGATGGCATAGCGATTGGAGAGACGCGCAATTTTCGCTGGGAAACGTAGATGAGAGGCAGGCTGCAGATCCGTCGACAGCTGTAACGGCAAACTCACATGCTCAATCTTTTGGCGAGCGTCGAAATACGAAAGTGCAGCGCCAACAAAGTCATGCAGAAATTTGCCGTGGCCTTCGCCCATCAGCAAGAGCATGGGATAGCCATCGGGACTAAGGACAAACAATGATGGCCAGCATCTAATGCTCAGTGCACGCCACAAAGCAGACTTGGAATCATTCACAATAGGATGTTGGATGCCATAGCGCTGGGCCGCGGATAGAATATTCGCTGCGGTGCGTTCGTTCTCGAACTTGGGACTGTGCACGCCCACCACAACGAAGCCAGCTTCGACGGGAAAGCGTTCTTCAAGCGCACGCAGCTCGGGCAGCACATGCATGCAATTGATGCAGCAATATGTGAAGAAATCCAAAAGGACCACTTTGCCCCGCAAATTAGCAATTGACAAAGGGCGGCTGACATTAAACCAATCCAAATCTAAAACAGACAGGCAATCAATACAATGCACTTAGGGTAAATAGCAAAGCTTACCCGACTCGAAATCGAATTGCAGCGCTTTCACTTTAGCAATTGAATTGTCTTTGGAGTCCCAGCGTTCGAGGAATTCTTGAAAGACTTTCGCTTTATTGGGACCACTGATATTGCGATAGTTTTGCTGCAGTTCGTCGGTGATAAATGTCACAATGTCGATGGCAGTTAAGTCCTCTGTGCAATCCATGTTGTGATTTGCAAATATTTTCAACACCCAACACCAAAAATGGCAAAACAAATCAGTTAAGAAACTACACATAAATATTATGAGCTATAAAGATGACCGTTCGTTTTACTGCATCCCTGGTATCCGCTTGTTGCATTTCCACTGTTAACTGTCGGTATTTTATTTTAACTAGTACACTGTTCTCGTTTGACATCTCAATAAAATGACAATTATTAAATTAACAAATATGCTTACCATAAAGCAAAAGCTATAATTACTTTAAAAAAATTTCATAGTTATGATTATTAACAAGCACTTTTACAATTGTATACAAATTAAAGCAAATCTTTGCTTCACCGGAATTCGTACCGGAAAATATTATGTTTTTTATCAGAATCATTTTATTCTCATCTCAAAGATCTGATAACTGGAAGGGGACAGTCGATCTGAGAAATAAATTTTCTAGGACTATTTGGTCTTTGAATCACCGTAATGGATCCCTGTTCAAAATGGCGCGCCTTCAAACATGCCTTTTTGTAAATTGTGCAATCTTTTTGAAAGTGTAACCAGGTGGCGTTTCTCGCGGTTTCTGTATTTTGGTATATTCCACCGTATATTTAAGAGATGTTGAGCTCTGGTCAGTCAACAAAAGATAAAGCAGCTTTAAAAAAGCTCTTCTTCGTAGGAAACAAAAAGACAAAAAACAAAAGTCACTCGGCATATTGCTTCTTGGAGCTTTACGTGTGTGTTGTGCCAACAAATCGCTCGGACGTATTTTTGTCAAATTAGTTGAGGAACCTAATTCATAAATACTACGAACATAAAAGTAACAAAACAAAAACAACAACGTATTATGGAAAAAAGTGAAAAGTGTTTAAAACAATGCCTGAATCGGACTAAAGTGTCAAAGTGCCAGCCAGCAAAAATCGTTTGCAACCATTCGACAATTTTGCGGATGCCGCCGCGTGTGAAAGATGGAAAATCAATTGCACAGTCAAAATTATTATGGGGAGATTTATTGGAGAGTCGCCCAACAACCAAATCAACAACGAAAAGAAATAGCATAAATCTTGCTTTCATAATTGCGTTATTTGCGTTTGCACATTGTATTCATTTGGGCTTCGGCGCTTATGCAAATGATGTTAATGCTGCTGCTGGTGCGCCACCATTAAATCAAAGCCAACAACAATATCTGCGGTCAGACGACAATAATAATAATAATCATAATAATACTTTAAATAGTAATAATGCCAACTCTGATGTCGATATATTGAAGGGATCGAAAGTTGCCGAAACGAACGCAAGGCAAGTTTAATTTGAAACAAAAATTAATTAAATTCTTTCCACCTGCCTCATTCATATTCATGGACATGTTGGTCTCTGTGTGTGTGCGTGATAAAAATTGTACGAATGTATGCGTAATAGGCAGGAGGCTTTCATCTTCACACACACACACGCACACATCTATATATATGCTTCCAATAAGACGTATAAGTAGTTTAGCTGGTGGACTTCTCTGGAGCTGCTTTATGTGTATCTATTTGGTTCAGTTTTTTGATATTCTTAGCACAGCATGTCTAATTGTACGTATAAATATCGAAAATAAAATAAGTGACCGACTAGAAAATACGTGGTACCATTGAGCTTCTCGTCACATTCTCCAGAAAGCTTTCATGTTTTTCCAAAAGCTGGATATTCCAATATGCCATTTAGATTATTTTTATCAGCATAAAAAAATGGAAATGATATAGAAATTTCCTCAACTAGTTTTTATATTCATTTGACAGTCTCTCTACTAAAATGAAAGTTAGAATTCGAATTATATAGGGGAGGCATGTTTTAACTAGTTGGAAGTTATGAAGTCATTGTATCCACAATTGGAATCCATAAGAGTTTTTAATCTTACTCAGCATATTTAAAATTAGCGATTGCAATGTTTTATAACTTACTAAACTCAACGAAGGCTGACAAATCTCGCTCGTGATGCATAAGTTGATTTCTCATATTTAAATATTTAATTTTTATTTAATTATTCTAACACGTGGTAATTGATCACAAAATATACAAACGAAAATTGACTCGACTTGTGAAATACCCTAGAAAAACCAAGCATTGACTTTTCATGTCATAAAAAAGTGCAAAGCAAAAGATGAATTATATGTATTCATAAGACGAACATGACTAATAAAAGATTAATTGCTTTTGCCAGTTCTTACATATATGCATATAGTATCTACCCTGTTTATCCAGTTTGTGTACAAGGGGTAAACAAGAAGACTTCCCTGGAATCGCAGTTTGATAATGAGTGTTGTAGGCAGAAAATGTTACCAATTGAGCATGGATAATATAATGATAGATATTTAATAATAAGGGGATGCAATAAATTATTATTTTTTTAATAAAATAATTAAATTCATCGAATTATACTGAACCTATTTTTTAAATCTAAACAAAATAAGTTTTCCATTTTTGTTTTATTTTTTAACTAATAAAGTAAAATTATTACCTCGTAATTTTTAAAATACAATTATAAAAGTTACGCTTTATACTGTAAGTTGTGTTAGAATATATTGTTGACTGAGCATAGCTATTATTGTAACAACTTTGTAGTATGCACACATACATACGTATATGTATATGTACATGTACATGTGAGTGGTTAAAGTACTCGCTCTTTTGTGTCGAACTTTTAATGGGTGTACAATATGGGGGACTGGTTACTGACAATCGTCGTCATCGTCATCGTCTGCCTCTCACGCAATCTCAGCTCTGCTGTAGTGTGGACGCTTCTCTTTTCGTTGTACCGATAATGCTATTTACTTTATTATTATTCTCTCGCGATGAAGGCTGCTCTGACTCAATTTCTTGCTGTTGTTATCATTTAATGTTTATCAACGCACAATACCAGCACAAAAACGCACACATGCAGATGTAGAACTTGAATGCATGTGATAGTATGCGTGTGGATTTTGTTTGTTTTTTGATTTGCGCCTAAATTCGTTGACTTGTTGCTTTCATAAATCCTCAAATCAGAATTTGCTGAAGTGAAAATTGAAATTATTGAGGTCACCAAATACTCTTTTGACGACAGAACGACGCGATTATATGTACGTGTTCTAATGCATAATTAAATATATATGTACATACATTCTATGTATGAAAGTGTACATATGTATGTGTTATGCGTATGCGAGTTTTATTTGTTTGTATGTTTGTGTGCAGACATGCATGTCAATTCGGAATATCATCTGTTTGCAGACATATTATACATATTGACACACGTACTGGCATACATACATATTCATAGTCGTACATACATAAGTATGTATGGTTCATATTTGAGTCGGCTGCCAAAAATTCTATTTTTAACATGCTTTAAGTATGCAAAAACATCGCCATTCCTTGCTGCCCATACTGTGAATATGTACACACATACAAACAAATGAATGTACGTATGTACATTTGTATTTGGACATATTTCTACATACATATATAAATGCTTGCGTATTTATTATAAATGTATGTACGTGTATACGTCCCAGACGCTTGTATATGTAGCATGTCTGGCACGGTAGATAATAAAAGACAGTCAAAATATTGCTTCACAAAATTTGTTCGTTTTTTTTTTCATTTTTTAGTTAAAGCAGCGCGCACGCTGCGGTTATACAATTTTATGATCATTTTAAAATGTGTATGGACAAACAAACACACTAAAATAAGCGCCACAACTAAGAGCATACTCTCGACGCAAAGCAGAAAAATACAACCTACGATCCACACACAATCCACAGCCCTAAAGTTCGCAGAAACGTCAAAGAAAAAACTGCAAACAGTTTCACTAATGACTCATTGTGTTCTCGTTCTTAAGCGTTGCCACTCTTACCGCCAGCCAGCCAAGCACGTTTGAGTTTAAGTTAACAGACTTAGCACAAGCACACACACACTCACATGAGCATTGATGTGTATGTGCACACACACACGTAGGGCACAGGTGTACCTTATGAAGCCGCACCAAAATCAATACACATACATATATACACCTTGAACACACGCATACAGCCATTCATGTGTACTTCGATTTGTACAAGTATAAGCATATGGATATTACGTGAAAGTGTATGTGTGTGCACTCTTATAATGTTTTCAAAACTGCCAAACACAACAACGGACGGCATCAACAGCAGCAGCGGCAAAAGCGGCAACACCAACAGCAGCAACAACATCATTATTGCCATGGTGTCGGTTAATTCTAAATTTCGCTTTGCGGTTCAAAACCGCAAATATCTGGATTCGGTTGGTGCGAACGAGGATTTTTGTTTTTTTTTTTTTATTGTTTTCTGATTGTATGTGTGAACGAATGCGAATGTATGCTTGCGTTAGCGAATCGCTCTCCACTCTGCACTCTCCTCACACTACTCTTGTAATTAATGATTACTTCTTCTGCACCCATATGTGCATACACGCACACACTTATTGACATACAGACATACTTACGCATATGCGGTGTCACGGTGTCAACTTAATTAAATTGATCCATACAAATAAATAATTTAATTTACGTTGACCCGTGTCCCGAAGATTTTGACCACGCTTTTTTAATAGAATTGCGAGGCGCCAACTAATTGAAGTAATTGACAAAAAGATTGTCATAAACATGACAGCATCCCTACACCCCCTTCACTTCAGCCTCTTATTTGACTGATTGGCAATCAACGCATTTGCATTGAGACTTCTATGGCTTAAGTGATCAATTGACCCTGACCCCTCAACAAAAAAAAAAGTCTGAGGGTTTGTCGGATGAGTCGTGACACCATTAGATTTGGGACAATTTATGAGCTTTCTGGGTGAATGTCCACTATAAATAACTAGCGACTATAAATAAAATGCATAAAAAGTGATTATGGGGCTACATTCATTTATATATAGAATATTTGATATGTATTATATGTAGAAGGAGTCATTGGCGATTCTGGATTATTGCAGTTATTAATTCTTTTAGTTGCTTAAATATTTGTTCCCCTATAATATTCATTTTAATAAATAAGCTATTCTATATAACAAAATATATCATTTATTTCTCTAAAAATAATCCAGACTTTCATCTATGCTTGCTTTTCATCTGCCTCTAACTTTCAATAACTTGTTTGCATGCGATTTCTTAAATGCTATAGACAAGTTTCTCAATACACAAGTCAAGTTACCCTTTGTTTTGCTTATATAGAACGCGGTATAATCTTGACTAAAGCACTCTTACTTTTTGTCTGACTAAATTGCAGTCTTATCAACCTGTCACTAAGTGTGTTTACTTTGCAATGTTTTTTCTTATTTGTCAATGTGTAAATGGATGTTCTAAATTTTATTGAAAGTTATGTAACATTCTAATAATGTAATTTTTTCAGTCCCAGAGCATTATTTATATTTATAGATTGAAACTATAAATAATGTATAGTAAAATCTTTTATATATATTGAAAAAGTAAATTATTGCAGAATATTTGGAATGAAATTTTGTCAAATAAGCAAGGAAAATAAATTTTGGGTTGTGGAGAAAAAACCTATATATCAAGAAATTCAACTATGAATAACATTTTATTACAAAATTATGGTATAATAAAAAGATAGAGTGTCTTGGCAGAGAATTCTTCCAATTCAATGAAAAAATAAACTTGTTTATACGGATTGTATATTTTAAGCTTAATCACGTGACTTTCCCACAACCAAATTCAAGAGTTGAGAATTTGATTTGGAGGCATGTTTGTGTTGGCAACACGAGTGTATGCAATCTGTATTTGATAATACATGAACGCGATGCTAACCAAAGATATAAACTAATAATAAATAAATATTGTAGCGTCACGTATTGATCAAGGGCCCACTTTGAAACCTTCTTGATACGCTCCTGGACTTAACACACTTGAGCACACATTAAAGGGGACGAACATGATTGTCTTTGCACTTGATCGAATGAGATATACGATGGTATACATATAGTATTTTGTTAACGATAACGTTTAACAACGATAAGAACGCGTCGCAAATGACGCAAGCGCAATTCTTACTTGCGACTCCAAATAATCATAAAAAAAAGAGACGAAGATTATCTTTTTTTTCGGTTTTCTCCGATGCAGCCCTGTTTGGTTTAATCCGGTTTGATTGGCGAATTTCGAATTTCATTTCATTTATTTACGTAGGAGAACTCTCGCACCTATCTCAAGATATAGCTATTGCATAATTCTATACGTCAAGTGCGTAATGACTACGTCACAGCCTTCTTAAATCGCCATTAACAACAACTGGTCAGTGATTGTTGGCAAATTCTCTGTATTTGACACTTTTTCCAGCTTTATAAATTCAACGTTGAGGTTTATGTGTCTTATCTACAGCAGTAATAGATCGATTGTATAGATGTTATATATGGAGTAGACAACTTAAAATAAAATATGGACAAATTGAATGCTAAATTAGCACAGTCGATGCTAGCGGTTTGTTTCTATGCCAACTAGTGTCTGGGTTGAATTAATTGAGATTTTCTACAGATCTGTCTTTTTGCTCTAACGTCTGCTATGTATATTAAACCTAATTGTATAGATAGTAATTCTATATAGCTGCCACATTGCTGACACAAAAGCGTCCAGAGGAAAATTGTGTTTTATTTTTCTCCCACTCAACCTCAAATTTTTGTATATTGGACTAGACACATAAATCGAACGATCTTTTATTTATGTGTAGCCTAATGTTGAGATGAATATATACATATTTTTTATTTAATATTTCCTCAAATATGCCAGACTACTAAATATTAGTATGCAGACGTCCAATTGGTATTATTCCGCTTAGAGAAATTAGCGATTTAGTCAATAAAGTAAACTGAATTTTTCAATTTAATTAATGACTACTAATCTATCAAACAAATATGTATAAATGATATAGTATTAAATATTTCAATATATCCCTTTTTAAAAAAATATTGTTTTCTAAAAAAAAGTTAAAACTGAAAATCAAAATTCTCTGTGATTGTGGAACTTTTTTTTTTTGAAGATTTCTGGATTTCTCAATTCATCTACTTTTTAATCGTTTACATAAAGAAATATATTTTAATTTGTATATATTTAACAACTCAAAGAAAGCTTGATGGTTAATTAATTTTAATTTACACATTCTCGATTTCAGACTTGCACTTTCGAATGATGCAGTTCGGATTCTTGGAATGCGTTTGGAGGATGGCACCTCCGAGATGAACGATGGCATTCCCAGTATTTTAGCCGAAAAAGAGCAAACCATCCGAATGTTCGGAGTTGGTCTCAAGCAGAACACCGTGATTGCTTTCACCAACGAGGAGAGTGGCTATCAGGGTCCATGCCTGAAGCCAGTTACGGAAACGTTTAAGCCATCGGAGGTGTCTCCCGATGGCCTCACGGCGACCTACACGATAAACGTGCCGCCCTCCAAGAAAGGACTTTACGTGTGTGCGAAGATTGATGAAGGAGTCAGCGTAAGTGCACAACTCTGCCATGAGTCATGACAAAACAAATCAATCGAAGATTCCAATTATTATATCAACTACTTTATTTAACGATCAACAGCAAGGACTGGCCTCAAAGACGATTCCATTTGAGCATCAGGGCAATTCGCCCTGGATGAAATTGGATACGCATGAGCCACTGTTGCCAGTCTGGTTGGCCATTCTGGTCATCTTCACCTGTCTCGCCTTCTCGTCCCTGTTCTCTGGTCTCAATCTGGGTCTCATGGCCATGGATCGAACCGAATTAAAGGTGTGTTTAGTCTGGAATTTATTAAATTTGATGTTGACTGGATTAAACAACGATATTTTTGCATTGCAGATATTGCGCAATACTGGCACGGAAAAAGAAAGAAAGTATGCCGCCAAAATTGCACCGGTCAGAGATCAAGGTAATTATCTGTTGTGCAGTATTCTCTTGGGTAATGTGTTGGTTAACTCCACCTTTACCATTCTGCTGGATGGTCTGACCTCTGGACTCTTTGCCGTTATATTCTCTACTCTGGCCATCGTGCTCTTTGGTGAAATCACACCTCAGGTGAGTTCTACTTCCTTTCTTTCAATTTTAATATCCAGCAACCATTTGAAAGAAGGACACATTTAAACTATAAAATAACATACAAAAGCAAAATGTGTTGGTTACTAATATGGGATGTCGAATTAATGAATAATTATTCTTTTCAATAATAGTTTTGGGTTGCAATGGTTTGGGTTTTAGTATAAAATTGTAAATTAAATCAGTAGATTGTCTTACTCAATATTCTAGTTACGAGCAAAAACTATACAAAACAAAAACTATATTTTCTGAAAATTGTATTTTCAAATACTAGAGTTCTTAAGAGTTTTATTTTGAGATAATTTACAATTATTTTCGAAACATATTTAATTTATAATACCTTTAAATAGATAGATGTATCTTACAATTGGCGGAAGGTTTCTTTTTTTACTTAAATTGTTTCGATTCATTTAATAATTGGTTTTTGTTTGCAGGCTGTGTGCTCACGTCATGGCTTGGCAATTGGTGCCAAGACCATCATGATTACCAAAACGGTGATGGCCATAACTGCGCCATTATCGTATCCCATCTCACGTGTCCTGGACTGGTGTCTGGGTGAAGAGATTGGCAATGTGTTCAACCGCGAGCGCCTAAAGGAGCTTGTGCGCGTAAGTAATCAAATATGCCCCTGAATTTGTGTGCTTTACTAAGAATTGTTTGTATTGCTTTAGGTGACTAACGATGTCAACGATTTGGATAAGAATGAAGTGAATATTATCTCTGGTGCCTTGGAGCTGCGCAAGAAGACTGTGGCGGACATTATGACCCACATCAACGATGCCTACATGCTCTCCCTCGATGCTGTGCTTGACTTTGAAACCGTCTCCGATATTATGAACTCTGGCTATTCGCGTATTCCCGTCTACGATGGCGATCGCAAGAACATTGTCACGCTGCTCTACATTAAGGATTTGGCATTCGTTGACACCGATGATAATACGCCACTGAGAACTCTGTGCGAATTTTATCAGAATCCCGTACATTTCGTATTTGAGGACTACACGTTGGACATTATGTTCAATCAGTTCAAGGAGGGCACAATTGGACATATCGCGTTTGTGCATCGTGTCAACAATGAAGGCGACGGTGATCCGTTCTATGAAACCGTTGGTCTTGTCACCCTGGAGGATGTCATCGAGGAACTCATTCAAGCCGAGATTGTGGATGAGACTGATGTGTTTGTCGATAATCGTACCAAGACGCGTCGCAATCGTTACAAAAAGGCCGACTTTTCAGCATTTGCTGAGCGTCGCGAGGCGCAAACTGTGCGCATTTCTCCTCAATTGACGCTGGCCACATTCCAGTACTTAAGCACTGGTAAGACTTGCTATATTCAATTGCATTTATTTTGTATAACATGTTTTGAAATTCACAGCTGTTGATGCGTTCAAGAAGGACATCATTTCGGAGCCGATCTTGCGGCGATTACTTAATCAAGACGTGTTCCACAACATCAAGGTCAAGGGCAAGAGCAAGGATGATCCCAGTCTGTTTATATTCACGCAAGGCAAAGCTGTTGACTTTTTCGTACTTATCCTCGAGGGTCGCGTCGAGGTGACTATTGGCAAGGAGGGTCTGCTCTTCGACAGCGGTCCATTTACTTATTTCGGCTCGCAAGCCTTAGTGCAGAACGTTGTAATGGGTAAGCAGTCAAATAGCTAGCTAATGGAAGGCCTTAATAACACTCAAATTTTATTGCAGATTCTCCCAGCCAAATGGGATCAATGCAGTCGCTGAATATGGATTCGAAGATACGTCAAACTTTCGTGCCCGATTACTCCGTGCGCGCCTCGACCGATGTGATATATATTGCAATTAAACGTAGTTTATATTTGACTGCCAAGAAGGCCACGTTGTTGGAGAAGAGTCGCAAGTCGGGCACTTTCTCCAGCGAAACATTCGACGATGAGGTGGAGCGTCTCTTGCACTCCATTACCGAAGATGATAAGCCGCGCTTGCTTGCGGCCAGCCAGAGTACAAGACGTCTGTCGAAACCGACTCGCAGCAACGCTTCGTCGCCGACTAACAACGATATATCTCACGATGATAGAAGCAACAGTCATCATGGTCAACGTGGTCATGGTCCCGAGCATACGGAAGATGCCTCGTTGAGCAGTCTGGTCACATCGGATGTGGCAGGTGGTGATCTGCAGAATGGAGATAACGATGACAGGGATGGAACGGCGGCCTCGACACCGCTATTGCCAAAGACGGACGACGGAACAAACGAATCATCCGCAAACAACAAGCACACCAAGCCTCAATAACCACCACAACAACAACAATAACATGAAAAACAACGACAACGACGAAAGTCTTTAGATTCGGATACGAATACGAAATCTTATTCAGATTCCGAGCGCATCCAACACCACCCCCAAAATTAACGCTAAGACCTAGTTGCTGCAAAATAATACAACATACATATAGATTGAATTACACTAACAATTGAGAAACACCTATTGCTTGCTTCATTTTCCTTAAATATTGTTATTTATGTTGATATTATTATGATGTTCCAATCACTTGCTACATTTGACTAGAAAGATAATACAAACTAAACAAAGTAGGCAAAAAAGATGATTTCGTATTCTGAAATTAATCATGCATTAACATAAATATTACCTCATAAAATACGTACTTAAGAAGAGAAATTAAAAACACAACACTGCTAGCAATCCCCTCCTCCCATATTTCTACTTCCAAATGATGATAATGATAAAGATGAATAATTGTAAATTTAAATGCATAGAAGCGCGCTGCATTAGTTAGATTTTTGTTGTTAAATTTGTTTATTGCTCAGTATACACATACATGTTTTTATAGTTTAGCTTAAAGTCGAGTCTAAAACAAAATGTTATTATTATAGTGAACAAATAATAATATATACTTTACCAATTTTGCACAAGTTTCGTTTCGACTGTTGTTTAATGTTTGCATTCAACTCGTAACTCTTAACTATATTCTATAATATACTACTCTATTCTTCTATAACCCCCTTCCTACCCACCACCACATTTCATGTAGCATAAAACTCTTTAAACTGTAACTTGTATTACTGGAGAGGTTGAAAACTTCTCTTTTGTTGTTCATTTATCTTAAAGGTGTTAATTAGTAGATTATAAATTAAAAGCCTATATACACAATACAGTCACAAAACAAACAACAACAAAAACACAAAACTCTTTCAATAATAAATTCAATAAGTTTATTGGTTTTCAACGTGTCCATCGCATTATGTGAGTGACGCTCGGTGATTGTTCCAGCGACCAGCGTTTGGCATTAGGTAAAAAAATCTATTGAAAGATTCTTTCAAAGAACCTACATACATAAATATATTTGAAGAAACATGTGCTTGCAATAAATTAAAAATTTTATAGAATTCATATATATATATATTATAATAAATAAAAATATATATTTACTATTACAAGATAAATGGAGATTAATGTCACTAGAGCTACTTTGTTACTTCCTTATATTTACAATATATATATATATATATATATATATACATTTATATATATTCGTATATAAAATGTACAAGATTTTTAAAAATATATAATATGGTTTATTTTGTGGGTCACTTTTGGGTATGTTAATAAACTGATCTAGCAAAACAAAATTATGCAAGGTTTTTAACCTTGAATTTTAAGAATCAGTTAACAAAACGTTAGTACACAGTACTAATTTATTAAATATTTTTTAACACAAAATGCCGCTTAGTCACGTTCAGCCGGATGATGCGTCTACAAAAGTCACAAATCAAGTTTTGTTTTTTGTGTTGCAGTTGAATAATAAATTCAGAAATTTCCAATGAAACATTTGCTGTTCTACGCGCTGGAAAGCGGAATTAAGTGAATATATGAGATGACAATAATTAATATAATTGATGTTGGTATACCGCAATCGAGAAATGCTTACAGAAAGCACAACCGGTATTTTACAAAGTTGAGTGTTTTTCCTCAAGTTTACTGCTTGCACAAAATGTCATTAAATAGAGTTCATAAATCTAAATTTAATTAATTCATTATCAATTAAAATGAACCATAAGCTGACATTTGAAATCCCGGGAATTCCAGGGCTGCGCACTGAACACTTTTGTAACTGACGGCTTTAAACAGTGGGCCCAGCTGATTGGCAACAACAAAATCACACTTTTACCATAATATTCGTAAATATGTTGTGAAGCTTTTAAGCTGAGTTTTTTTCTAAATTGATATAGTTTTCAATAAAATATATTTTTTTTATTATTCACAAAATTACGTAAGTATAGTAAAAGCGCTAAACAATTGTTTTTTGTTAAAGCGAAAATTTGAATTTTGATGTTTGCAAGAAACGTGCACACTGCGTTCCGTCACATTTGTTTTTAATTTTATACCGTTTGTAGCAATTTACAAGGAGCATGCAGCGTGGTGGCAGATCTCAGTCCCGTGGCAGGGGCAACAATCGTCCGCCAGGACTGAGTGGCCGTGAGATTGGGATGTACTACAGAAATCTCGCGCGGCAACGCAAAAAAGACGCAAAAGACGAGGGACCTAAAATACGCTTGGGCTGCAATGTGAGTGCTCCAAGCGGCATTTTA
The DNA here is from genome assembly GCA_019972355.1 of Drosophila kohkoa. Classification (NCBI taxonomy): domain Eukaryota; kingdom Metazoa; phylum Arthropoda; class Insecta; order Diptera; family Drosophilidae; genus Drosophila; species Drosophila kohkoa. The sequence continues at coordinate 710,797 of BJEL01000033.1, read as the reverse complement.
ACGCGTGTGCAGGAGGGCATGCAACAACAACAGCAAATCGATGAAGAGCAGTTGGATGTCAACTTTAAGCGTCAATTTCACAGCTTGTTAAGCGTTAATTTCGAGACGTTTATCGAACAGACGAAGGAACAATACGAGGACATGGAACAACGCAATGCCAGTTTTGATGAGCAGCTACAAAAGCAGCTCGAAGAACGTAATGAAGACTCAGTTTACCAGGCACGCTACGCGGCACGCTTGAAGCTGCCTACAATGTCGCAAGCCAGCGACATTCTCAAGGCGGTGGCGCAACATCAAGTGGTGCTCATTGTGGGCAGTACCGGTTGCGGCAAGACGACGCAAGTACCGCAAATCCTGCTCGACGCTGACATTGCCGAGGGTCGCGCCTCTGCTTGTCACATTGTGTGCACACAACCGCGACGTATCTCGGCCATCACAGTGGCCGAACGTGTAAGCTACGAGCGTGCCGAGCAACTGGGCCAATCTGTGGGCTATCAGATACGACTAGAGAGCCGTAAGCCGCGTGAACGCGCCTCCATTAAGTTCTGTACAACGGGAGTGCTGTTGCAACAGCTGCAGTCGGATCCGTTGCTGCATCATGTCAGTCATCTGCTGCTGGACGAGATACACGAGCGCAGTGTGGAAACGGATCTGTTGATGGCTTTGTTGAAAGTCATACTACCTCAAAGACCCACCCTGAAGGTCATACTGATGAGCGCCACAGTACGTGAGCAAGATTTCTGTGATTATTTCGACAATTGCCCCATGTTTCGCATCGAGGGAGTTATGCATCCTGTGCAGATGCTTTATCTCGAGGAAGTGCTGGCTTTAACGGGCTATCAGTTTGCCAAGCGACGCGAGAAACGTCCCCGCGAAAATCCTGAATATCGAGCCATGATCGAGCCGTATCTGCGACGCATTCGCGGCGACTACGACGAGCGTGTGCTAAACCAGCTACGTCAGCCGGAGTCCGAGGGGTGCGAGGACATTGAACTCATAGCGGAGCTCATCTATTACATTTGCATCACTCAGGCTGAAGGTGCGATTCTGGTCTTTATGCCCGGCTACGACAAGATTGCCAAATTGGCCACGTTGCTGGGAAAGTCACAACGCTGGCGTAATGAATTGATCATTCAACCATTGCACTCCATGTTGTCCACCATGGACCAGCAGGCGGTGTTTCGACGTCCGCCGGCGGGCAAGCGGAAAGTCATCATTTCCACCATCATAGCCGAGACATCGGTGACCATCGATGATGTGGTCTATGTGATCAACACAGGACGCACCAAGCTGAGCAACTACGACACCGAGACGAACATACAAACGCTGGAGGAATGCTGGGTCACCCAGGCGAATACGCAGCAGCGCAAGGGGCGTGCAGGACGTGTCCAGCCGGGCATCTGCTACAATTTGTTTAGTCGAGCGCGCGAGCAGTTGATGGCTGAGATTCCTACGCCAGAGATATTGCGCAGCAAGCTAGAATCAATCATACTCAGCCTAAAACTGTTGCATATCGAAAATCCATATGTGTTCCTGCAGACTCTGATCAATGCACCCGCCCAAGAAGCCATCAACAATGGTGTCGCTCTGCTCAAGCGGTAAGTAATGATTATTTTAATTATTCAAATTTATGATTTTTACTTTCCTTTCAGAATTGAGGCACTTGATGCCAACGGACAACTGACGCCACTGGGCATGCATCTGGCAAAGATGCCCATCGATCCGCAGATGGGCAAAATGATTTTGATGTCGGCGCTGTTTCGTTGCCTCGATCCCATTACCTCGGCTGCCGCTGCTCTCTCCTACAAGATGCCCTTCTACACGCCCATGGGACAGGAGCGTCGTGTGGATGAGGCCAAGCGGAGATTGTCGCACAACATGCGCAGTGATCATCTCCTGGTGCACAGTGCTATCGCTGGTTATCGCGAGAGTCGCTTGGAGCATCGAGATCGTGACTTTTGCTTCAACAATTTCCTCAGCACGATGACGCTTCAACAGCTGGAGCGCATGAAGCAACAGTTTGCCGATCTCCTCAACAACTACAAGTAAGTTAAGCTTTCATAGATATTGAACTACTTGTAACATATTCTTATCCTTCGCAGATTTCTTAGTTCTGCTGATTGCAGGCACGAGTCATCCAACCTCAATTCGGACAAGATTCCACTTCTGCGCGCGATCATTGGAGGCGGTCTCTATCCCAACATGGCGCACTTGGGGTAAGTATATTAAGATTGCTCCTCTTTAAATGCTTTCATATTCAATTTGCTTATTTTCTTAGTAAATCACGTCAAATCCGTAATCAAGTGCGCGCCATTCATCACATGTCCACGGATGATGGTCGTCGAGTCAACTTTCATCCTTCGTCGGTGAACAGCGGCGAGTCCAGTTTCGATTCCAGCTACTTTGTCTATTTCCAGCGACAGAAATCTACGGCTTTGTATCTGCTAGATGCCACTATGGTATTTCCCATGGCGCTTCTTATCTTTGGCGATGGTGTCGAGTCCGGCGTCTATGATAATACCCCTTATATTTCCGTGGCGAAAGCTTACTAGTAAGTAGCGCAGCTTAACAATCACAAATTCATTTAATTATTCGATTTATTTTGCAGTTTCAAGTGCAATCCTGAGACTGCTGCAGTCGTCTTAAAACTACGCGATTGCCTGGCACGTCTGCTGCTCAAGAAGGCCATGTATCCAGCACCGATTGAGGAAAATAGTGATGATCATAGACTTATTAAGTAAGTAAATTGCTTGGCCAGGATTCTAGCTAAATACGCTAATCATATAACGATTTATTTAAAAGCTCTTATTCAATAGTTTAGAAAAAAAATGTTCAAAATGTTTGTTTTGTTTAGCCCTCTTTATTTACAAAGTGCACTTTAATGTAATACGTTAGTTATTTTTAAAGGAAGTAGTAGAAATGTCATAAGCATTATCAGATAGGATAATCACAAAATCCAGTAGCAAATTATAAAATGTATCAAAAGTGGTTCCCCAAAATGCAGCAGAAAATTAGACTTATTCATTTAAATTTCTTCACAAAGTATAATTTATTGTAGTATGTTAGTTATACATTTTTGTGATAAAGTAAATGATTTCAGATTATTTTCATTTATATTAATATAATTGATATTTTACAAAGCCCATTTGGTGGTATTAGTTCTAGGAATTTTGTTCTTTTTGAGGATTTTAAAATATTTATAGTATTTAAGGAATTCAGTTCACATCATATAGTAAGTTGTTTTTATTATCCAATTATATTAGATATTAGGTATTCATCGTGAAATTGTTAATTTTTACACAATGCTTTCTTTTTTTTTAGAGCCATCGAGCTGTTGCTGTCGTTGGATGAGAGAATGGGCGATGATTATGAACTGTCATCGGATGAAATTGATGATATTTAGTTAAATTATATAGCATGCTTTAAATGTGATTACAAAATTTAAATGATGTAGAATGTGTGTCGCAAGAGTATTGTAAATAAATTATGATATGATTTAATCATCTTCGAGCAGTGTGAAAACGTTTCGAGAACGCGATGGCTGCTCTTCCACGCACTCATCATCGTCGGCATTCGTCTCGTCGTTAGAGCTGTCCTCGTCCTCCTCTTCATCGCTGCCAGCAGCTGAACGAAAGAATGACAAATTAGCACCTAATCTAAATGTATTAACGACCTTTTTACTCACTGTCTGAACAGACGGAAGAGGTGTCCTCATTGGTCTCGCTGTCCGGTTCTTCCAGCTCCACCTTCTGGTACTTGATAACCTCTGCCAGCTCTGGATGCTGCAGCCAGGTCTCACGCTGCTTATCAAAGCCCGGTGGATAGAATTGCAGCACTAGCTGCTGTTGCCCTGCCAAACACATGCGTAAAATGTGATTGGCAGCACGGTAGCGATCTGGACGCGCCGCCTTGGCGGTGAGGAAGCCACGTTTATAGGCCCAAGCATCTGAAATGGCTACCGCTGACCATTCATCGTAATCCTCGGGCAGATTCAAGCGGAACAGCTGCGGCAAATTAATGTGCTCGGCAAGCAGTTTGAGGGAACGATATGGAACCTGCAGCTGCGAAATGGGAAAACTGCCGAGCAACACTTGCAGTGACTTTGGTGTGCTCGAGGGAAAGACCAGGCCCGGGCAATCACACAGACGCACTTTCTCTGTAAGGAAGATGGTCTGAAAGTGTTTGGTGTGTCCTGGCGTTCGACTAACACTGACAACTTTGCGTCCTTTTAGTGCGTTAATCAGCGACGATTTGCCCACATTGGGATATCCGATGCAGCCAATTGTGAGTACGCCATTGTGATACTTTTCCTGCTGCACGGGCGTCGTGTCTATGCTGCTGCTGATCTTCAACTCTCCTTCCTCAATGTGGTCCATCAATTCCAGTTCATCGTGGCGCATATCGTCGCGTATCTTTTGCTCCCACTCGGACAGATTTACCTCTTGCTGAACATAGCGCTGACACTCACGATAAATATTGTAGACTCCCTCCATGCTGCGGCGATGCGTTAATCGACCACGTCCACGTCCACCAGCTTTGCGACTGCGCGCCGTATACGAAGCGAACAGCACCACGGGCAGCTCGGGATAGCGTTCGTTGAAATAGTGTCGCCAGGCGACAACAGCCTCGGGTGCAACTAAATCCACTTTGTTAAAGACAACAATTGCATGCTTCTTCAACGTCTTGATGATGTAGTCGTAGAGCGATGGGGGAAACATTAGAGTTGCGAAACGTACATCCACAATGATGAGCAGCACATCGGAGAACTCGAGCACACGCCATAGCTGACGCCATGTCTCCAGATTCAGCTCAAATAGCGACAGCTCCCTGCTATCCACGCTTTGCTTCTGCCGCAACAGCTCGTCCACATATTCCTGCCAAAACGGAACAGGAATTTAAAATATACTTTCTACCCTCGGCATTTGCTAATATTTTATACCTTAAAGTAGCGATTCTCACTACGATCCAGCTGTTCTTTGGTGCTATCGCTGCTCCACGGCGGACGCACTGGAAAATCGAAGTGCTCGAAATAGGCAACATCAATTTCTCGTTGAGCCGGCGTCAGAACATCAAGCGGCTTGAAGCCCTCTAGCTTCATCAGCTCCAACTCCTTTTTGCTCTCCTGTGTGAACTGCAGATTGTAACGATTAACATTTTTATTGCGTCCGCCGGCGCCGCCTCGATTAAATGGCTGTTCCATTAGTTTGCGAGGTGCGGTTGTTTCAGGTGCATCGCTGTCTTCGTAGGATTCCTGCGTGCTGCGCAAATACTTGGGCGGACCTGTGATGTCGTCATTATTGCGGCATTTGCTTTTGTTTTGTTGTCATTGCCAATATTTACCTTTTGTGTTGCGCTTTTGCAGCAATTGATCCTTCTTCTTTTTGCCACTGAAGGGCAGCTTACGTCGTTGTTGTGGCATATCTGCTTGTATTTGTTGTTAGCAGTAATTTTCAATTGCTATATTTTCGTAATTAAATTAAATTTTTAGTACTTCTCTTTCCGGCTGTTGCTGCAGTAATACAATACACTAACACTCATACTCACGCATAAGCAAAGCTGCATTGGTATGCGGGAAACATATGTGTGGACATTAACGCAAAAATGAGCTAAGCGACGCAATTATGAGCTCTTTTGATTTGATAACATCGAAGTGTGAATGACGTTTAAATACCCTACATCGAAACAAAAATTATTTTCAGATCGGTTATTGAGGTGGAGTTAATTATTTTCTTCTCCTACAAAAATTTCATTTCTCATTTTTTATTCATTTTATTTTGAACGCCCGTCTAAATGGATGGATAAAGTGGCATATTAAATCGATACTTAAACTTCAAGAAATGAAAAGAGAGTATCGATATATGGTTGCTGCTTTACATTTTATTGTTATAGTTAACAGTTTGATTAACATGGTCTTTGAAACCACTCTGTTAGCGATGATCTTACATGCAAAGTCCATTTTCTTTTTTTTTGGCCAAAACAACCTGTGAAATGCCGCTGAAGGGGATTAAAGTGCTGGAGTTTGTGGGCTTAGCTCCTGGTCCGCTTTGTGGCAAAATACTTGCTGATTTTGGTGCCACAGTGACGCGCATAGATAAGGTAAACAAACGTTTTAAATTTGTTAACACTAAATCATAACAAACGTTCGCTGCAGATGCTGGAGAATCCTCTCGATGTGCTGCACCACGGTAAATCAACGCTAGCCATAAATTTAAAGAAGCCTGAAGGTCAAAGTCTTGTACGCCAATTGGCAAGCAAGTATGATGTCATAGTCGAGCCATTTCGACCCGGCATCATGGAGAAATTGAATTTGGGACCTGCAGAGCTGTGTGCAACGAATCCACGACTGATATATGCACGTCTCACAGGTTTCGGTCAGCAGGGACGCCTAGCAGCACGTGCTGGACACGATATCAACTACGCTGCCATCTCGGGCGTGCTCTCGATGCTGGGACGGAAGCATGAGAAACCAACGACGCCAATTAATCTGTATGCGGACTTTGCCGGTGGCAGCGTGATGTGTGCTCTGGGCATTTGCTTGGCACTATTGGAACGCCATCGATCTGGTCGAGGTCAGGTGGTGGATGCCGCCATGGTAGACGGTGCTGCCTATGTGGCCAGCTGGCTGTTCATGTCTAGGTCACTAAGCATTTGGAGCGAGCATCAGGAACGTGGTGCAAATTTGCTCGATGGTGGCGCTTATTTCTATGATACATATGAAACCAAGGATGGTCGCTACATGTCGGTGGGCGCTTTGGAACCGCAGTTCTTTGAACTGTTGAAGCAACGTTTGGAATTGCCGTCAGAATTGTCACAATATGGCGAAGAGCATGAAGAGCTGGGCAGATGTCTGTTAACTGAAGCGTTTCTTACCAAAACCCAAGCGGAATGGTCAGCGATATTTGAGGATGTGGATGCCTGCGTATATCCCGTAATAGAATGGCAAGAAGCAGCAGAGCATCATCACAATGCGGAGCGGGCATCATTTGAGCGCTTCGAAAGCTCTTTGGTACCGCGTCCAGCTCCACGTTTGAGTCGAACGCCTGGAAAATTACGACAGAACGCAAATGGCAATGCTGTGCTTGAGGATCTGCAATTGACGCCCGAGGAGCTACGGCATCTGCAGGAGGATGGTGTGCTCACCTTGCCGACCACGCAGCATAAACTGTAGACACTGTAGGTCTATGTATTTTCTTGTAAATATTTGCTAAAATCTGTTTATTGAAAAAAAAACAACCGATTCCTGTAAATACTTTGTTACACCGATTTAAAAATATGTATAAGTAAAAATATATATTTAATTCTTAGATAATTTCATATATTTTTTATGCTGATATTACATTTTCGAAAAAGGACTAGCAGATTGTTGTTCTTATTGTAATTGTTGTTCGTCTATGGAAAATGACCTTAAACATTTAAAATATCAGAAAAAAAAGAGAATATTGTATCCCACTCTTAGGATTCTCAATACACTCTGTTAGCGCTCTTAGGATCCACAATACGCTTTGAGAGAATAATTTTGTTTGAGCTTTTTTCACTTGCTAATCTCTTATGTTCGCCTGGTATTTCAGTTGCTCGAAGTGTCAGTTTTTAAGGGACCTGGACTCGTTTAACAAAATAAACGTTGCCTATCACCTAGGCGCATAATAAATTTTTTTTTTTAAATCAAAAAAATAATTTAAAAAACTCAAAATATAAATATTTATGAAAATATTTTAGAATTTTAACCATTCCTTTATAATTTATGTACCAGCCATGAATCCTTGGCGATTTAAATGCATTTATAATGTAGATGATGCATTTTCAAAAAACAATTCATTGTTTTAAATTATGTGTCAGCTTTATCTTGAAGGATTTTTACGAAAAAATAAATATTTAAACATTTAAAAATATTATAGTATATAGAGATTTGAAATTTTCTAAGCACTTACCATATTTACCTAAGCTTTTTCAAAGAATATAAACCATAGAACCATAAGTTCTACATGTTTTTTTTTTTTTTGTTTTACTATTTCAAATTAAAATTTTGGGGTATTTTGTGTTGCAAGTAACAGCATTAACATTTAATATTAATTAAAAGACAGGTTGAGTTTTGTTTTCTTGCATTCAAAATACTTTTATTCTTTCGCTTGCACACAAAACATACAATTACATTTTTGCTATTCAACTCGTACAAACTATCAGTCATACATTGCTTGTGAACATTTAAGCCGCACTTTATACTTAATATAGAATGAAAAAGCTTACAAGATATAGACACAATTGTAGTATGCATTCTATAAAGTTTTGTCATCATGAAAGCAGTTTTACGAATTAATTAGGTGTTCCATTTGTTTAGTTTTCATTTTTTGCTTAACTCAAAAGTCAAAAGAGAAGCGCTGATTTGTTCGCTCTCTCTCAATTTCTCTCGCATTCAACACACGCATTGAATTCACCACACCGGCAAAAGTTCACCATAGCGACTTTTGTTTTTTAACGGTTAGTTTTTATGTTGTATATTTTGGGCTAAAGCACCGCGCGTCAGCATTGCCAATTTCTATTTGTGTTCGTTTTTGTTTTTATATTTTGTTATGTAATATACATGTCGTTATGTATTTATATTTATTTATGTAATGTAGTAGTTATATGTGTTGTGTAAATTTCACTAGTTAGTTGTTGTTAGTTTTCGTTTTGTACGTCCCGCGTAAAGTAATTAATGATAGTCCTTATGTAGTTTGGTGTAAGTATTTTGTTGTGTATTTGTATAAGGTAGTAAGTCTCAGTTCTCAGTATAAAATCAGTACCATACTTTTTTATTTCTTTACGTTTTTCAATTTGTTTTGTTTTCGTTTCGTTATCGTTCATTCACGTCTTATAGTATTTTGTTTGCATCTAAATTGTACACTAATATTTATTGTTTTAGTTTTTTATTCAGCTGCGCGTGGTGCTTTGCTCATAATCTCTCATACAAGCAAGCACAGCCATGCATACTCAACACATTCATACTGAACACACACACACACACACACGCTTCCACATACTCAACACACATCACTGTTGAATATCGCAATCACGTCAAGATTTATTGGAATCAGGTTTACTTATACTAATTACACTAGGTTACACACGTTATTTTCTGCATTAAGCTAGTTCTTATAAACGCAATCAGACCGACCATATAGTTTTCTTGTTTTTTTTTTTTCTTTAAATATTATTAATTTGTTAGGGGGTCTGGAATGGTACACACAGTTGATCGCTCAGTCACAGTCTCACACACTCTCTATTATACTCTATGTATGTATAGTTTTTGTTGTATTGTATATGCAAACATATTTCATTTACAAAATTTATGCATGTATAAAATGTAGAAATTTGTGCAGGAAAAGCTTTACAAAGAGTTCGATTTGATTACACTTTTTGCTTTTTCCATCATTCTCAACACATTTACAATAATACATCAAATTGTCATCATCCTCTCTTATCTCATTCCATCACACAAGCACAAGTCTCATCTATATATATATAATAATATATATATCATCCATCCACCATCAAGTTTCACTCTCATCCAAAACACACCTGTAAAATTGTGCAAGAAAAAGAAACGATTTAGGGAAGCGAAAAGTAAAAATTGTTCAGTTGGTTAACTAATTTCTTATTGAACTAACGTTATATATATATATATATATAAAATTATAGTTGAATGTATATATATATATATATATAATTTTTATGCAACTTACGTTCGCATACCACAGCCATAATCTCCAAGGTTTCTAATTGGCGATTTGCAATCTCTCAATAATCGCGTTTCACACATTGACGACATCATTCCGGTCATTCAAAGCGACAGACATACAAATCTTCATCCCCAATAATTATCATCATCATCATTCGTAGTTCCATTCATTATCCTAATCCATTCTGGGTAATTTAAATGGTGAGTACAATAATAATAATATTGTTTAGACGAATTAACCTTTTCAAAGTTCTTGATACCGTAAACGAATTTTATGATATGTTGAATCTTTGGGAAGGAAAAAAAAAATTAATTTCTTTTAATAATTTAGCATTGAATTTTTCTTTCTTTTAAGCGTTGGACGGCTGTACGATTTGAAGAAAAAGTTCTTTACTATGAATATTACTAATCGACAGTGTTTATTATGCGGAGAGGGATTAACGCAGTGCTAATTCCGGGAATCCCCCGTTTTGTTTTGCAATTGGGTATCAACAACTTTGAAATGGTTTAATTTTTTTTTTCTTTTTTACTTTGACAGAACGTTCAACAATATGAAGTAGTTAAAATTTACTTTAGTTAAGTTTATTCATTAAAATGCACGCAATTAGAAAAAGATTTTAAACGGTTTGCGTTTTGTTTTTTATATTTGGTAATTGAAAGCAGTTAATAGTCGAAATCTAAGAAACAGTCTGATTCTGTCCTACACAGTCCTATATATTTGTAAATTGTATTTGTTTTCGTTTGTCTTTTTCTATGCCTATTTAAAGTAAAATGAAGTACTCGTCGGTTTCCCTGGTCCGTTGTTGTGGTTAGTGTTAGTTTCTTTAATAATATTTTATTTTATGTACAATACAATAATGCGCTGCAGGTAGTTGCTTGGTTGTTTGTCATTGTGTTGTCATTATTCATAAATTGCAAATTAAGCGTCATTATCTCAACTGGATTCGATGGGAGCTAATTTTTTGTTTTGTATTTATGACTTTAACAAATCGTTTTCCGAATTTGAACTCTATTCATATATTTTGTTTGTCTGTTAATGGTAATGTTGTTGTTCTTTCGTATTGGCGTCCGTTTAAAATCTTTTTTTTTTTTGTTTTGTTGGTTTGTTTTGGTGTTTTTCATTGTATATAAATTTAAATTTGGTATATCGTGCATTTGTCAGTTGTTTTTGTTGTACTTATAACTAGGACTTCATTCGTTCCAATGCTTAAAAGACTATTTTCTTACAAGAGCTTACGTTTAGTAATATCACACATCACACCACAAATTGCATTTAAGGAATATTCTCTTCATTCTTCAATCATCATTCAGACACTATCCATATAACATATTCCATCACACTATAAATAGACAGGGGTGGTATTCCAGTTTATAAATGGGGATTTATTAAGACTTTCGATTCATTTTCATTCGTTTCTAATCGACATACACACATAGGCATCAGTCGCTCAATTTCAGACTTAGATCTATTACTCTCAGTTTTTGTTTTTCTTTTCTTTTTTGTTTTCAATCATTCATACATATTACATATGATTCATAGATTCATTAAACACATACTTGTATCACATACATACTATACACATATACATATTTATATATCTAATTATCACACTCAGACATACATACAACCAGAAGGACAATCACAAGCACACTCTGGAGCACATACAACAACTCACACTCGGGATATCTTCACATCATTTTCTTAATTTTCGCATCCCCTCATTTTTTTTGTTTTTTTTTTTTTTTGTTTTTGTGGTTTACATTTTTTGCTTTTGAACTTAATATCTAAAGTGTGTAGCAGCCGTAAGAGATAGTGTTTTATCCAATATTGCTGTGTATTTAATTTAGTTATTGAATTTGGGCTTAAATTAACGACATTATTTTTTTAGGGAGGGAGCTCAACTCAAATGTTTTTGCTTTTGCTTTCATAAATCATATTGGTATTCTATAAAGAGTGTCATTAATGGAAACAAATTGGGCTAGAAGGCTGCTTAAAGAATAGTGATGAATATTAAATGTCATAATGCTTAGAAATTACGATAGTTGAATTGGTTACTATTATGATGCGACGCTCTTTCAATGATATTATCAATCGATTGAATTATCGAAATTACAATTAGAGCGCGCGTTAAACCGACAAAAATATAACAATATAAATATGATAATCATAGCAGGATTTCGATATCGATTTCGATCAAAGCTTACAAACTAGAAATCATTCATCAACACAATTGGCTTAAAGTTAAAAGTGGGGAAGGTGGGGCGTCGCACAGCAACAATATAAATCGGACAAACTTATGCAGATAGAACTTGTTTCTAATTCGGACTGGACTGCAATAGAGAGAATGGGTAAAAAAAAAAGAGAGAGAGCAATGATGAGACGTTTGCAATGATTTCGTGAAGTCAAATCACAAGAATTCTACTTACCAGTTTGGCATCATACACACACTCACACGATTTTGGAAAGAACTGAGAGGATATAAAATAGAAATTTAGTGTAATTTACTGAGCAATAACCTGGCTGTTAATCTTCTTGATTTCCTTGGCAGCCCAGGCGCAAAGCATTTTGGTGCGCGGTCCCTTCGAGCGCTTGCCTTCGGCCAGGAATTGTGTAATAACCGCATCGTCCAACAATGGATAGAGACGTGGTCCAAACGAAGTGCACAAATCACCAATAAATCCAGCGGCGCTGGCCATCATCGAATCGGAGACTTCTCGTTCTTGCGCGATGCGCTTAATAAATTCAATAATGGGCACTAGATGCGGTTCCATGTGGAACACATCTGCATTGGGCGTTTGATCGACGCCCTTGAGACCTTGAATGATGCCGGTGTAGGCCTCCAGTACGCTCTCGCGCAACTCCTGAATATACTCGCTCATGTCGTAAGTGGAAGTATCAACCTGTGTGAAGAATATAAGTATTACAAACTAGATGAAATTGATTATTTTCGTTACTAACCTGCAAGTTGGATGCAGCACGCAGCATATCCAGCACGACATTCAAATACTTGAGAAACGGGCTGCCTATGCTCAATGCCATGTCACCAAAGGCCGACAAGATCTGCGGCTTGACGCTGCGATGCAAATTGGGCTCAGCCAAATCGTTCATTAGCACCGACATAATTTCATCGCAATAGGGCACCACCATTTGTTTGAGAGCGCGGCAAATGTCACCAGTGAGACCCACGGAGGCGCAGCACACTTGATACTCCTGATGATTCTTCAGGCCCATGATGAGGAAGTCCTTGAACGCAGGCATATATTTGGCAAACTGCATGCCCAACAGCTCCACGAGCGTGGAGACCGCCAGAAAAGCATCCTCCTGCACACCACCCGACTTGCCAGCATTCGAGCTGAACATGGTCAACAGTGCAGCCATGATGGCGTCCGAAATTTGCGGGGCATCTGCCTCACGTACTTTGCGCAACACACTCTGGAGTGTGGCACAGAGCAGGGATTGCAAGTCATTGAATTGATGACGATCACTGTGATTGGTAATGTGCGATTCCATCATCATCACTTGATTAAGACGCTCCAGAATGACAATCGTGGTGCGTTGCACAATCAGATAACAATCGAGCGGCGAATTCTTTATCATATCCATAAGCGCCTCATAGGCAGCGCCACGCAAATTGGCTTGAGCTCCATCCGAGCGATCTGTAGTCTCCAGCAGTTGGGTGACAATGAATTCAAAGTATGGCGACAGCGCATATGTCTCTGGTGTCTCGCCATCAACGGAAGCTGCGGCTTCGTATGCTGCCTCCGACAGACCAATAAAGGCCCAACAAACATTGGCGGCCACACGAGGCTCCGACTTCAAACTCTTTACAAAACATTCGAGCAACGTTTGCAAATAGGTCTTGTTGATGGCTGCCTCGGGTATGATCTGCAAAACAATTAAAAACAAAATTACAGGATGTGGCAAAGATTCATAGAAAGATGTGAATAATTGCTTCTTGATTAACTGTCAATGAGCTCTAACATTTAAACAGACAGCTGATCAACTATGTTTGTTGTTGTTTCTGAGCAAGAATAAATATTGTAATATTCTTCTTTCCAAAATAGTGAAATAATTACTTACGTCGCAAATGCGTCCAAAGGTCCAGGCCGTGGTGTCGCGCACAATGACGCTGGAATCGTACATCAGACGAATGAGCGTTGGCATTGCCTGCTCAACCAGCGGTTTCAGTGTATTGATCTCCAGCCCGTTGAGCACCGAGCCAAAAGTCATGACGGCTGCATCACGATAACGCCAATTGGGCGACTCAATGTTCTCTTTGATGAATGGCAAGACATGTGGCACAATGTCATCCTCGCAACAAGTAGCCAACAGCATTAGGCAAACCGAGGAAGCCTTCGCCGGACTCCAGGTGTCCTCGTCGTCGCACTCATCTTGCTTGGTCAACTTCTCCACGAGCACAGGCGTCAAATACTGCAAAGCTCCGCGTGAATAATGTTTCGATACACGTTGTGGAGCACGCCCTTGATCGGTGGCCTCCTGACTCTCGATGGCCAGATCAATCTCTTCATCGTTGACATTCGACCAGAACTCAATGCCCTGTAGAGCAACAGCATCGTTGTCCGACTTCATTGCCTCCAGCGTAATGGGAAACAGGGCTTGGGCCATGTAGGGTTCCATGTACGAGTAATATAGCGACATGATCTTCACCAGACATTGCAGAGCGGCCACACATATCTGTGTGTCCGTGCACTGTGTCGCCTCGCATACCACCTCCATTATGAAGTTGCGTTCCATGTCACGCTCGAAATTTGATTTGGTAAATTCCAAAGAATTGTGCAATGCAGTCGTAGCAGCCAAGCGTACATGATTGCTGGGCTCCTGTTTTCGCATACCGTGGATAATAGCCGTGAGCACCTGATTGGATTGATTCTCCAACACACCATAGCGTATGTCCTGGCAAATGTAACCAATGGCTTCCAGTGCGGCCTCGCGATGCATTTCGCTAGAACCCTCGTTGACGACCTTATTGACCAGCGTTTGTATGAGAATACTCCAGCGGTTGATGGGTAACTCGATAACCGCCACATAGGCGACACATTGTGCGGCGCATGAGGGTCGCGTATTTTCTGTGCCCAAGGCGGCAAGGATCTGTTTGCAAAGATACGAAACATAGTTATAGAAATTGAATGTCAATATGCGACAATTTATGTGGTTAACATACATTATTCTTGATGAGCTCGCGGGTTTCCTCGGGGAACTGATGCCAGCGCTCCTGATATTGCTGATTGATCTTCTCATCCTTGCTCATCAAATGATTCTTGAGCTGGAGACCGGCAGCCATGCGCGCCACTGCGCTGTTTGTCGTTTCGACCAGAATTTTTGACAGCGCCTTGAGGAACTCGGGAAGATTGCTGCCGGCCGCCTGTTCCAGGTAATTCTTTGCCGATAGCAGTTCATTTTTATCTACAAATATATATATTTGAGGTTAGGTTGCAAAAATCCTTACTCAAAAGTGGCTACCAATCGATTCAGAAAGCGGTTGCTTATCGACTTTACAATGACTGCCTATCGACTTATACTCTCATGTAGAACTATGTATGTATGTAGACATGCCTTTGTATATACTATGTGTGTGTGCGTGTTTGTGTGCCCCTAGCAACCAACACAAACATACGGTGTGCTTATGCTGCATTGCAACCCTGCGCAACATACGCGTCACTGTTGCGACGCATCGCAGCGCTGTGTAACAAAATGGCTTTTTGCTTTGGCCCTGAGCAGCAACAAAGCTAAAACTTTAGGCGCTTTGCCACCCATGAACATGCACACATGCATATGCGAATATAGATGATCTTTAACTCACCTGGTGAAACGGTCTTTTCCAGAATAACAATCAATTGCCTCGTTATGTCCGCAGTCATTTTTGCGCTCTTTTTTACTTTCAATTTCGTCTAGATGTCGATGTAGTTGAGATGTTGGAGGGCGGCGGGCGGGGATGTGCGGAAATTTTTCGTAATCGTTTTAGCTTTCGATGCTTGCTGTGCAGGTTTCTGCGTAAAAATAGAAGATTCAACGTTCAACAATAAAATAAAATTTAACCTTCACGTTGTCACAAAATTGATTTTTTCATTCGCTTTTTACTACTTTTTTCAATAGCTTACTGTGCGTGTATTTTTTCCGTTCCCCTTTGTCTGCTGCGCGTTGCCAAAGCTGTGTTGCTATTTCGATTTTAGTTGGCTGTTCGAACTGTCAAAGCAAAAAAAACGCGGGACAAGTGCGACCAATTATTTCCACGATATGTGCGTTGAGTAAAACGTTAAACGTACAATTTGTCAAGATAGCAATTTAAATTGCGAACAATTTGCAACGTCCGAGACTAAATGTGGAGAGTTAAACTAAACTGAAGCAGGCCGGCTCAAATGCACAATTTGTAACTCCACATGGGAAAAAACTGCTGCGCGTCGTTCTACGATTATTATAATTGGGTGGCATCGCCGCTTTTGTCAGGCTATTGCTGTCAGTTACGTTTCAAATAAACGCTCGATAACAGTAAATGATGCGAAATTTCAAATCTGATATTAAATTAATTTAAATTCGATTATTTAATAACTTAAATATGAAAATGAAGTATGCAATATTAATAAAATTATTATACATAAATAATCGTTGCAATAGCAACTCTGATGTATTTTGAACAAGTTAGCAGCCCAACAGCAACTTCATTATTATCAGGTGGCAACGCCATTTTTGCACTTGGCACAGTGCTGACGTTTGTCAGTCAGTCAGGCAGTCGAAATAAGCCGAAAAAAACAAAATTGACAATTTAACTGAAACTGCGTCTTAAATAGACGTGAAAGACAAAATTTAGTGTAATAAACGCACGCAAAATTACAGGACTCAACCCAGCAACTCTGCAGTGTGACGACATCCCACAACAATTTGTGGCTAGACCCTCTTCACTTGATAGTGACTGCAATTTGTGGGTGGTTTGGTAGTAGAGCTGTGTGTGCTGCTGTAGTTGTTGTTGAATTCACATTCCTCAAACCAAAAAAAGGAAAATGCTATCGCCACGGTGCCATCGTCGCACCATGGCTCCGATGATGCTGCTTGTTTGGGCCAGCGTGCTGTCGCTATCGCAGGCTTTTTATCTGCCTGGCCTGGCGCCCGTAAACTTTTGCAAGAAGTCAGAGATCTCCTCTACATGCAAGGTAAGTGTGTGTGTGTGTGTGAGTTTATGCATATGTGTGTTTGTCATCAACTAATGCATTAAATAATGGTTAAGTGCCATGCTACGTTTGCCGCAAAACGGAAGCAATGATAAGAACCAAAGTTTCTTTCATCATTATTACAGTGTATATGTGTTGGATATTTAGGTGGTCTGTGCTGACGTCGATCGTTTGGTTTAAACTACACAGCCCACATGTACAAACAACACATACAATAGTTCTACACATACATACATACATATGTGCGCAAGAATGTGTCTGCCTATGTTAGTTCTGTGTTCAGTTGGATACCAAACGTAATTAAGTTCTCCTCTATTCTCTCTTGTGTTTGCCTTGCAATGTTTGTTTATCATGAACTCTTTTTTTTCTTTATTTCCCATTTGAAACAGCAGTTTGATAATTTTCAAAAAATATATAGACGTCAGCTACGCTATAAAATGTCTTTTTTAATGCAGATAAAAGACTTTTAAAAAACAGTAGTATGCAAGCAAAAAATATCTGTGAGGAAAACACGTATGTTAGAAATAGAAGTGGAAACGTGTCTTGGGAGAGCATAAAATATAGAAGTACTTTATCTCGGAACATTACTCCTCCACAGAAATTAATTAAGTATTGTTTTAAGTGGTTATCTGAGTTGCTTTGTTTGTCGATCGCTCAATGTATGAAGCTTTTCAATAAAATATAGATCTTATACGAAACAGGGCTGCCAACCTCGCAACAATTTTGATGCAATTCCAATTGATAAGTCTAATCGTGGTTTAATTTAGAGAAAGATTTTTGTTACATATATTCTATAAAATATTTTATATGTTCTTGTATATCCTTTTATTTTCTAAGTGTGGATGAGTTGTAATGTGTGATAAGCACTGATTAAAATAACTGCCATGTCTTAAGCTTAAATTAATACAGCACTTAGAATAGTAGAGCTAAGAACAAAAAAGAAACTAGCATCGAGGCGCTCAACTCTGGGACGAATTTTAAATAGGTAGCGATAAGAGTGCCGGCATATTACATACCCACATTACATCGCATATCCAAGATAAATCCCAACTATTTATTCTATTTTGTATGAAATATTTTCACTAAAATGTTACTAGTTATCGGCTTAACTCCTAGTGCAACAACAACTGTTAGTTAGTTTCATGATTTATCAGCTCTGCAAAAATGTACGATCACTGTGACTATTAAATGTTAGTGCGACGCCGCTTAGAATATAAAAAACACTAAATACTTTTTAAATTAAATTGCAAATTACAGATAGAGTAAAATTAAATTTATTTTAAGATTGAATTTTCAAATATATTTTAATTTTTCCATTCAAAAACTTTTTATTCAAATTTAGCCATTCGTTATATAGAACAGGTTTTTTATTTATCCGATATATATAAAATTAATAATATTACTGATTCTATTCATTGATTAAAATAGTCGATGAATATAATATAAGAAAGGAATCCTTATTTATAAGCCAATTATAATCATATTAATTTAAGCATATAATTTTATAAAATAAGATCTCAAATTAACGAAATATTTTATATTGTTTTTTTTTCCCCAAGTCCGATGTCATTTTGTATGTGAATCGCTTGAACACCGAGGAGTCTGTCATTCCCTATGAGTACCATCACTTTGACTTTTGTCTGGGCAAGGAGGAGAACTCCCCCGTCGAGAACCTGGGCCAAGTTGTTTTTGGCGAGCGTATTCGACCGGGTCCCTATCACATTCAGTTCATGGAGAATGTGGAGTGCGCAGTGGTTAGTATCGCACAAATTAGACAATTTAGAGTGTTGCCAAGTCTCTAAATGTTTATTTTGCACTTTCCAGGCTTGCCAGAAGGATTATACTGGCGGCAATGCGGACAGCGATCGTCGCATGATGGTGCTAAAGAAGGGCATCAGTTTGAACTATCAGCATCATTGGATCGTCGACAATATGCCTGTAACGTGGTGCTATCAGCTGGAGACGGGCAAACAATATTGCAGCACTGGCTTCCCCATGGGTTGCTTGGTCCGTCCCGATGGCGAAGGTTGTGCCATCAATTCGCTGTACAATCGCCCTCTGCACTACTATCCCTTTAATCATGTGGATCTGGAGATCACCTATCACAGCGGTGCACGGGAGGAGTGGGGCATGGGATTCAGTAGCAGCAGTGGTCGCATTATCTCGGTGAAGGTGACTCCCAAATCTTTGAATCATGCTGATCCTAAGAATCCAAATTGTTTGGGCACCGAACCTCTCGCCATACGCGAAAGTTCACTGAAGGCGGGCGAATCGCAGACCATCCTTTACACATATAGCGTGACATTCAAATTGAATAATGCTGTCAAATGGTCATCGCGTTGGGATTACATATTGGAATCGATGCCGCACACGAATATCCAATGGTTCTCCATACTCAACTCACTGGTAATTGTGCTATTCCTCAGCGGCATGGTGGCCATGATTATGCTGCGCACACTGCACAAGGATATTGCACGATACAATCAAATGGATAGTGGTGAGGATGCCCAGGAGGAATTCGGCTGGAAACTGGTGCATGGCGATGTCTTTAGGCCACCACGCAAGGGCATGTTGCTATCTGTATTCTTGGGCTCTGGTGTTCAAGTGCTGGTTATGGCCATGGTTACTTTGGGCTTTGCTTGTCTCGGTTTCTTGTCGCCAGCGAATCGTGGCGCCTTGATGACCTGTTCCATGGTGCTGTTTGTCTCGCTGGGCACGCCAGCTGGCTACGTCTCGGCACGCATCTATAAGAGTTTCGGTGGTGTCAAATGGAAGAGCAACGTCATTCTTACCTCGATTGTTTGTCCCGGGTAAGTGTGCTAATGTGATTAAGTGATTCATTACGTTGATTACTCACTGTTTCGTTATCGCATGGCAACAGTGTGGTTTTCTCGTTGTTCTTTGTGATGAATCTGGTGCTGTGGGGCGAGAGCAGCTCGGGCGCTGTGCCCTTTAGCACATTGGTTGCCCTGCTCGCTTTATGGTTTGGCGTCTCTGTACCCTTGACCTTTGTGGGTGCTTATTTTGGTTTCCGTAAGCGCGTAAGTATTAAGCATTAACCAATTACTTGAAGTGACATTAATGTATTGGTTTTACAGGCATTGGAGCATCCTGTGCGCACGAATCAAATACCACGTCAAATACCAGATCAATCCATCTATACGCAACCCATTCCTGGCATTGTTATGGGAGGCGTGTTGCCATTTGGCTGCATCTTCATTCAGCTGTTCTTCATCTTGAGCTCTCTGTGGTCTAATCAAATGTATTATATGTTTGGATTCCTATTCCTTGTATTCCTGATTCTTGTCATCACGTGCTCGGAAACAACCATTTTGCTATGCTATTTCCATTTATGTGCGGAAGACTATCATTGGTGGTGGCGATCGTTCCTCACATCGGGTTTTACGGCCGTCTATCTGTTCATCTATTGCTGTCACTACTTTGTCACAAAGCTGTCGATCAAGGATAGCGCTTCGACGTTCCTCTACTTTGGTTATACAGCAATTATGGTATTCCTATTCTTTTTGCTTACGGGCACAATTGGATTCTTTGCGTGCTTCTGGTTTATACGAAAAATTTATAGCGTTGTCAAGGTGGATTAGACACAACGAACAGACAGACAGACAGACTACACATATATATCAAATGTTTATATTTATATATACGACATATAAAGTCTGTATGTGTGTGAGTTTTTTTGATTGTGTGTGTGTGTAGCCACAATTTACACTTAAGCCTAATGTGTGTGATTTCTGCGCTGTGCATGAACAGCCGGTTTTCTGTTTATCGATTAATGAACTGTAATGTAATGTAATATGTATTTAATTATACAGATGCATACATGTAAATGTACTACATGTATGTAGTATTGAAGCGCGCAATAATTTTAAGCATAAACCAGATGATAGTACGACAAAAGGATGAAAATCAATTGGAAGTTCGATTAATTTTCAAAAAAAAAAAAACAAATGTAATTTTTTTGCAATTCGTTTCATTTTAAACAAAAACATCAACGTCCATTTCGCTCGATACAAAAAAAAAGAAACGACAAAGATTATTCGCAAGATGCTGTTCTTAATTATACATACATATATAGTGAAAGAAAACCAAATCAGATTTTAGATACGATTCCCAAAAAGTACTTGAAACATTTTTTGTGACAACAACTTTCAAATCAAAGCCAATCAACTGTAATTTGCAGCTTGCATTCTAAGCATAAACATTAAAAAGCAAAACATTGAATTCATATGTGTAATATTTAAAAAATTATATACTTTACTTTAGTTTAAATCAATTAAATTACTAACTTGCAATTCAAACAATAAATTATAAAAACCTAAAAACACCGCTGGCGCCCTCTTTTGTCGATTTTGTGTAACCCTTTTTTGTTGTTGCACTTTACAGCTGACAACACTTTTGGGGTTTCCGTAAAACGGGAAAACAGTCGAAACGGAAAAATTGCTGGTAGCAAAGAGTTTAGGAAAAATAAAAATAAAATAAATGACTGGCGAAATTGTGGATAGTGAGGATGAGTATGATGAAATATCCGAGCTGCGACAACAACGCAACAAGCCTGAGGCACAGGAATCCGTTGATGTAAGACAATCTTCTTGGATGATTGCATTATTTAAAGCTTCTCCATAATGCAGGAGGCCTTTGATTTGGATGATCTTTTGCCCATTATTGGCGAGTTTGGCAAGTATCAGAAGTTGCTCGTGTTCGGCATTTGCTTGCCAGCATGCATCCCATGCGGTTTCTGTGCCTTCAATCAGCTCTTTATGGCCGACACACCCGATGATTATTGGTGTCGAGTGCCCCAGTTGCAGCACCTCGACCTCGAACAGCGCAAAATGTTGGCTATACCTAAGGAGCTGGTAATCCAGCTTGGAATTGTATAGGTCTCTCCTATTGAAAGAGTTCTTATTTCAGGATAACGATGATTTGGTCTATAGTAAATGCTTTATGTACGGCGTCAACTGGACACAGTTATTGGACACTTTGGATACAGGAGATATTAATGGGAATTTGACAAATCTGCAGCTCAACAACGGCAGTTGGCCCTTGGTCAAGTGCTCCCAGGGCTGGGAATATAATACCAGTCGTATCTGGTCTTCGATTGTGATCGATGTGATTGATTAAAATCCAACTGTGTTAGATTAAGACATTCATGTAGATGAGCTTGCTTTCAGTCATGTTCCCTCTATGATGTTTCCCAATTTGAATTATGAACTGTCAACTCAATCTCCAATTAGAGTATGCGACCAATCAGTCTGGCAGCGTTTAGCGATGGCAACTTTTTAATTACGTCTAGCTATGAGGACAGCAGGTTATAAAGTAATGCACAGTTTCCATTTATTTTAAAAACACATTAACCTTTTAGGTTCAAGTATTTAATGTACATTAATATTCAACTGAAATCTAATTGTGTCGAAATTACGCGCAACAGTATATTTCGTCTGTCTGGCAGCACTAATAGTGTGTAGCTTTGTGACGTCACTAAGCCAGGACCTCTCTATCTGAGCAGTTAACCTTACTCGATTTTAATCATTTCCCAAGTCACAAACAATCGCATCTTAAGCTCAAGTATATTTAATTAATTTTTATCTGACAAGTTTACTTGTCAACAGTTCGATTTGGTATGCGATCAAGACATTTATCCAACCATCGGTCTGGCAGCGCTCAACACTGGTGGCCCAGTTGGTGTGTATTTGTTTGGGCTGCTCAACGATCGAGCCGGACGCCGGCTATCTTATTTCACATGTCTGGCCACACTGTTGGCGGGCAGCCTAATGACGTCGCTAAGCAAGGATTTCTGGACCTGGGCGGGAAGTCGCGTAATTGTTGGACTCACCATACCGGCTGTCTATCAAATACCATTTATTATATGTAAGTGCAATGCATGAAACATAACATAATTATCCCAATTTATGCGGTTTATTGTTGCAGCCCTGGAGCTGGTAGGCGAAAAGTACCGTTCGTTTGTGACCGTTATGACTTGCACTTTCTACACATCGGGCATTATGCTGTTATCACTAGTCACGTATCTGGAGCGTGATTGGGTGCGTCTTTCCTACATCACCTCTCTGCCCTTCTATGCCTACTTTCTGTATATGTTTGTGATGCCCGAATCGCCACGTTGGCTTCTGATGCGTGGTCGCCTTGAAGAAGCTTTGAAAATCCTCGAGCGCATGGCGTTGATTAATGGGCGGCAGTTTCCGGAGGCTGTGCACAGCAAACTGGAGGCGCAAATACGTCGCGACAAGTTGAAAAGCCAAAAGAAAAAGGTGGCCAATGTCGGTCTCATGGATCTGTGTCGCACGCCCAACATGCGCCTCAAGACCATTTTGATTACGCTCAGTTGGTTTGCCAACGAAACGGTTTATTTGGGTCTCAGCTACTATGGTCCTTCGCTGGGCACCAATCAGTATGTCAGCTTCTTTCTGTCGGCGGTTGTGGAGTTGCCCAGCTACCTGTGCTGTTGGTACTTCATGGACACTTGGGGACGCCGTTGGCCGCTTAGCTTATCCATGATGCTGGGGTAAGATTTGAAAATGTATTTTATAATGCACTTCCGAATTGAGTTTTCCGAAGAAGTTTTTTTATACCCGTTCTTAGTTGCTTTAATTGTCAATCTACAATATTTTGCATTTTAGAGTTAAATTTGGAGGGTAACAGCATGTGATATACCAAATGTAGCTTTCGATATATTTTAATGATATATTTCTATAGACTAATTTGGTATATTAAAAAAAACCGAATTGTTTTGCTTGCATGGAAAATGGGTCGCGGGTATCTCACAGTCGAGCACACTCGACTGTAGCTTTCTCACATGTTCGTATCTAGTATAATACTAAAATTTGTCATACATCATTTTCTAGTTGGTGTTAATTTATTTAATAAAAATTAGAGATAAACATTTTGTTTTAGACTTTTATGTTTCACTGGGACAGTATATATTTTTAAATTAAATTTTAGTTATAACCAAAATTGTATTTAAATAATAAACATTTATATTATTTTTGAATTTAAAATATTAATAAAAAACCTTTTTTTAGGGGTGTTGCTTGCATTATAACTGTCATGCTACCTGACGATGCCATCGACGAGACGTTGACACTGTATCTCATCTCCAAGGCGCTTCTCTCGGCCTCGTTTCTCATCATTTATCCCTTTGCTGGCGAGTTATATCCGACGCAAGTGCGTGGCATTGGCATCGGGGCCTCCAGTTATATTGGTGGCCTGGGATTGATTGTGATACCATTTGTCACCTATTTGGGAAAGGAGAATTTAAAGCTGCCGTTGGTCATTATGGGATTTGTGTCGGTGCTGGGAGGCATGACGGGCTTACGTTTGCCGGAGACGTTGCATCATCGCCTGCCGCAGACCATTGAGGAGGGCGAAGAGTTTGGCAAGAACTGGCAGCTTAAAGATTGCTGTCGTTGCAAGCCACAGCCGTAAGTATCTGATGGGATTAATTGAGTATCGAATGATGTTATTAATTCCCAGAGAAATCCTTTCGCCACCAACTTCGTATGAGAACTTGGATGTCTTGGGTGGCTCATCCAACAACGAGTCCGAGGTGGAACTGGAGCTAAAGGACAATCGTCGTTTGCGTCAAAAGCCTCGCATCGATGAGCGAACTCCTCTGGATTTGGGAAGCAGTGGGAGTGGCATTGGCAGTCGTCCAGTGCATCGACCTTCCATGAAGCGTCTGGTGCGCCAAATGAGCGTGATGGACACTCAAAGGACACACGACGGAACCATGCAACTAACCCATTGGATCTAAAGTTTTATTACTGTTTAATTTATTAAGCAGACCAAGTATTATTAATATAATACACATCTAAATGTATTCATACTCGTTATTCCGTTGTTTGTAGTATTTTAGTGAACAGCTAGATCATTTCAAATTTGCGGAAACTATTGTCATGAATTGAAAAAAATGCGGAATTTTTGTAGCAGTTCTCAATTCAATTTCCGTAAAGAAAGTTAATTTCAAAATATTACGTATACGCATGAGAAAAGCAGTAAATACAAAGATTAAATTTGTTATTTGTAATAGGTAGGAAGTTTTCCAGCAAAAAGGTACTCCAAATCAGCAAACGTTCTTAAAAATAAATTTGAAATTAAAATATCAACTTAATTTTCGCAAAGAACATGCTATTGGAAATAATACGTATACGTAATATAAATGAAAAAAAAAAAACAAAAAGTTAAGTTAGTATTTTAAATAAGCAATAACTTTACAATAAAAAATCGATACTTGTCATTAAATAAATTAAATAAAAAAGGCGTAATTAAAGTTCAGCAAAGTATGAACATTTTAGTTTTAACTTAAATATTTAAAAAAATCAGGAACTTTTGAGATATATAGACAAACAGTAGTCACATATATATATATTATATATAGAGAGAAATATCAGAAGCATATTTGATTTAATTGTTGCGAGTATCAT
This sequence comes from Drosophila kohkoa, assembly GCA_019972355.1. Lineage (NCBI taxonomy): Eukaryota > Metazoa > Arthropoda > Insecta > Diptera > Drosophilidae > Drosophila > Drosophila kohkoa. The sequence goes on along the minus strand of BJEL01000033.1, from coordinate 685,441 downwards.
TAAATCGCAAATTAAACAAAAAGCACTTTAAACATTACATTAAACATATCCGGTAAAAAATACACACATACATACATAATATAAAAAACTTATAGTACTTCTAATATGACGATTTGTTATTGTGCTCGCATCTGTTATTGTTTGTTACCGACTCTGATTTATGCATTTATGCAATCAATTATGCAATTAATTGCTGTAAAACAAAAACACCATTTATTATTGCCAGTACTCTCATACATTATACTTTTATTTTGAACGTGGAATGAAAATTAGCTGCAGCTGTCAATATTCTGGTGACTGCTATAAACAGTGAGTGCAAAAAGTTAGGTACTATATTTTGGCTATTTATCAATGTTTGCCTGCAAATGTTTTATACGGGTTCATAATTTTTTCATTTCTAAAATATTCATTATTTTATTTATTTCTCATTATTCTTTTATTGTTTTTTATTTTTATTATGAATAATAATTTAATTATTTTCAGCACTAGATAAGGGTTAAAAGCCTTTAAATTCATTTATAGTATATTAGTCTCAATTCAAATCAAAATATATAAAGTTTCCACTTCAAGAAATAAAAATAATTTGCTAAATTATTGCTCATTTAAAATTATTTAAATTCTAATAAAAATATCTAGCTTCCTCTCTACCAGAAACATCAACAAATAAACATAATTTTCTAAATTATTGCTCATTTAAAATTATTTGTCTGCAAACTTTTCATCTCGACTGTGAAGCACCATTGTTTTCAGTGTTCCTTTAAGTTTTCAGTGTGTGCACACGCATTTGTTTATGACGAGCTGGCAACGCTGGCGGCCAAGACAGTGGCAACCCTGGGATGACCATTAGGAAAAAGAACGTTTTAAAAGATTTTGAATATCCAATTACAGTGTTGTGTTTTTTATGTCAGTATCGTTTAGCAATGAAAATTTAATGTGTGTTCAAGGGCACTGAGGCACTAATTGAAAATGTCGCAAGTGTCTGAGCTGCAGACATGCCCCATTCTGTGTCTGCACGAGGAGATCGTGCATGAGCTCTTCTCCTATTTGCCACAACTCTGCGACAAAGTGCGTTTGGCATGTGTGGCGCCCAAATTCATGCACGTCTTTAGCAAATGGGTGCGATCGCGTCGTCATGCGTTGAACGCTGAGGATGTGGAGCAGATGCAGTTGGGTGAAATGATTGATTTCTTCAGTGTGGCAGGACCGTACATAACCTCACTTACTATTGACTGCTCGTCGTTTCAAAAGGAGTCGCTGATTGTGGAGTTTATAGCTGTCTATTGCCGCAATCTGGAGGAGATCAGCTATAGTAATGTGACAGATGATTTCCATTATCGCGAACTAATGACGCGTCTAACGCAACTGCGACGCATTAGCATCGATTGCATGGATGCCGAGGATGTGTTGAATTTTGATCTTGAGGGGAATACCGAGCTGGAATCCTTTGAGCTCATCAATGGCTGCTACACGGGTAAGTTTAGTCTTCTTTCGCAATCATTTGGTAATCACTTAAATGATCTATTTTGATAGGCAAACATTTGTGCGGCTTTGATAAGCTGCAGCGTCTTGTGCTGCGCGATTGTTTGCTTTGGAATTCTGGAGAATTTGGCATTCCTCTCAAGCATTTGCGTGTGCTGGTGCTGGACGATTGTTGCTTTGAGGTGATGAATCACTCGTTGTACGAAAAGATTGCCGAGTGCTGCGGGGAACTCGAGGAGTTGTCCTTCTCCGGCTGCGACTCGAGCTTTGAGGTGATTGCCCAGCTGCCTAATTTGCAGCGTTGCACTCTGAAGACCTGGATGACCTCCAATGAGCTGAACTTGGCGTTTCTATCGACGCTCGCCGATAAGAAGGGCAACATGCTCAAGTACCTGAAGCTGTCGGGGCAATTTGAGATAAGCAATGAACATGCACGCTATTTGGGACAACTGAGTTCGTTGGGGGAGCTTCATTGGAGTGACAACGATGTGCTGGAGGATGATCACTTCAGGTTCTTTAATGATCTGCCGTTGCTCCGTCTTTTTGGCATGTCCTTTTGTGGTCGTGTCACGGACGTTGGCCTCATGAGTCTGATACGCAAGTGTCCGATGCTTTCATGCATTAATCTCAAGGATTGCGATCAGATCACCGATCAGTTTGTGCTCAATGCCGTCTACTGTTGCAGCAAAAACTTGCCGAGTCGCGATATGTTGTTGAATGTGGAGGGAACTAGAATCAACCGCGATATGCTAAAGGTAAGTAAGATAGATATTCATTAGAAGCATGAGGCAGAGAAATTAATCTTCTAACTTCTTGCCACAGCATCCGGAGTACTTAAAGCCGCAGAACAAAGTGAAGCTGAACTTTAAGAGTGAAACGGACTAGGAAGCGACCATGCACAACACACAACAATACAACACAACAATGATCCATTTGTGTGATCTGTATCAGATAAATTGATGGCGTGCACCTTGGATGCACCACTGGTCATTTAATAATTAAACGATCGATCGACTATATTGACTATATCAGTTTGCAATAAATTTCGTATTCAATTGTTCGCTTGAACTTTTGCTGCACCAATTGTAATTGCAGCAGGTAAAAACACGTTAAATGAGACAACTCGACTTTAGGATACCCGATACCATATTTCGTTTAAAAGACAGTTTAAACAGTGTTTAAATAATCAATATGAGGATGAATAATAACTAAGTAATAGCGTTTTAACAGTCTAGTATAGAAAAATGTTTTTAAGATAGAAATTTGCTCTGTCAAATAGTGTATTAAATATTTTAAATGTTTTTAAAACGAATGGAGTTAAACTAATAGGAAACTTGTAGAAGTAACCTTGATAGAAAACCTTTTGATATCACTCATTTAAACCTTAAAGTACTGCCAAGTTTCGAGTTATAATGAAATTAAATAGAAATATTGAGCTAATTATTCTTAGGAATTATTCTCTATTTATCGGTATGTGCTTAAAAGTATTTTGCCGTAACATTATAGGAAAATTGTATTGGCTTTAGAAACTGATTTGATTGAGGATATTAACGCCTTATTTAAAGTGATTTCTCAGTTTTATTCTTGTAAGTTTTGTGTTACATATTTGCTACATTACATAAGAAATATGTTTACTAGGCAAATCAACATTAAGGTGGAACATTTCTCATTTAGACCAGTTGGGAAGATATTCTTAATTTTGTCCAATTTTCACACTTTGATCAAATTATTTCTGCTTTAACTGCTCACTAAATTGTAATACCTCATCCATCTCATTGGTACCTAGTATAATGATGTCTATGTTAGCAGCAGGAAGCCGACTCCAAACAAGCTCTGGCATTGCTCACCTGCGGCTGCGACTGCGACTGCGGTTTGCTTGGCCAACAACAGCAACGGGTTAGTCATCGGGCAGTCGCGAGACTCGAGTCTCGAGTCTCCAGCGGTCTGTGTGTGTAGAGTAGATGATGTTTTTGTTTTGTTGCGTGCAACGCGAGTCAGAGTCACAATCACAATTGCTGACCTCGAGCGGAGGCTCCTTAAATGGTTGACCGCGATCGTTTGTTCGTTCTTTCAGCTGACTGCTGTTGACTTAGTTGTAGTACAGAATTGCAGCACATCGCACATCTATCGGCTTTTGCCTGCCGGGTACATAAATAAATATAAAATTGCCTTGACATGCTCTCAGCTGTCTTCATCTGTTGACTCTTTGACTAATTAGCAAAACTTCCACTGGTTCGGTTCAACGCGGAGTTAACATTTTGCATAGATGCGCTGCCAAATTCCAAACTTGAATTCGATCGAATTTCTGCGAAAGTGCATCGCTTGCATGTCGTTAGGTTGTAATTTCAAAGATGCGGTTTCTTGTCTTGTCTGAGAAGCGCATATTATGACTGGCGAATGGGAGGCTGGCATGTCTAATCGTTGCTTTTCGTGACAAACCCTAAAACACTGCATACTATATAGCCATTGCAAGTTTCGTTGCTGGGGCTTCGCTTGAGAAACTGATTTACACACACCTTCATTTATTTATTGTTATGGTGAAGACTTTCTTAAGTTGGTATTAAAGAAGTCATATTTATTTTGATTACAACCAGATTGTAAATAATTATTAAAGTAGTTGGAATATAACAACACTTCTTAAATTTCTTTGTGGATGTTACTTAAACACAGCTAAGAAGTGGAAACATTTCAGTGGAAACGTCTTAAATTAATATTCTCGACCTTACTGAACACTTAACTTCCAACGGTTTAATTTTCAAGCTATGCAGCGAAACTATCAAATATTATTTTCAAATTAATTTAAAATATTTAATAAGCTGTCTAAAGTTATTACAGCGATAATAACGAATGTTGCTGCCAATCACGGCAACGGCAAGTTAATTTACACTACACTCCTTCTTTCTCATGCTGAAGACAACGACGACGACGATGACGACGACGACAGCATTATGATTATTTTCGACAGACAAAGTTGCCACGACATTGGCCAGAACATGACACTGTAGTTGCATTAGTGCTGATTGTTCGTACATCTTATTTAAGCACTGTTTTTTTTTTTTTTTATTAATTCAGCACATTAGTTACAATACAGTTAAGTGCATACCCTGTACAATATGATGTGTTCAGCATTCAACCTCATTCGAATTATCTGACAATTTTCATATTTTCAATTTTATAACCAGGCTTAGCACCAAGTATAAATCCACTCTTTACTTGCATCTGCAGTTGCAGCCGCTGCATTATCATCTCCCACATCATTATCACGTTTATTAGTGATGCCATTAGAAAAAAAATTAGTTCTTGTTATTTATAGCATAGTTCTTTCTTAATATCACAAGGAGACAATTTTAAAAAACGCTATTTGATATGGTATATATGGTGTTTTTACTTTTATTAATTTTTATTGACATGTATCAATCAAATGTATAATCAATAGTTGTCATATAAAAAATATTTTGTATACGGATATTTGTTGTTTAAATACACAATTTTTTGAAGTAGCCATTCACAATGTTAAACAATTATGTTTTTTTTTATTATTACCTCACAAATTAATATGTAATTGACTTTTTTATTTACATTGTTTCAATATTAGGTGTCATACCAATATCATTAACAACTAATAAACTAAAATCTAATAATAAATATAAATAATTTTCATGGGATATTTAGAAAATTAAGTTTGGCATAAGTGCTCACATATATTTCGAGTAACGGCCACAGTCAGTTTAACACTTAAATTTTGTTAACTAATAGGTATTTATTGTTTAACGGTCATAGTCAAAGAGAAGGAACTGAAAGAATAACCATAGCAAGAATATTATTAGTATTACTTTACTTAATGTGTTTTGACTTAGTGGCCGTTAAGTGAGATAAGAGAGTAATAATGAAAGTACTGGGTTATATAAACAAACCCAGAAAACAAAATCCATTTCCATAGTATCGATAGTGGCTCAGCTGCATCTCCAATTGCAGTCGCAACATCATCACGATCATCAGCGAGACGATCATCATCATTATCGTGGCTGTCATTAGCAAGTTGTACTAGCAACTGACATTCGAAGACGTGTGCAGGCTTGTCAAGGTGCCAGTGCCAGGCTAAAGTTAATACCGTACGGATCGGAGTCATGTACATGGCTTCATTTAGACAAGCCCGTTGGCCCAACAATCGCGTGTTTATTGTTGTTGTGTCTTGGTTGTTGCTGTTGCCTTTCAATTGCTGACCAAGATGCTGCTGCTGCCGTCTGCTGTGAGATGCTGGAGGAATATTACACGCTGCTATCAATTGATACAAATCTATACAATTTAGAATATATACTCGACGACCGAGAGAACGTGCAACACTGGCTAACGTTGTTTGGTCTTTTGGTTAATTCTCGAGTGTTTCACATTGGATGCCAATAAATAATACTACAGTTGGAACGTCGCGATGTCTCGCATAACAACACAACACAACACAACACAACACAACACAACACAACACAACACAAGCAGACGGGACGACAGGTCGAGGTCACAACTTCTCGTAGAAACCTGCAGTCAAGCAAAGCAAAGCAGCTGTCCGAGTGCTGCGGGTGCGAAAACCACCATAAAAAGAGGCTTCATCAGCCACAAGCAGCTTGCGACTTCTTGGCTCGTTCACATACGTAACGTAATCTGTCTTCAGTTGGCCATGTTTTTAGCATTACAATTCCTTTTTAAATTTTGCAATTTTTCTATGCAAATATTTGCGCATCCACGAGTTGTTCAATATTTGGTTCGTGAGTCTTATTCATCTCCTGCATAAGAATATAACTCTAATGAATCATACAGAAATAAATTGAATCATAAAGCATATTCACGTGTAACTAATTGCTGTATTCAAATATTGCCAAAGTGCACATAATAAAGCAGCAATAACAAAACTAGTTCACCTTCCAATAAAACTTTTGAACTTTTGGTTGGTTCACTTAGTTCATTTGAATCCTTTAGTTCTTATGCCCAACTACGTTTGCACAATTTGTATGCCAACATTTGCGTTTCTAAGAGCTAAGCTCTTATTAAATTAGAAGCTAGTTTTGTTCAGCACATATCACAGTCATGAAAGAATAACAATTTGCAATTTTAATTCTAGTCATCACTTTTAGCTTTCCGATAACAATTATTACTAGTTCACTTTCACTGGCAAAGCAATCGATCTTTTGGTTCTCTGTTTGTCCTTTTGGTTCTATTGCTTCCTACACTGGCTCGTGCGTGATCAAGCCTAAAATTAATCGATATAAATTGCATTCCTAAATAGTGCAAAATTATAAATAGCGCCACGAACGAAGTTTTTGTAAAGTGCAACGCCGGTTTTAGCAATGCAAAGCTGACTATTTAAGTTTGACCATAATGCCTGCACGTGCTATTATCCTTTGGCTATTTATATTGCGGTTGCAGTCGACTGTAAACACTGTTTGTGACATCATCCTAAGCGAGTAGCGAGCAACAGAAATAGAGTTGCGACCCACACGCATTGCCCGCTGGCATCGTGTTCGTGTTTCGTGACGTCATTGCGAGCGAGACGGCTCTAGCTCGGCTTCGTTTCAAACAGTTGAGCACGACGACGTCACATGAACAGAGATGGCAATACACTAAATGGGAGAGCTATGCCAAAACGGCGACGTCATCAACGCACGTGCTTGTGAGAGAGAGCGAGCGAGGGCGAATGAGAGCGTCGCAGTTACCGGCCGGTGTCTTGTCTCGCGCCGTTGTCGCTGCTGCTGCCAGCAGCGCAGTCGACTGCGGTGCGTTACGTCGTTGCTGGTTGGGGTTTTTCATTCATGCCGCAACGCGTGCCACACTGCGCATGTGTCCAAAATTGATGACGTCTTTGTTTATTGATTTTATTTTACCTGTAGTATGCTGCCATATGACGTCACGACTTTACGGCGTGTGCGACCAATCAGCCGCAAAAAACGTTAACGTTACAACAACAGCAACAACAGAACCCTGTTCCGCTATAAATAATGACATGCTAATTATCGGCCGGCAATTGATAATCACCAACCAACCATCAACTGGATGGAGCCTCTATGGAATATCATATTAGATATGCCACTTATATTGATATTGACGCACTCCTCGTATGCACCTGCTGCTTACTCTTCTTCTTCTTGTTCTTCTTCTTGCTCATACTCAAGTTAAAGTCACTTCAATGTCATCATCATTCAATTCGACATCGATTTTGTCGTATACTAGATGCTAGATACAGTCGGGCCCTATAATTAGGGCTTGTCCCACAGAGGTCAAAGACTCAACGCCTGTTTTGTCGACGTCACAGTTTTCATACGAAAAGGACTAAGGGGGTATATTAACTTATTGGCAAACAAACTATAGGAGACAAATATATATTTCATCTATATAAATATTTGTGTAAACACCTAGATCTTAAGAGTTATGAAATTTGCTGATAATACTCCTTTTTGTTATACGTTAAGTTTATACATCAAAATGAACGAATTGTGTGTTATATTATAATTTAAGATTATTAGCTAGTAAACAATAATAAAATATAATATCTATGTTAATTGCAATATGGATAATAACCATATTGGAGAATAAAATAAGGAATTGATAGTTCACACTTTAAATAATGTTTCTTTAATTTAAAGTGTGAAGTATCAATTCAAAATAATGTTTCTTTAATTTAAAGTGTGGAGTATAAATTCTTTATTTTTTTTATCCATTATGGTTATTATAAAACAAACATTATTTAAAGTGTGGAGTCTAAATTCTTTATTATTTACAAATAACAAATAAATATAGATCTGGTATCTCGTAGTTGACCTCACTCGACTTTCTTCTAAGTGTGCACTCAGTCTGATGGGATCTGATTGATGAGCATGTGAGGGGGGAAAGACAAACAAAACATGTGACAATTATGGTAGATAAAGCTGTTGCCTACTTCGAGGGTTACATGCGTGACCTGCTCACCACGGAGCACTTGCTGCCTCACTCATCCACTCATCCACTCATCGAGGACGCAATGGAAGCTCGCTTACGGATAGAGCGGCGGAAGCAGACCATAAAATCAATTGTGTGTCTGTATGCGTTGTGTGCGTGTGCGTGTGAGTGTGTGTATTTGTGTTTTCTATCCGGTTGCGTGACGTTCAATCAGACCGTAATCACAGTTGTAGTACTACGTTGGCGTACTCGGTATCTCCCTTATAAATTGAATGCTTTAATAATGCATATAAAAAGCGAACATTTCCATGTCCTCAGAACTGGAAATGCGTGAATTGGACTGCTCTTCAAATAATAAATACAGCAATTATTCGTTCTATTAATTGGTTTAGTGTTTAGGTAGTTGTTTATTAGAATATGTTCCATGGAATATTCATTTATTATTTCTAGCATTTAAATGACAACTTCAATTATTTTTTAATACTAGCAAAAACAAATTCTATGAAAATGAATGTAATAATAATAATAATAATAATATTGTAATAACTGAGTTTACTTAAAATTAATTGACTCGAACAAATTTTGGTATAATTTTTAAAATTCACAGAGAAAGTTTAATTCCATTTTTAAAGCATTTATGAATAATACATGATTAATGTAAATCACAAAAAGTGTTTATAATAAAGTCTTTAATTTCTTTCCAAGAAAAAACAATTTATTTTAATTACCCTTTAAATAAAATATTATGTTTCTGTTAGATAAATCAATAAATTTGAACTAAGAATAAAATAACCAATTTATAATCAACCTTTTCTTACATAATAACAAATTAAAAGCCAAATAAAATGTGAGCCTCATAATCCTTTCGCTTTGTTGTCGACACTCTCACTGCTCGACACTTGGATATTATATATTTTTCTTTGTGGTTGCCACACGAAAGTGAGTTGGGCATTTGGGGCGTATACGCGATATTGTGACATGTTCGCCTTAAAATGCAATTTAGCCAAACAGCAAACAATTTAGAAATAGCCTAAAATTGCTCAAAAGAAGCGAAATATACTTTGTATATATAAAGTAAGTATAGTAGTGTATAATGATAATAATTCGCCACGAAATTCACCTGCAGGCAAAGTTGTGGATGGGGAGGGGGGAGTGTCTTTTGGTTTATTGTTATGCTGGGTAAATGGATAGGTGGGTCATCGATAAAGTGGGCAAGTCCGTGGAGCGGGAAAGAGGAAAGAGCAAATCGGCAAAAGGGTTGGCGAGACCCGAAAAGCAAAAGCAATTTATGCAAATGATTGCAAAGGCGCCGTCACAAATGCGCCGTCTAGCGGCAGCGGGCGAAACTACTAAGCAACTGCAATAGCAGAAACAACAAAAGCGCCAACAACGGCGAAAAAACGCAAAGTGCCGCATGCTAATTGAAATCTGGCAATGTGTGTGACAGAGAGGGAGCGAGGGAGAGACAGAGAGAGAGCGAGAGAGAGAGAGGGGGAGATATGGCAAAAATCAAAGCCTAAATAGCAATCAAAAAGAGCTAAAATTCCTTAAATTAAACTCACGAACTTTGAGCAACGATGCGAAAACGATACATGCATTAAAGCCAGCAGCAACAAAAACAGCAACAACAACTCTAAATAGACGTAGCAAAACGAAGCAAATTTGGCGCAGCACATTTAGAATATCATCACAGAAAACAAAGACAAAGACAAAAATACAAAGGCAACGACGACAACAACAACAACAACAAAAACAAGGAGTGCCAAGTTTTTGGCTTGGCTTCGCTGCGACTTTTGTGCCTGGCATGTCATGCTTAATACAGCCAATAAAACAACAGCAACAACAACGACGACGACGACGACGACGACGACGACGATGGCAACCCCAACACCAACAACAACCACAACAACAACAGCAACAGGCGTCTCTTGGAAGCGACTTCAACGCTTGCCCACAGAAGAGTTGAAACTGTTTGCATGCACTTTTGGGGCCACGAGCGGGTCAGCAGCAAAACGCCAACGCCACCAACAACATGCATGGCCCCCAGACCAGTTCCACTTGCGTCGCTCCCAAAATTTAACTAATATAAATACATGCAAGCACACACACATACACATGCAAAAGTATGCGATTATGTATGCATGTAGAAACATGCACTGCACTGCACTGCACAGCCGATGTAGCGGTTGCCGTCGCAGTCGCAGTCGCAGTCAAAGCAGCAGCAAAAGCATTATGGGAACCGAAAATCTAGCGAAATCGAAAGGAAGAGCAGCCCAAGCCAAGCAACTGCGCCCAAGTCATCGGCTGACCGAGCGTCGCGACGATCTCACGTTTGTCTTTGGCTTTTGGGCAAGCCATAGCCAGAGCATAGCGCATACGCTATAAACAGTTAGAAAACGTGCCTTGGAACCTGTCTAAAAATAGCCACAACGAATGCAGGCAACAACAACAACACACATACATATACACGAAGTCGCAAAAGCCGAACGAAAACGAAACGTTGCCGGCCTCACCTACTTCTATACGCCTCTCAAACTGGAACTCACATAGAGCGAATTTGTCTCTTACTCTCACTCTCGACAACGAAGTCGAGTCTTCGGCTTCGGCTTTAGCTTCGTCTTCGGCTTTATGCATACATTGCTAAGAGACTTGTGTGTGTGCACTGCGCTTGTGCAGCGACGACGGCACTTGTTGCTCTAAGTTGCGGATTAGGTGTTGATGATTATACAAATGTGTTGGAAACGCCGGCTTCAAAGGCAAGCTGTGTTTTTTGTTGTTGTCACTTTAATTTCTATGCAAATGATCGTAGCTTGCTTATCGCTCGTGTGTTCTTTCTCACGATAACTTTGCTTTGTAAGCGACCAATCAAAATGCACGCAGGACAATGATAACAAATGATCGAACTAAATGAACGATAAGTTTAGGGGCAATTAAACGAACTGGTTCCGGGCAATTTAGTGCAACGAGTAGCGAAATTTGAATTAAAAATGTGTCAGTGTGTTCTATTCTTTCAGGCAGCTTCGCCCACAATATGTGTCTTTAATGGTATGATTTTCTAATGGTGAGTAATATCATAGAATACACAATCAAATCATTTAATATTAAGAACTTTTACTGCTATGTCTCTGCCCATTAAAGCAATCAGAAATAAGTGAGCTTGCCAGTTTGCTTGCATTACAGACACAAACACACGTAGATAAATATTTATCTGTGCGTGTACATATGTGTGAGTAGAAGCGAGCCCACACATTGCCGCAAGGTAGCCGGTAGATGGGAACCGCAAGCCGGCTCCGTTTCTGTTTAAGGATGGTGCTCATTGTGGGCGTGTGTGGGAGAAAGAGAGACTGAGAGAGCACGAACAATTCAGGTGAAGTGGCAAAATAAAGCGGGTGAAGAAAAAAAATCAATTGTCATTGTTGTTGTTGCTATTACTGTTACCTGGTCACGCTACAAATGGCGTGCGACGAACAGAGACAGCACATAAACAATTTTATGACGCAAATTATTTCCGTCTTCGCTTTCGTTCGACGTCGTCGTCGTCGCCGCAGAGCCTCTGCTCCTGCAGTGTGTATGCGTATGCGTGTGTGCGTGCCTGCAAACACACATTACTGTGGCGTAGCAGCAGCGCAGGCGCCCTTACAACGACGTCATCGATTTTTGCTCGCACGAGCTGCATTATGTTGTTGCCGTCGTCGCTGCCGCCATCACTGCTGCTGCTGCTGTTGCTCTGCTCTGCTGCCGCCGTTGTAGATGATGATGATAGTTAGGGAATGACGTAATAGCACTTTGACTTCGGCTGCAGAGCCGAGCGCACAAGGTAGGTCGTGTGCTGCAGCCGACGGCAGACAAACGGTCTTTTCGCTCTCTCACAAAGACAACGAAAACGAATTGTGACGGCGACGACTGTGACGGTGACGCAGAAGCGAACGGCGACGTCGACTGAGGCAGAGCGTACGTTTTTAGCGCTGCTCGTCCGTTTGCTGTTTGGATATAGTCGTGTGTAACCGTAAAGATAAGTTCAGTCGCGTCACAGACGCCGCATTGTTAACAACTTATTCGCAAAACTGCTCACACAACTCAATATCAGAAAAACACCAACTAAACAAACAAACATTTAATAATCACAACAAAATATATATGTTTAACTCACATACACACACACACATACAGTTGTAATTATTTTGCATTACAAATTCGCGTAGCAGTATTACAGCAAAAAAAAAAAAAAAAAAAATACATGCATATTAATATATCGTGAAATACATAAATATATTAAACGGGTGTGCCTAAAGTTTAAAACAATTGTTCAATTGCAACAAGTTGTCGCCGTTGTCGTTGTTGCAATCATCGTCGCGTCGTCGTCGTCGTTGTTGTTCTATGCGGAAACGGAAGCCGGTTGACAGCATAAAGTATTTTATATATCGATAAGTTGCATTTGCAATTGTGACACAGTGCGTATGTGTAATGTGCATTAAACTTCACACTCCACAACAGAATAACATCAACAATAGTGACAACAACAACATTACGGCATCGATTTGCAGCAGTTTTCTTTTGTTTGCCAATAACATTGAGTAATGTCCTTGTACCTGAGTATATAGAACACACACATACACATACAACTACGAGGAGTGTTTATACATATACATATAGAAAGAAACGTGCGTAAGTCATTACGTCGCCAGTTTTGCTTACGTCGTCAGTTGGCAACTGCGCAAACGTCAACTCACCGAACTGTGGCGAGCCGAGCCGAGGAGAAGGGGAACAAGTTCAAGTCTAAGGACATGCTAAAATATATGCAAGGACATCCAGCGACTCGCGTGAATAATGAAGGCAGCAACGGCCAGGCCTGATTACAACTACAACAACCAGCAGCAAACTGTAATTGCAACAAGCGAAACCAACTAAAGAGGCAAGCAGCTACAACGTCCATTTTCGTGCTGGATCTCCAGCGCGTTAAAGCGCGCCATTCAGGTGCTTAGAATAACCACAACCTCCCAACTGCATCTTCATGTTGTGTATTCTTTCTCCTTTTGGTTCTTATGTGTTCTTATTCATTTGTGTTCCGTCAATCAATCAATCAATCAATCAAACAATCAATCAAGCAATCAAACAATCAATCAAGCAACCAAACAATCAATAATGATAATAAATTTATGAATCAATTAATCAATCAATCTGTCAATCAATCAATCAATCAATCAATCAATCAATCAATCACAATATCAATCACAATCTTAATCACATGCCCGCCCTGCTTAAGCAAAAGTAAAACACTATTCAATTAACTATAATGCGCGATCGTCTTGCCTCGCTGATTGTGGTGAAGCAAGAGGCGGCGGCGTCGCTAAGCCACAACAACAATAACAACAACAACAACACTCAGTTTGGCAGTGACCAACTGTTGTCACACCAGCAGCAACATCAACAAGAACTGCAACAACATCAACAACAACATCATCAGCAGCAGCAGCAACAGCAGCAGGAACAACTTGCAACCATCAAAAGCGAATCCTTTTACGCTTTCCCGCCCTACGAAAGCAGTTTGTACTATGAAATCAACAACAATTCGTGCTACAGACAGAACTTAAATACTACTGCTGCTGTTGCTGCAACTGCAGTCGCTTTGCCCGCTTTGATTTATCCCTGTCGCAATCTATTTCCCGAGGGCTGTGATATTGGGCATTTGGGAGCGGGAGCATCCTCCTGTCATCATCCGGGATATAGCAACAGTTGGCATAGCAACGGAATACACACGTGTATGTATCAGTCTTTCTCTCTGCGGTGTTGGTGTTGGTGTTTGTAGCTTAACGATGACGCTGTCTACGCGGCGTATGCGCAATCTACGCAATATTACGCATTGCCAAATCGGACGTACAATTAAATGAATACTTTTGCGAAAAACGCAAAGAGGAAACTCTGCTCAAGTCCGATGCGACTTTGAGATACCTGTGACTAATTCTCAATTTAGTGTGACCAAAGCAACTAAATTTTGTTTTTTCGAAAGCATTCACAATATTCTTAATATCATTATAGTTAGGATTATTCTATAAATCAGTATTTTCATAATTCATACAAACTGCATTTTAAAATAGTACTCATAACAATTTTGTAGCTTTAGAATATGAATATGAATTTTGAATTTAGTGTGAACAAAGCAACTAAATTTTGTTTGATTATAGTTAACTTATTCTTTAAATAAGTATTTTCCAATCAACAGACTATATTTTAAAATAGTACTTATAAACAATTTTGAAGCTCTAGAGTCTAGGCTCTTATAATCTAAAGAATTTATTAAGAATTTTGAATTTAGTGGGACCAAAGCAACTAAATTTTGGTCTTTCGAAAGTATTCGCAATATTCTTAATATCATAAGATTATAGTTAAGTTACTCTTTAAATCAGAATTCTCCAGAAAACAGACTACATTTTAAAATAATACTCATAAACAATTTTGTAGCTTTAGAATATGAATATGAATTTTGAATTTAGTGTGACCAAAGCAACTAAATTTTGTTCTTTCGAAAGCATTAAAAATATTTGTAATAATCTTATGATTATAGGTAAATTATTCTTGAAAATGAATTGATATGAACATACTTTTAGAAGTCATATCTTGGCTTACGATTTAGTTATACCCTTTTCAACCTGAGTGTGGACCGGGTGTAGAAAATCTGTGAATGCACAAGCAACAGGCAAGTAGGCATTAAATAAATTGTTTACACGCCGCTTCGGGGAGACGACGACGCACAATGACGACATAAATTTGCATCAAAGGGGCGTCCCACAAACAGTAGAAAAAAAATCCAAATAACACAAACTGCGACTAGTAAAATACATAGCGAAATATTTAGTAAATAATAGAAATATGAGTTTCGTCCCAGTTGTGCTGCCTGCTTGCCTATACTTAATCTTTTTTGTTGCTTTCGTCGTTCGTCTACTCCTCCCCTCCTGGCTCCCTGGCTTGCCACATGTTTGCCAGCGTCAGCAAAGCATCGCGAGTTGCAGCAGACGGCGACGCGAGGCAGCCACTGTGGCAGACGACGCGTCGGGGCAGCAAACAGAGGCTGAAGCAGAAGCAGAGACAGAGGCAGAGACAGCGACGACCTGACGCAAAATGATTTAAGGCCCACAGCGCACACACTTATGCATATTCATGCGGTGGCTGTGTGTTGTGTGTTGTCCACTGCACTTTTATTAATAAATCTATGAGTAGAGCAACAATTAAATGAGGCTATTTTTGAGCTGCCAAACGAATCTGCACGACCTAAAAATACTTGCAGATGTAGCGAAAGTGTCCTTGAACATTTAGAGATACTTTAAAAAGAGTTATTTTTTCATTAATTGTTGACTAAGTATATTTATATTTATAATTGTATTTTTATATAAAGATGTTGTTATAAATTGATCCTTTTTTTATTATTTACTAAATTGTGGTATAACATTGTTTTCTTCATTTATTTAGTTATTTATGATGTAAAGCTGGAGATTATGATAGATGAAATGATGTAGGCAATATGATTAATAAAATTTCTTTTTCTTTGGTAATAAATAAATAAATATTATTTTTAGAGTCTAGTAATTATTATTACCATAGTTTAGTAAATATTGTTATCAATTCTCATCAAAATATCTAGAAGTTGTATAGTAATTTCTTACATCAGAAGTAATATTTTATATTCTTATAAAAAATTTTGAGAAGTAATATAGTAATACTATATCTTACATTAGAAATCGATTTCTTTATTAACTAATTTTCACTTTCGACCTTTGCTAAGTGAAACTGCAGTTTAGCGTTATCGAAGCGATTGAAGAAAGCGAAGAGGTTTTAGTTTGATATGGTTAAGGCATACAGCACGTATACGTAATGCCAGCCAGCCAGCAGCTTGTATGGTGTTATTGATTGGCAAGAGGTGCCGAATTGTGGCCAAGTGTGGCCCCAAAGTGGGCCGGCAACAGATGACAAACCATGACGCCAGCGACGCCATTAATCTGAATGCAAATGCAAAACGTTACACGTTACAGCAGTTTCACGGTTTACACGCTGTTTACACGGACTGCAGGGCGCGTCATCGTTAGCAGTGTGTTGTGTTGTGTTTATCCCAAAACGAATTGCATGAACTTGAACTGAGATCGCCAGAAGAAAGAGAGACAGACAGAGAGAGAGATAGAGCAGAGAAAGTGATGAGGTGCGTCAGAAGTGCACTAGAAAATGATGGCATAAGTGTAGAGTGCTTATTATGCATATTCGAAATGTGCAGAAATGTTTATATTTGTGTCTGTGGACACCACGTGCTGATGACGGCGCAATAAAAGCCACAGGAATGAGACAGCATCTCTTGTAGTATGTAAAATAATCACGAGTCATTTTCGGTTTTTGTTTTTTCTAATTTCGTTTCGGTTTTGTTTTTATGTATGTTTTTCTCTCTTTCTTTTGGTGGCGTGCGAAATTCACTTTTTGCTTCTCTTCTATTATTTCAATTTAGAAAACATTTCTTTTCCGAAAATTGCATAGAGATTTCAGCATAGTAAATAATACAATAATATGCTCATATATCAATCAATAACTATCGCCTCCTCGAATGCGTTTTGATCAAGATAAATTATGCGAGATACGCGAGACAAACAATAGTTTTGGGAATATTTGAATAAATTTTGGCTTCTGACCGCATTGGACACAGATTCGACTCTCCTCCCATTGTAATATTTTTTGCACGATCTTGTCATGCGTTTTCAAGTTGTGCTCTATTGTTGGATGCTGATGCTGATGCTATTTGGTAACTCAAAGACGAAGACGAAGTCGAAGACCAGTAGTCGTTGTTTTGCTTTTGCGGCATTGCGTTTGTTATGCGAACATGATTTATATTTTAGGTAAGGAAGTTTCGCAAAACTTTGCAACTCGATTAGCTATTTTTTTCCTTTAAAATCTTGCAAATAATTTATTAGCTAGTCAATTATGAGTGCAAAACTGATTATCGCACATTTATTCTATAAAACTATTACGTATTTGATTGTGATTAATCAACTGAATGACTAACAAAACTTTGAGCTCTAGACAACAGTTGATAGTCTTAATTGTTGATATAATATACTTAAATTTTTACTAATGCCGTTAGCTTTTGGGAGTGCGAATCGAATTGTTTGCTCTACAATTCACACCTTGAAATCAACGCAAAAAGAGCTAATAACATTTGTTTCAAATAAACTACTATATTTCGCATACATATCGAAGATTTGTATTTCCATGCGGCTTAGCTAATGATTATTACCCGACTTGAGACTCTCGAGACCCGGACGAACTGCTTAATTATTTGTGTTGATTTATGCGAATTTTGATAAGTAATGCAGAGAGTGAAGACTCCCTGACTGACTCCCTAACTGACTGACTGACTGTCTGTCTGTCTCGCTGTTATTAGCCATTATTGTCTATAGCCAAATAGTAAAGACAACGATTGAAAAGCATCCATGGAACATTGGCGTCCAGCTTCGATTTGAGTTTCAGTTTCATTTGTTGTGGCACTCAACAATGGAGTTTTGTTTTTGTTTTATTATTTTTATTTTATTTTTTGTTTTGTTTTATTTGATGCGAGCCAACCTTAATGACGTAATAATTATGGACGGGATTGATTGTTTTTTATTAGGTTTTCTTGTCTGCTGCTTATTGCTGTTCAACTTGATTTTATTTTATGCGTTTTGTTAGCCATTATTAATTGGCATTGATGTGCAACACTTCAATGAGCTCTTCAATTGGTTCACACGCTAATTCAGCCACGTTTTGTGCATTCTTAGTTCATCTGAAGTATCTCGAAATACGTTTACTTTATTTAATTTTAGACAATTGCCGCATAATTAGACAATAGGCGTCTGACACATTGTTCATGCATATCTTTCTCTCTCTCCCTTCTTAGCCCAGAATAGCAAGTGCTTCAATCGATTCCGCATAGTTTTCGATTTCGAACTTAATTACAGCATTACACTGCCTCGAGTTCAATGCACTGTTCTCAACCACGCGGATCACGCGGCGATGTCACACGTTGGCATGCTAAGAACTTTTGCCCGATCATTTCTCGCATTTCGCCGTTTCCGATAATCGATTAATCGACTGCAAAGCACAGCACAGAGCATTCATGGGAATGCAATTCGGCTGCGGCATCGCCACAGAGTTCAGCCAGCAAAGTTTTTCCTCCGCGTGTTTTTGGGGTTTTTATTATATTGTTGATGCTGTGTTTTGTTTTTTTACTCTTTTGTTGTTGTTTATTTTATTGGCTGTTGGTCAATTTGGCTGCTGGTCGCTGGCGGCGCATATGTAAACCTTAATTCGAAACTGATTGGATTGCTTTTAGTCGCAGTCGCAGTCGCAGTCGTTGCTGTTGTTGCTGTTACCTCGTTTCGTTTCGTTTATAACTAATTTTTTTTATTTTCCATTTTTCTTTATTTCTTAATTTTGTGGTGCACTTGTCTTTGGTTGGAGGTATAAAACCGATTTTTAATATTAAATACATTCATGGGAAATACTTTTTATTTTTTTTATTTTTGACTATAAGGAAAAGGAGTCATGGCATGGCTGCAGTAATTGAATTACAATAATAGAGAAAATTTGGTCAGTTTTATTTATTTATTTTATCTTCTACTTCAATATTATTTATAATTGTATTGACTTATATTATCGTTAAATATTATAGAGCCATATTTAGTGCTGATTATTCATTTGTTATATATATATAAATAACTTTCGTTTTCTTTAACTGCTGTTGACAACAAATTGCCAAATGTTGCCATTCCCATTAATACGAGAATGGTATTTTATGTTATCGGTTTACGATAATGTCTATCGTTATGCCGCCCCCTCCGGTGCCTATCGATATCAGCAGCTTCTTGAGCCAACACTAGCACTTTGAGCCAACACTTAAAAATAGTTGCACAACTTGAAGCAACAACAATGAACATGTTCATGCAGCAGCGACATTCCTTCCGACTACGATTACTGTCAAATTCTTGCGATCAAACAAGCTAGAATTAAAACAAGAAATTACAAGTAAACACAGCGACAGAAAAAAACGAAAATAACATGCGTGGCAACAAGCACAATTTGCTGTCTACATTTTGCTGGCTGTTTAAATTTACTATTTTAATTATTTGTTGCAAATGCGCCATGACGAATGCAATCAACTAAAAATGCCTCTCAAAAAACAAAAAAAAAAAACCGAAAATACTGGGGAAATCTCTAAAGAAGCAACCGATAACAAGTTGCCTACCTGGGCTTGGCCCCCTTCGTGTTTTCTCCCCTCTGTCGTTGCTGTTGATTTGGTGTTGTAATGTGCGCTCAAAACCAAAGAAGTAAAAAATAAAATGTTTGTTAATCGTTGCCTGGCTGCCTAGAAGATTGCAATTCTTGTTGTCTGTCGGCTGAGGAAAATTTGCCAAACTAACAAGACGAACAACAAATTTTTGTTTTTGCAACTGCTGCGTTTGCCTAAAACTGTTATTTTATATGATTATTTTTGTTATTTTTTATGGCACTTGTGTTGTATATAAGTGGTTACATACATTGTAAGCACCTACATATGTACATATATATTTCGATGTGTGTATATGTGTGTGTGAGTGATTGGCTTGTTTATTTCATGTTTTGGCGCCTAACTTGTTTGTTTGACGCTGTTGAAGATGCGATGCGATGCGAAGCGTTGACTTGATTGACACTCATTTTGTGTGTCTAAAATTACATAGCTAAGTTCGAAATGCAGGCTAAAATAAAGTACAGTGTTTGTTGCATATTATATTAAACGCCCTTTTTCCAGTTGTGTGTAACTATTTTTAAAGCCAACAACAACAACAGAAGGGGCAGTAAAAATCGAAGAACTCTACGCTTTACGATGGCGTAATTTAAGCTACCACAAATACACATGCAAACAGCAGTGTATACACAAAAGTATGTGCATGTGAATATGTGTGTGCGTTTCCATTCTACACTATAAATAGTCCACAGCCGTGTTGTGACGTCATTGACTATGTGACCAGCTGTAGGTCGGGGTCGCCATTCCAGTGTGTGTGTGTGTGTTTTTGTGTATGTGTGTCGACAACAGCTGAAATAAAACGAAGGAAAAGTTAAACCCCCAAAGCGACTCGTGCCTCTCACGCGCGCTCTCTGCAAATGCTTTCAAGGTCGTTTCTCTTTACGCTCTCACTCCAACTCTCTCCCTCTTCCTCTGTCTCTCTCTCTCTCTCTCTCTCACTCACTGCCCTGATGATTTCACACTTGCATGTTGTTGTTATGTGTGAATACAACACACACACCTTCTTTTTGCACAGTTACTTTTTTGTTTTGTGTTTTTGCTATTACTTTGTTTTTTGTTACAAAATTAATGCAGGCTGCAGCAACGCCTGAGGCTAGGCAGCATTTAAGAATTGCCTTGGCCGCCATGTTCTTAAGTTGAAGGCAGCGCCGCTGCATTTTAAATCCATCGAGTCTGGCAACCTCTTCTTACATATTTACATGCGTATGTATGGCAACTCCTCCTACATATTTACACAGACAGAATGCCACGCATACATACATGTATAAACATATAACACGCACTTGAGCACACTTGTGACGTCCTTGGTTGAGTTCGCGGCTCCTCCTCCTTACTCTCCTCCACTGCTTCTCCTTCGTCTTTCACTTATTTTTGTTGTCCTGCAGTGCGCATACACAAAGAAGTGGATCGATAAGCGTTGCCATGTGGCCAAAATTAAAAGTGATGACGTCAACGAGGAAGCGAGATAGCATCCTGTGTATATGAGACGACTGTCTGTCGTGTGTATTTCTACTTCTTTTTCTATGTGTGTGTGTGTGCGAGCTCTCTGTTGTATACTCTCTTGTGCTATTAGTGGCAGGCACACACTGCGTATGCGTAATGCAGCGCATATCACGTGCATGCCACAAAACATAAACAAGTTTAATGTTGGCAATTAAACAACGCTTAAGATGTACATTTTTTTTAAGCATGTCAACATTAACAAAATACAGTACAGTACGTTTATTTATACAGTACGTTTATTTTACTAACGAACCTCGAAGAGTATTTTAATGAAGTATTGTCAACTGGACTTTTATTATTTTACTGGTATTTATTAGCGAATTAATCTGAAATTTTAAGGATACTTACTAAATGTAAAAAGTTTGAATTTCAAAAAATGTATTCAATTATGGCTTACTTTCATTTATATTAACAAATTATTAGGAAACTTTCAGAATATATAATTAATTAGTAAATGCTTTGTTGATATCAATTTTATTTAAATTTACATTTGAAAATATTCAAAAATTGTTCGATTATTTAGAAAAAAGATTAAGAATCAATTGATTTATCTTTCGTGCTAATTGTTTGCATAGAGTATAAAATTGATGGGAACTTTTTAGATTAGTTGAATGACATACAAAGAACTTTTTTAGAACATTTTTTGTTTTGTTTTTGCAATAATTGCTTTATCAATTAAATAGTTGTGCAGTTCTCGAAATAATTGAACATTTTGATGGCAACTTTTGATTGAACAACACTTTTAAAATGAACATTCTATTCATCTCTTAACTGATAGCGATCTCTTGCGAGTAGCTTCTGCACTTTTTGTGTGGTTGATGTAAATACCAAAGCACAGATCCCCAAAGATTTGTTGTTCGTCCGTCTGTCGCGATGGTCACTTCGTTAGCGCGAATGTTGCTTTGCAGTGTCGGTGGCAATAAGTGCATAATAAAACCAACAAAAATAGAAATAAAATCTTGAAAACGTTGTCGAAAAAAAAAACAACAAAGATTGGCTTAATTAAAGCTAGAACAACAAGCAAAGCAAAGCAAGCGAACCAACGAACCAACGAACGATCGCATCTCATTACCAAGTCAAACATCGCATCGCACAATGTGACAAGATTGTCAAATAGCAACAAAGTGACATCAAGCACTCTATCGAATAGCTTAGATTGCAACACATGCTCACATATACATATGAACATATATAAAAGTATATATATAGTATATGTTCCATAATAACCTCCGTTTTTGCTTTTCGTGTGTCGAGAACTGCTTTGTCTTTAGACTACTTACCATAATTTGATGCTCGTTTGTCAGTGTTTGTTGCCATAAATTTGAATAAAGATGTTTAAAATTTAGAACATTGCAACTTTTTTGTGAACAATATAAATAACGGCAAAGACAGCCAGAGAAAGATAGCGAGAGTGCAAGTAAAAGTGAGAGTGAAAGAGCGAGAGAGAGGCAACGATTTTTATTGTAGAAAGATGCGGACTAACGAGTCTCTCTTCTCTGTCTGTCTGACGAGCTCATTAGCATTGCTTTTGTTATAATTTGAGCACAGATTCAAGCCAGTTTCATAATAATTTTCCTAGTTCTGTTTTTGTTTTTGTTTATATAATAAATGCAGAACGATCGCGACAACATTTCCTGTCGGCGATCTTCGATAGAATTTCGCCCAACTACACTTGGTGACCCTGAGGATCGTTATTCCAGACATCATTAATCGCATTTCGCAGATGAGATCGAGATCGTTGCAGAATAGCCTTGAATTATCGTCGAATCTTTGTGTGCAGTTTAGTTTATGACCACAACTGAAATCGCGTTAATCAAAAACACAAAAACTCCTAGATACAAAACTGGATCTATTGGGTTCGAGTTTCTTGATTCACATTAAAGATGCTAAATTTAAACCAACTACCAAATAACACTTTAGCATAAGTTTTCGAGAATTTCGCTGATGCCGCTGTTAGCGAATGCACTTACAATTAATATTTCAAATTGAGAACAGGATGTTCAAAGCTCATTAAACGATAAAAGCCCATAAATGTGTTCAAACAAAGTTGCTTCTATATATTATATCTCTATCTGCATCGCTAGATGTATCTGTATTTGTATCTGTAGCTATATCTGACTGCCTGACTATGCTCAACGTTTTTATGAGAGACTGTTTGGTGTATCGTTAAAATGCTTAATGAGTATGCATCATATTACTCGTATTAACACACACCGCTGACCACAGACTGAGACAGCGTTGAAACCAAGCAATTTATGAACCAGCAAATGCTTATTTAAACAATTTAATTAATTGCATTTGCACTTTGCGGGTTTGCGAAGCAAATACTACACGAATAATTGAATTAAATCTGAAAAATATTGTCCGCTTTAATAAAAACATCAGCAAGTTGTACTGAGAGAAAATTAGTTGTATTTCGAATTTGAAGAACAGATTTCAATTTATTATTATTATAACTTTCTGCATACGGACGTTTGTCCGCCTGTCTGTCTGTCCGTCCATCGGTATGAACACCTATATCGCAGAAACTATAAGAGATAAAGATATATTTTTCATTTTCGATAGTACTTATTATTTTTTTACGCAGATAAAGTTTGCTTAAAAATTTTAACACGCCAAAAAATTATAGAAATTACTTATGAAATACTTTTGAGTAGCTAAAAACGCTTACTGCATTCATTCTGTTCTTATTTACTTTGGCTGGTATATTTTGTTGTTTATACCGATATACCAAATATAGCCCTCAGCATATTTTTGTATTTTTTGGTACATAAATTCGGTATATTTTTAGAATATGGTTCTACTGAAAATGGGTAGCATGAATCTCTTTATCGAGCCCATTTCTAACTTGTATACGTTGAATTTGGGTTAACTTGCAAATTAATTAAAATTGATAAATGCAGTTATTGAATATAGCCACAAATTATTTATTTTATTAAAAATCACTTCGACATTTCAAATCAAGATTTGTGTTTTAGAGGATCGGTATTTTTGGGATGTCAACGAATCAAGCGAAACCAATTGATTTTATCTTGCTGTGTAACATTAACAGCCCGATTGCAAAATCGAAGCGATCGTCATTGGCTAGTGACTTGCGATGGCCTTGGCAGAGCACAGAATTCTCATATGCATTCTCGAATTGAGTTTGCAATTGCAGACGAGCTCAATAAAAAGCAACAGAATGTGAACAAAACGACCTAAAACACTTTGGACTGACCACAAAACCGCAACCAACTCGTCTGCTTCTCGACTGCTGTCGACTGTCTGCGCGATTGGACAAATGCAGCAATCAGCACCTTTAAATTTACTTGAAAGTCTAACGAACACCTTCACTTTTGTCGCTGAGAGTGCACACAACTTGGGGGGAATCCATCAGTAATTCCCCAAGGCGTTGTATATCTCTTCTAATTAACAGAATTCTTGCCTCATTAAAGCGACTTAATTATCCCAAAGTTAGCTTAGCTGAGTTTAACAACTGGAAAGGGAGAGTTTTTGAATTCGCTGACAGGGCAATAAAAGCGTAATTTATTTTAGGGCTATTTCTGTTGATTTTTAGCAAATATGTAACAGGTTGGCAGCGCTGTAATAGAACAATCTGGCAACGCTAGTGTGCCTTGGTTCCGCTTCTTCAAGCTTCACTTTGTAGTTCAATTGATCTACCAAATAATGCTGCTCTGCTCTGATTCATTTTTGGTTTATTTTTAGCACATATGCAACAGGTTGCCAGCGCTGTAATAGAACAATCTGGCAACGCTAGCATGTCCTGTTCCTGCTACTTCAGGCTTCCCCTTCTAGTTCAATTGATCTAACAATTAATGATGCTCTGTTCTGATTCATCTTTTGTTAATTTTTAGCAAATATGTAATAAGTTGGCAGCGCTATAATAGAACCATCTGGCAACCCTGGAATGCCTTGCATCTCAGTTCCTGCTTCTTCAAGCTTCCCTTTCGAGTTAAATTTAGCAATTAATGCTGCTCTACACTGATCCTCTTTGCTGATCTTTGGGCAATCCCTGAACCAAATATTTGCTTAACAAACAAAAGTAAAGCATGACGTTTGCGCCCAGTTTTTGTTTTTATGTTTGGTTTTATTCAATTTGTTAGACCTTTTGGCTTTCTGACTTGCCTAGTTAACGCTCGAAGTCGCGCAGCTCGCTGACAATTGCCAGCGGAATCGGAATCGGAGAGTTGCAATTGGAATTGGATAATGAACGATGCTTTGTGGACTGTGGCAAATTCTTTTGTGTGCTGTCTCGAACGCGAGCTCGGCTTTAACATTGAACTTTTTGTGCAGCAACGACATATACTACGTATCTACTAGTTACAGATACCGACTCCGATTCCCACAGCATCGAATGATTTATGGCTGCAAAAAAATAAAAATAAAAAGAGAGATACAAAAGCAAAAACCGTATGTAAAAAGGCATAATAAAAGGCATTTTGTCGATAGCCAATCGAAGCATTGCGGATCTAACGGATGAAACAAGAACCTTGTTGTGCATTTAACACGCCACTCAGTTGGCTAGAGGTAAAAACTACACACCTCCGACTCGGAGACTTCATCAGACATCAGACATCAGGCAGCCGATTGAACAGCGCCAACACACAATACAAATAAATAAAATGCGATGAATTATGGGGCAAGTTGGCTGTGATTTTTTTTCTCCACTTCACTTCGCTTCTTTCGTTCGCTCAGCTTGACGATCGACTGTGTTGATCAGTTGATCAATTGATCGACTGATCGAGCCATCACTTGCCGGCAATTGTGCATCGATCAAACGGAACGGAAAAACAAGACCTTGGTGGCCAAAAGAAATGCGTGCAAAGTTTTGTTACAGTCAAATTTTTGGTGGTAGGCCAATTAAATTTAACATCTACCCGGCTTGTATGATCGAGGAGGGAATGATGATGTTTTGTTAACTGAAAAATAATGCGAAATGCTGAACAAGGTATTAGAAAAGCTAAGCTGGAGTCTGAAACATTTATATATCGAACAATAGCCACATTTCTAACTATTTCTTAGAATCAATCATATAAGCAAATTCCCTAATTAACGCATATTTAAAAGCCGAGCACACTCAACTGTTGCTTTCTTACTCGTTTTCGATTGGGGGATTCGATGTCGATATCTTCGCTATCGGCTTGCCCCTACGTGTCGTATACGTTATGTGAGATTCGAATTCCAATTCCAATTCGTTTTAAGATTCGTTTCTCGCGTGCTGACGTCCAATTGCCACAGTGTTGTACAATTAGCATAAATTAAAATTGGTTTACGGCGCAACATTTCTGCGATGACACACTGCAATGTCGCGACTGAGACGGCAATAGACCAATATATAGATGGAGATGTGAGTCTGAAACCGAGAGTGAAATAGCAAAATCAAAATACAGTTGCTTCGCTTTTGGACGCTTCTCCGTGTGTGTTGTTCATGATGATGATAATGATGATGAGAGTAAAAGTGATAGAACCGGTTCGATGCTTGGACGCGCTTTATTCTATTTCTATAGTTATCCGCTAAATTTATGACCACTGCGATCTTAGAATCGAACGCAGCGTCAGCTGCCTTATAAAGCCCCGCACAACGGCAAAAACTTTATATTATATTATAAAAAAGACAGCACACAAAATAAATAAATAACAACGATACGATGTTGAAAAAGCAATTTAAGCATGCGCTGCGTCACTTGGCTTGATATATTATCTGTGTAGGAATCAAAGGGGTGCATTGATTGCAGCAATTCAGTTATTATACTGCAACTTCGACAGTCTGGCAACGCCGTGATACTTCTGAGAGGAGGCGCGTCTGTTGCTCTCTCACGATTGTTGTTCTCTTTTATCCAGTTGAACCTTAAAAGCTGCCTTGACTTTTTATAAAGTTGCAGAGAACCTATTTTGATTATTTATTTAAAACTATTATTATTTAAAACTTTTATGAATGTTGAATACAATTGAAGTTCATAAATACTTTCAATTTCTTTCAAAAATATTCTGACTAAATTTGGTTTTTTTGTGATACATTTGTTATAGAAATAGTTTAGTTAAATACATAAAATTCTAATACTAATAATTATAAAATCGTTACTACTTTTTTGTAAACACTGACGAACTTTTAGTGATATATTTTTTGGTATTTTTGTATATAGAAAGAATATGTAAATATGAAACAAAGCTAAGGAAATTTTTAAGTAATTTTGATCAATCATCAAATAGATAAAAAAAATCAGACTCTGTTACTTTTTCAAGAGTATCTCGCTGTCGAATTCTTTGCTTGCTGGATTAATTATTGTTTTGTTCCATAACTGTGCTTTGTCGCTTCTAAAAATGTGTGCGTGAATTTTTGGTCAACGTTTCTTTTTGCCGCTAATGTGGTGAGCAAATAAAAGATTCACATACAGCGACGTTGATTTGACTAAATTTAGCACAAGCTACTGGCTTTGGCTTTGCTGTCTGTCTAGCCTGCTGGCTGGCTGGCTGACTGCCTGGCTGCATCAAATTGTAATCAATTTATAAGTCGGCTTTGCTGCTGTCATGGGAAACTGATGCAGAGATCATCAACAGGTTTTCAAGTTGACCAAAAAGTGCTGAATGTAAAATTCGTCTGTGCTCGAGCTGCTCGATGAGCTGTCAACGGTCATACATTAGATGCATTTATTTTGTTTTTTCTTCTTCTTCTTTTTCGCTTGCTTGGATACCCTGTATGAAGAGATTGATGGCGTAGAGAGGAAAAAAACCAAAGAGTTTCTTAGCATTGAAACGGTTGGATGTAGAGTAAAGTATAAAGAATAGTTTATAGTATAGAAAGTAATAGTATAGTATAATGTAAAGTTTAGACTATAGTTTTGTATATAGAGATACTATACTCTAAGTATAGTATTATACAGTATAAAGTATATTTTAGATTATAGTATAGTATAAAGTATAGTATTGTATAGTTTAGACTATAGTTTAGTATAAAGTATGGTATTGTTCAGTATTGTATTGTATAAAGTATAGATTAGAGTAGTAGAGTATAGTATTTTGAGTACAGAGTATAGTATAAAGTATAGTTTAGAGTATAGTATGGTATTTTGAGATTAGAGAAGTATAGTATAGTATAAAATATAGTATTGTATAGTTTATAATATAGTATTGATTGGGGATGAATACTATATAAATTATAATTTCAATTTTAAATATTTAAATTTTTCAATTTTTAATATTTAATTTAAGGAAAAATTCTTCTTTGCTCTCTCTGCACTTTTGCTTAACGAACAATTCTTAAAATCTGTATTTTTCTCTTTGATTTTCACTCATCATTTTTCTCTCTGTCTACATTAAGTTTTTTAGGACACCGCGCAATCGAGTTTTGATGGTGTTTTCATGTTGTAGACTTATTTTTGATTGCATTGCATTTGGTTGCAGCGGCTTTTGCCGAGTTTCCCAGACAAATTAATTGTGTAATTAAAATAGCGCTTCACCATCTTTGGCCAAAACGCATATGGCCAAAAGCTTCCTCATCGTCCTGGCTGAAATCGTGACTCGTCGTCTGCTGAAATCAGTTTGCGATCTTTTCACTGCAATAATGCATATTAAAATGCCAAGCTAATTGTTATTATAGGCAACCCTTGCCTCCTTGATCGCCCCCTCTATCGATGTTTAGATGCTGCTTCTGCTGTTGCAGTGTCCGGCAATTAAGTAATAGACACAAATAGACAAAACTTTAGTGGCAACTGCAACGTTGACTCTTTGCACTTGCGTGTTGAGATGCCACCAGCAATTGCAATAACAACAGCAACTTGCATTCGATGGACAAATTTTTATGCACAAGTTGCAACAAGTGGCAAGTTGGTGGAGGGGAGGGAAAGGGAAGCGGTGTCCCTGCAACAAGTCGAGGCGTCGCTTCTCGTTGTCGTTGTCACTGCCTATTAATTATCGCCGAAAAACCAACATAGTTAACCGCTGCTGAGGATAGTTAGATACAACAACAAAGCCATGGAGTGTGGAGTGTGGAAGGTGAATTGTGGAGTGTGGATTGTGTGTGTGGGTGCAAGTTGAAGTTGCAGTTGGAGTTCGACTGTAATGAAAATAAATACAACGGCTACGTCGTTGCCTAACATTTGTTGTTGTTGCTGTGCTGTCAGCTTCTTGCCAATCGCGTATTTCCCCTCAGCCAGCCCCTCAGCCGAAGCAACAATTTGAGCTGCCGTTAACACAGTTTGCAATTAATTTGTACAAACGTCTGCGAGTGCTTAAAACATACATAAGAACTCTAGCTCAACACGTATACGCCGTGTTGTCTCTGCACAATTAACTGATGTGTTTATGAACCGATCAAGTTCAAATATTTGAGGCAGACACTGTCAAAAAGTTGAGTATGCCTCGTATTGTGGAAGGCAGAAGAGGGTGTGGAGTAAAATTCTTAAGTAATTTGAAGGGGTAAATAATTAATGTTTGAATGTTCGCTGAATCGAGATGATTCTAAGATGGATGTTACTAAATAATATATTGCATTAAATTGCATAAATATTTGTATTTAAACTTCTTTAAAATAATAATTTCGTTGCATAAAAGTATAGCAGATAAGTTCAATATTCTCAAAGAGTAGGTTGTAGGTAAATATTGTACAGAATAAAATGCTTAGCTGCCTCACCTTTTTGAATATAGAAAATTGATTATATCCCAAAAATTCTATTATTATAATATTACAAAAATGCAGTTTAATAATGTTAAAGCACTTATCTTTAATGTGCAGTTAAGTGTTGTGGCACTTAAGAACATTATAATGCTCTTGCAGGTTACTAAGAATCTTTGAAGTTTTCGCAGCAGTTAGCTTTGCTGGCATATTCTCCTTCATAGCAGTGAGCTTTGCTGACTCTTGTTAAGTTACCGTCATAGCAGTCAGCTTTGTTGTCAATTTACTCCTAGCAGACGTCTATCATTGCAGTCAGCTTTGCTGACAATTTGCTCCTAGCAGACTTCTATCGTAGCAGTCAGCTTTGCTGTCAATTTGCTCCTAGCAGACTTCTATCATAGCAGTCAGCTTTGCTGGCGCTCAACTCTTCGCAGCAGTCAGCTTAGCAGGGGGGCTTGCGCTGTCACGATGCTGCCACTGCCCTGAGTGGCCCTGCCATCTGTTTTGGCTGCGAAGACAATGGCGACCGGCGACCTAAGTGTATTATTCGCATAATAAAACAATTATGGCAAACTTGCTCGCAGCATTAAGATCACAAAACTAAGCAAAACGAAAAACCAAAACATGCCGAGACCTTTGAAATATCGATGGCAACGTTGTCGTCGTCGTAAAAAATTTATCACACCTTAGTTAACCCGCGACACCTTGCCGTAAGAGATGTAAGACGGGCCTTTTTACGCCTTGGAATGTGCCCGAAGAATTGCAAACACTGACTGCAGCAATAAGTTAATAGTTCGATTTCTGGGCAGAGGCGATGCCAGCCAAAGCAGCACAGCTGAAACTGAAACTGAAACTAGGAGAAGCGCCGCAAAGCTAAACCCCAAAAAAAAGCAAATCCAAAAAAACCAAAAAACCTGAAGACTGAAGACTGACAATATAAAAGCGAATGAAAAAGAAGAAAAAAAGAAAAAGATAGAAAAATACAAAGCTCGTCTAATAGCTGAAACTGTAAGCTTGGCTTTTGGGTGCGTTCCATGAACTCCACGATGTTTGTGTGTCAGCCGGCGTGCCAGACAACGACACCAACAACGACAGCAACAACAACAACACAACACAGCATCGACTTCGACTTCAGCTTCAACTTCGACGAGTGCTAATGATGTAGCCAGAGTTTTGGCCACATGATCATGATCATCATGATGATGTTGCCAAGAGATTTCATAGCTGCTGGCTTCGTGTGCTTCATTATTGATTTAATAACCGTCTTGAAGACACGTTTAAACTGCACTCAAAGCGTGTGCAGCAAGTTGAAGCTGGAGCTCAGTTCGCTGATCGCTGTTTGGTGTCTTGCTTTGTTGCCAAGCCATGCCTAGGATGAGATGATGCCATGAATTCCACACCAAAAAGCCCCCAAAACAAAGTTGTAACAACGACAACTACAACAAAAAATTGAAACCATGCCATGAGACACAACTGCCAGCTATATAATGTGGATATGGGAAGTGGGATGTGCAGCGATGATGATGATGATCATGTTTAATGCCTTTTTGTTGTGTTTATCATTTTCATAACTAGCCAAACTCTTGAGCTGAACAACGAAGAAAGCGCGACTATAAGATACTTGACTGGATTTTTAGCAGCGATTGCAAAAGTTACTATATAAAATATATAGAAAATTGGGACAACATAAAATTAAAAGGAAAATAGAAAAACTTAAATATAAATAGAAAGATTTTTATTTCATAACTTATTCAAAAAAATAGTTATTTTTAAATTCTAAAAGAAAGATTAGCAGAAAAAGATTGGAAGGTTAAGAAACAACATATTCAATGTTTTTAATTGGCGAATATCATTCACAGATTTTTAAGAAATTAAGCAAAATATTTGTATAATATATTCGATTTATAATGGCTTCACTTTTAGATTTAAGCGAGTTCTATGAGATCTGAAACTTACAATTTCTCCCTCTGCTTCTTCTACACTTCTCATTGTCCCTCTCAGTTATCATACCCTTCCTCGCCATTAAGTGCCGGGTATAAATACATACATCTAGTCATCGTACTATGTGGATAATGGGCATGGCTATCTATATAGGCACTTAGCGATACATTAGGTAATTTTTAGTTGTACCGTCTGCAATGCCAAATGTTGTGGGGGCGTCGCAGGCTCAAGCTCAGAGCATAGAGACACCGCACCGACCACAGCCTCTGAGTCTCACTCGTCGCATGGCCTTTGCAGCCACTCGAATGACTTGATGAAAGCCGAAAAGTGAAAGAGTTGCTCAAATTGTTGAGCTTCACTAATGCAAAATCAAATAATTGGCAGAAAAAAAAGATACGACACTTTGCAATATTAAACTAACAGCAAGTTAATCAACAGTTTGAGGAAAAATCTATAAAAAAGTGGTTATTAAGTCTGTGTGTCGATTTATCTAAACGTTTGCAGAAAATATTTGCTATAAAATATTTATTTATTTATTTATTAACATGTTAATTATTAAAAATATATAATAACTAAGAGAAGGGAGTGCTAGCAAATATAAAATATTCAACATTGAAAGATGTTCATAAAAATGGTGAAAATTGCTTTTTTATTATTTTAAGCGAAGTTATTATTATTTTTTACATTAATAACTCTATTTATTTTATGAGTATGAGAGAAGATCCTATTAGTTGAATTTTATTATTTAATTCCTAAGACAAATATTAAACAAGTATGAGAGAAAATATTATTAGCTGACTTTGGTATTTAATTCTAACGAAAAATACCAAACAAGAATGAACAAAAATGTTATTAGTTGAATTTTGGTATTTAATTCCTAAGGCACTTACTAAATATGTATGAGCGAAAATACTATTAGCTGAACTTGGTAATCAGTTAGTAAGTAGCATTTATTTTACTAAATTATTAAAATATTTAATATTTTTACGCCTGGTCGAAGGTTCACACTTCAGCATTACTATTAGATGAGTTCAGTATTAATTTAGTATATACCATTTATTTAAATTATTAAAATACTTCTAATGATCACACCTTTTCAAAGGATCATACTTTAGCATTAATTTGCGTGCAAATACTTTTTACTGAATTGGTATTATTAGTATATACCATCAATACTTACATTTCAAAGGATCACACCTTAGCATTTATTTTCGCAATAAATTATCAATCACAATTAAGAATGCGCAACCTTTTGAATTACCTTGTAGAACCCCATGACGTGTTGTTTAATTTGAATTTAGTTTTTTTTTTTGTTTTTGGTATTTCCTTCATTGGGCAATTGTGAGACTAAAGTTTCCTTCGTTGTGCATCTGCTAGAAAACTGAAATTTAGATATGCAAAAATAACAAATTTTCGTTGTTGTTGCTGTTGTTGTTGTTGCGCTGTAACCACACTAAATCAAATCTTCATGAGCGCGCCTCAGTCTTTCTATATACACACATAAATATATATATATATAGATATAGAGACTTGAGACTCACTGACAAATATATGGGTTAGGCTCAATTTGCGTCCCAGCAGCAGAGCTGCGATTTTTTCTTTATTTTTTTTCTCATTTTTTGGGGCTGGCATCCATCTCTATCTCACAGATACATTGCCTTTGGGTGTAGTTGTTGTTGTTGTTGCTGTTTGGAGTTGTTGCTATTGTTGTGGTAGCTGCTGCAACCTGCTGGGAACTCGCTGCACTCGCTTTTGTTTGGCTCTGGTAATCGATTTGGTTGTGCCTCTGCCTCCCACTCCTCCCTCTCTCTTCCTCTCTCTCTCTCTCTCTCTCTCTCTCTCTCTCTGTGCGCACTTCGATCTGCAATCTGCGTCTCCCGATCTAGCAACTTCGGATCTGTTTGCTTTTCGAACGAAAGCGAAAAAACGAAACGTGCACTTTGCAACAATGAGTCGACGACTTAAATTAACACTAATACGACTACGACTACGACGAGAGACCCACTTTTGAGGGTGGATCCATTGATATTAGTTGCCGTCGAGTACTCAATAAAACTCACTGCAAATTATATAATTTGAGCAAAATATGTGTAAATGTGCAGACTAGAAGGCTAACTGAACGTATGCGCAATGTTTGAAGGAAATTAGTAAAAGAAATTTAGTTAGATCAAATATGAAATGTGATATGATCAAATATGATCTATGTAACTTAATTTTAGTTACTATAATATTTATAAATTTGTTTAACTTATTAAGTTAAAAATAGAGAATAGTTTTATGGTTTGATGTGATTATCAAGAACTATAAAATTATTTTTCAATTTTAGAATAATTTAGTGGGGTTAAAGTTAATTTTGTATATCTGTAATGTTTAAAATATTTGCACAGCTTCGTCACTCAATAATATCTTAAAAACAATTCAGCAATTTCTTTTCTATAATATAATAAGCAGACCACGAGGCGTATGCGTATTAAATATTAGGAAAATTATGTTTTGATTTATTTGATCATTTTTTAAGCATAGTATTTTAATTTGAATATTAATTACAATAATTGCTGAGCAGAATATATTATAATATTAATTATTTGAATTTTCAAATTAATTACAAAAATGTTTCAACATAATAAATCATCATAAAATTATAATAATATATGTTATATATAAACGAGTTAATATTAATTTAAATCTTAGTTTATTATCACATACTGTTTGAGCAACCCTCGTATACTATAATAATATATATATAAACGAGTTAATATTAGTTTAAATCATAGTCTATTATCACATACTGTTTGAGCAACCCTCGTATACAATTATTCGCATGATCACTTGCATGTTTTCGATGATATTTCGTTGGTTCGCTGCCGTTGCATTGAAACTTTTTTGGCAACAATGCAACCAGAAGAAGAAGCAGAAGAAGACGCTGAAGCTGAAGAAAAATTTGGGAAAAAATTGTGTCAAATTTTTATTTATTTGGCCAAGCAAAAGTAGAAACAGAAGTCGAGGGGTGTAAGGGTGGGAAGGGGAGGGAAAGGCAGCTTCCACCCGCTCCAAGCAGCTGGGAGAGCTGCACCTTGTTTTGTGCTGGGCTTTTATTTCGGATGCGCTTAGCAACATGGCCAAAAAAGAAAGATACTCTTGCTGCTGCATGGCTAAGATGCTGTGGTTCTGCTGTTGTTGTTGCTGCTAATTATGTAAGCGGCGTTCCGAAACTGGCAGCTTATTTATCTTTGTCTCAGCCGTGTCAATCAGGCGGCGACTCACCTCGACGTTGATGCACTGCAGTCTGTCCACCTTTGACCTGCCACTCTCAGTCTCTCAGCTCAGCCTCTCAGTCTCTATTCCCCCGCTCTCTTCTCTTCATCGTCTCTTGCAGTCTCAGCCACACAACCTCGAAGCTAACTTTGTGGCTTCAAATGCAAATTAGTCGCCATAAATTTGTGTGCTTGATACGCGTATTATCTATTTGACTTGTGCGAAATTGAATCTTTTAATTGGTTTGCCAATCCATAGTTTATGTTCGCATATTCTATGATTGAGTATTCGGCAAAACCTGATACTCTCTTAATAAATAATATTTAAACTTCTGAAATGTTGTGAAATATTTTGATTCGACTTGAAGCATATATGATTTATTCCCTAATTAAATCAAACTAAATCCGTGTTTATAAATTCTTTCTACACAAATTATTCTTTGCATATCTATTCAACATTTAATACGAATCTATCTTTTCGTCACTGCAAATCTTGCACTCAAATTTTGTAGAACAATTTAATTGTTTTTTTTACTCTCTTGTCTCATTTATCAATTTCACTCCATTTCTCTGCCAGCCGCTCATTAACTCTAATTAGTATAATTTATCCGCCTAAACATTAGATTTATCTCTGAATTATATTTAAAATCTAACTGCAGGATCATAAATAAATTCTGGCTAATTTTAACAATAAAAAGAGTATTATTTTTATCACAATTGGTTAATTGCGTTTGAAATCTAATTATAAAAAAATAAAGAATATTTCTGTATATTATTTTGTTTAATGTTGTGTTTTATTTTAAGAAGAATTCACCTATAATTACTTCTGTTCTCGCATTCGATACTTTCACTCATTTTTTTTTATATATTTGAAATTTAACTACAGGTATAAAATTCTTGCTAAATATATCAATAAAAATGTTTTTGATTTTGTCATTGTTATTTATTCAATTATATTTGAAATCGAACTACAAAAATATAAATAAAATTCATACTAATAATAACAATAAAAATAATATTATTTGTATAGTAATTTCTCTACAAATATATTAACAAAATTCTTGCTAATTATGAAAATAGAAAGGATTTTTTTTTATAAAAATTTTGTACAATGTTGTATTTATATTTTTTGATTAATTTAACTGTAATGTGTTTGACTTCATTTTTGAATAGTAGATTTTAAACATATTTGAAATTCAACTGCCAGTATATAAATTTGTGCTAAATATAACAATAAAAATAATGTTTTTTTGTTCATAAAATTCTTGCTAATTATGACAATAGAAAGAATATTATTTTCAACACAATTTGCTATTATTGCATTTTTATTTTAAGAACAAAATAACTGTAATTTGTTATGTTATGTTCTTCATTATTTTCACTCCATTTCTTAACTCTAATTTGTATAATATCTGCATCTTAATAACAGATTAAAGTTGTATTTCGAATTGAACTGCCAGTTTTAAACACTTGCCTTTTATTTAATATTAATATTCTTTTCATAGCAATCGTAATTTATATCTTTATCCCGCCGCATATTGCATTTCTATATTAAGAACAATTTAACTGTAATTTGTTCTGTTATCTCGTTTTGTCGTTTTGTGAATTTCTCCTCAAATTTCTCCGCTACTCTCAGATGCGATTTACGCTTAATGCACGACTTGGGTTTTTATTTATTTCAAAATTCTTTTGGCTCGACTTTGATGCGAACAATGTAGATATATACATATATGTGTGTATATATGTGGATAACTGGTTCGTGATCGCCATCGAGATCGCATACCGGGCACTGTTCTCATATTTGCAAATGATATAACACTTCAATTTCCATTTCAATTTCAATTTCAATGCGAATTAAACCAGTTTTTGTGGCTCTCGATGCTGCATCTGCCTTGGCTAACACCTAACAACCAAAACCAAACGGTAAATCTTTTATTAGAATTTCATGCAAATTGTCGAGCAACAAATTCGAATTCTGCATTTCAATTTGAATCTTTTATTTCGTTGTTGTTGTTGTTGTTGTTGTATTTTATTAATCCACTTTTGCATAAAACTGGGAGCTGCTGCTGGTTATGAAGATGATGATGATGATGATGATGACACGATGACCGCTGCCTGTTCCAGAGTAAACCAAAGTATTGGCCAACATGTGTTTTTGCGACAAGTGAGAGTGAACAGAATGACGATGATGATAGAGGGAGAGGAGAGGAGAGGAGGGTAGAGATGGGGGGCGAGGGCGGGTTTTCAACTGGTTGAGATGCGCTCACGCGCGTCTAAAGTGACTTCAATCCTCTCGGATTGCGGCTCCACCAACTATGAAATGTTCACGATGGCCTTCAATACGCTTTTTGCAGCGATTAAAAAACGATGACGATGTCGCCTCCGACTTCGACTTCGACTCGTGGCTTACTTACAAATATTTATACTTTTGCGAATTGTTGCGACAATTCATGCTAAATGCAAACTGGAAACTCTTTTATACCCGGCAGCCATTGCGTTGAAGCGTATTTATTATTGGCAATTTTGAAATGTGTGTAAGATCGTTGCAGAAGGCTTTAACTCGTTAAATTTTTGTCTATAAATGCTAGAACTTCACTTCTTAGCTAAACGATTTCTAAGTGTTTTAGGTATATAAAATTTGTTATTAGATAAGCAAACTTACGACACCGCAAATCTAGAAAAAAACAACAATAAACTTAATGAATAGTGAGAAACAAAATAGTAAGAAGTAAGGTAAACATGCTGTTAAATATTTATGTGTATCATATATATTTGGCTTAACTTTTAGTTTGTTTTGCTTAATTAATGTCTGTGTAGTAATAACAATTTAATTTCAATATGATTTCTTTGAAAGTCTACAAGTTATTTGAGGAAAACGTATGTTAAGTTTGTATTCTTAAAAGCAGTAGAACGAATTTCACAGTCGAAGACTGTTCCTTTAAGCTTATCTTTCGATTTGTATTGCTTAACTGATTTATGTTTAGCATTAACAACAATCTAAATCTGCATCCTTAAAATTTCATAATTATTCCTTTACAAAATTTGGAATAGTCTATTAAAATTCGTAGAGACTTTCCTACACAAATCAATTTGGAAAAGGGTTTATAAAAATCGAAGCACATAGAAAAAAAGGAGACAGTTCCGATCGCATAAGGTTCCCTACAAGGTATTCTAAATATTTAACTATGACAGGTATTTCATAGTCGAGCACTGCCACTTGCCGCTTTCTTACTCATGTCCAATTGAAAATGACAATTTAAGTGTTATGGATCATCTAGCAAAAAGCAAAGAGCTGCAATCGAAACGCAATGATTGCAAATTTTGGAACCTGCCCGCCTTTGATCTTGCACAGAACATTCTCAAAAAAGCGATGTTAAATGCTGTGCAGATTGGCCCCAATATGTTGCACACTCCCCAAGTTGCAACAAGACGCGACTCTTAGCGATGCAATGCAATTCGATGCGATGCGAAGAAGACTGTAAGCAATTAGTTGGGTACGAGAAAACAATGTGGCATTAGACGGCGATTGCATAAATCAATCAAATTGTCTCTCACTCGACTACGACCATTGAGTAATAGATCCAATTTCGATATGAATTTCAGCCCAGAAATTGGGCACAACTTTAAATACCAACCCCATTACCCATTACCCATTGCCCATTAAGTATTACATTTTGTGCCGCATCACAAACTGGCAAACGGGGCAACAATCGATGAAAATCGACAATTAATAGTGAAAGTCGCAACAAGTACCCAACAAAAAAAAAAAATAAAACTATAGTCCAATAGTCCACAAGTCCAGACTTGTGCAGAGCAGACGAACGGCCTCCTCCTCATCATCATCATCATCGTCATCATACTGCAGGAAGTTTTTTTTCTTCTCTTCTTTGCTGCTACATCAATGTCTATTGGGTCGACGTCGTCGTCGTCTTTGTCGTTGTCGTTGTCGTGGAGTTTCAAAGGCGATAGCATCGACGCCTCCTCTGCAGACACAAAATGACTAACTCCTTGTGCCTCAGCCCCATTTGTATACTTCTCACAAAACTTCACACGAATGCCGTACCCCCAAAAGAAGAAAAAAGAGAAGAAAAATAAAAACATTGTATGGGTTCGAGTCGCTGCGAGTTGGAGTCTGGTTTCTGGTGCACTGTCGACTGTCGACTGTTGACTGTCGGTGCACCCACTGACTCAATGACTGAGTGCCAAAGCAAGTCTCTGACCCAAGCTGAAGCTGAAACCAAAAGACGCGAGAGGTTCGACCACGACGCATTACCATTTCTTTGGGTCACTGCACAAGTTTGTGTCTTAGCCTCTTTGTCCCTCTATCTGTCTGTCCGTCCGTCTGTCCGTCCGTCTGTCTGTCCGTCTGTCAGTTGCATATGTCCATGTCCATTGATCAGGCGAGCGTGCAATGAAGTTCGCAGTTCAAAGTACAGAGAAGAGCAGACTCGAGACTCGAGACTCGGCGTTGCCAAATAATATGTATTAACAAACTTATATAAAAACAAAAAATTAGCAAACTTATGCAATGCGAAGAAGACACGAGAAATGCAATGCAATGAAGAAGGAGCCGCAGTCAGTCAGCCAAGTCAGCCAGTCAGACAATTTTAGTCAGGCAGGCATTGTAATAAATTTGCTAACCGATTGTAAATAAAGAGTCCTTAGAAATTGTTTATGGAGAGCCTACCACAATGACATCATCACACAAAACAATTAGAAAACAACCAAAATCGATGCTGAAGATGTGCAACTCGAACTTACAATCCCACAGAAAAAAAAAAACTCATCGAACCCAACCCAAATTTGTTTC
Source organism: Drosophila kohkoa (assembly GCA_019972355.1). Taxonomy (NCBI): domain Eukaryota; kingdom Metazoa; phylum Arthropoda; class Insecta; order Diptera; family Drosophilidae; genus Drosophila; species Drosophila kohkoa. The sequence goes on along the minus strand of BJEL01000033.1, from coordinate 645,626 downwards.
GCCTGCCTGCCTGCCCAATGGGTAATAAAAACAATGGCACATTGTTATCACAAATCTTTCGCATTTTATCTAGCTGCTCTCTTCCCGGTAGCTTTTTTCGCAGTAGCCCACGGTAGTTTGTTTGGCTCTCTGCATTTTTATACTTTTCGGGGTATCGCTTCAAAGGGAATCGATCGATTGCTTTCTAAATGACCCACGGCCATAAAGCGCTGCAATGATATTTTATTTCGATTGTGTGAGGCATTGTTTTTATTCATCTTTTTCCAAATGCCTACTAGACATATAAAAGTCTATTATATAGTTTTGAACATACTTCTATTCAGCGCTGATGTGCGCATCAAATCGATTAAATAATTTCCCATCATTAAAATGATCATCACTGATCGATAAACTACACTAGAGCGTACTTTTTAAGTGTCAATCAATGAAGTGATTTAATAAATTCCATTAAACGTAGCTATTAAATGCTAATCACTTCATTTACATTCTCAAAGCTGAGTTCCAAATAATCGATATCGTTATCGATCACAAGTAATGTTCGATAACTTATTAGCTGAGCTGAACTAAATAAAATTGCAACATAGTCATAAAAATTACATAATATTTATAACTAATTTAAAGTTTCCTTTTTATGATATTTCGTAAAATAAATACACCTTGTATCATTAGAGAATCTTTTTCAATTATGCTTCTCCTTTCAAAAAGCATCATCATCCGCCAAAAAACGACAAAAATAAAAATAATAAAAATATGCAAATTGTGAAAAATGATTTCTGCAGAGAGAAATGAAAAGCAGCAAAGACAACCAACAACCAACAAACAAAAACAGCGACGCCGACGTCGACGACAAAAAACGCCAAAAAGTCGAAATGACGTTTTGCAATAGGCGAAATACGAATAAGCCATAATATTTATTATAATCAAAAGCGAACACCCGCAATGGCAACTAGTCAGAGTCAGAGTCGATGTTTGTTGGAGATGGAGGCAGAGTTGAAGGTAGAGGAGTCAACGACGTGCAACGTGCAGCGTGCAACTTGCAGCGTCGGACAACACAATTTATTACATTTTATGTGCCACATTAACTGGAGATGGAGATGTGATCCTCGTTGTTGTGCTCTGTGTGTGCTGCAACGTCGCTTCTCTGCTGGTTGCACAGTAGTGTTTCTTTTTTCGTTGAACATTTCTAATTAAGACATTCGATACGGCGGTTTGCGTGTGGAACGCGAGACAATTGGGCAACGACAAAAATATTTTATACGAATATACATGATGAGTCTCTAATACCGAGTTGAGGGACAAAGCAAATCATCGCATGTGGCATTTTCATTTTAGCACACACATTTCGCATTTCCATTTAGAACCAAAGCATGCCCTAGACACCGCTTGACATTCACGCCTCTTTAAGCAAATGCTAAATTATCCTTGTTCTTTTTTCATGTTTCTGATTGCAGGTGCAGAAAGTGAGGCGCGTAACTCGCCACCCAGCAGCAAGTCGAAGGTGGCCAGCAAATTGAGGAGCTTCAAGTCGTCGGAGCACTCGAGGAAAACACAAGCAACAGTCGCTGCTGCCACAAAGGAAGCAGAGGCAGCAACGCTGACTGCCACAACAGCAGCAACCACAGTTGCTACAACAGCAGCAGCAGCAGCAACCACATCAGCAGCACCTGCTGCAGCAGCAACAACTAAAATCCAAAGCCAAGTGAGGCTACATCAGCAAGCCAACACAAGCATGTTACTTCTGCAACCCAATGTAAGTAGATTGCTTGATTTTATTGTATATTCTAGGTTTAAACGGAATTCTTGATAATTGGGAATAAGGAAGCTTTTCTTATGAAGTAAGACAGCAAGTTAGAATTGGATAAAAAATAATTGTTAGCATTGAAATATTTATTTTGAGTTTAGGTTGAGTTTATTTTCTGTTTAGGAAAATCTCCAATGTTTTTCACACTAGAAAGTAGTCCACCTCTTAAAATATATTTCTTATTTACATAACATGCTTAAAGCTTAAAATCAAAGCTTAAGTCTGCTATAAAATTATAGTAAATAGATACTTCAACATAACTTAAAATAGTAAATTTGTATTTTTGTTTATGCTCCTGATGTGTATAAAATAGTGATCAAAGCAAGAAGCAATTCCTTAAGTACCCAATGGTATAAATGAACCAAAAAGGGCAGATGGGTGGCACCTTACTTTGATAGTGATCTGAGCGTGGAGCAATTTCCACTTTACCCATTGGGAAAAAGTAGCCAAGAATGAAGCGCATCACTCTCCCCTTAAATGGTGATCATAGAAATGAGTATTTCATTAAGTACCCAGTGATATAAATGCGCTAAAAAGTGCAGTGCAACTCTTGCCTTAAATAGTGATCTAAGGGATGAGTTATGTATTAAGTGGCATAAATTATCTAAATTTTTGCTAGAATGCAAACATTTCTTTTATGCATATGCAAATCTAAACGATAGTTGCATAAATCCTGCTCAATTGAAGCCTTAACTTGCAGTCTAAGCAATTTCGCCAGGTGTTGAAAGCAATGTTTACTGAATGGCGGTGTTAATTGCCCGCTGTGCCATGTCTCATCGCTTTCTAACTAACCGCACATTAGCATTCGCATCAATAGCTAGCTAATTGTGTTTGCCAAAAGTGATAAAGTAGCAAAGGAAATTTCACATGCATAACCAATTGGAAATTAGAAAGAAGCCAAAAAAAAAAACACTGACAAGGACTTTAAGGGTTGCAAGCGATTGTCGACCAATGACAACGGGGTTTGTCTGTTGCTAACAGAGCGCGCATGTCCTGACTCCACCCTTTCGTCCTGACTAGATGTAGACGAGGTCTTGACTAGCGAGGTCTAGAGCTTATTGTTTGCTTTTGACTAATTCAGTCTGTGTCGGACTTTCTTGTGTTGCAGAGCTCGTTTAGTTCACTGACGTCGTTCGACAATTTCTCAACGCAATCCGCGACGACGACAACGACGACGACGTCGGCAGCCACAGCCACAGCGTCCCATCATCATCACCAGCATCAGCAACACCAGCAGCATCATCATCAGCATCAGCAGCAACATCAGCAGCAGCAGCAACAGCATCGCCAACTGCAGCAACCTCTTCAGCAGCAGTTGCTCCCTCAACAACAACAGCACCTGCTGTTGCCCTCGGGCAGCCAGGATACGCTGCTGTCCCATGAGGAGGATCAGCTGATCAGCAATCTAGCCGACGCGGCCGTTTCGCACAGTGAACTCTTCTCGGATCTATTCTTTCCCTCGGACTCCAACAACTCGCTGCTGTCGCCCGCCTTGGAGCAATCGGTGGCCAGCTATCCGGATACACCGGCGCATGTGGACACCGCCCTGGGCAGCAGCGAGGATCTGACCAGCTCCCTTGAGAATCTGACCAAGTTGACGTGTCTGCGCGACAAGCGTTTGTCCTCCATACAGGATCAGCCGCTCGCCTTAGGCAGCAGTCACAGTCCCAGCTCCTCGGAGCAGGATCATCACTCCCTCTGTCTGCTGAGCTTGCGTTCCAGCAGCGATCCCGCCATTGCGTTGCACGCTCAGCAACAGCAGCAGCAACAACAGCAGCAACAACAACACCAGCAGCAACAGCAACAGTTGCAGGCATCACAGCTTTTGATCTCACCCATTGGCGGCCCGTTGTCGTGTGGCAGCAGCTTGCCCAGCTTCCAGGAGACCTACTCCCTCAAGTACAACAGCAGCAGCAGTCCTAAGCAATCGAATTCATCCTCATCGACCTCCTCAGCTGGCCCCGCTACCGCTTCCGCCGCCACTCCCACAGATCAGATTCTAACGCTCAAAATGGATGAGGATTGCTTTCCTCTGACCACCGCAGCCGAGGTGATTGCCGGTCTCAGTGCTGGACCCACTTCAGCGCAGTTGCAGACACTGCATCAGATGCAGTCGCAGCAGCAGCAGCAACCATCGCATGCCGGCAACAACAGCGGCGGCAACAGCAGCAATGGCTACAACTATCATGGCCACTTCAATGCCATCAATGGCGCTTCCAATCCCTCGCCCAGCAGCTCGGCCAGCTCGCTCTACGAGTACAATGGCGTGCCCAGCCAGAACGATGGTTTCTACGGCCAACAGCAGCAACAGCAAAGCTTTCATCACGTAAGTAAATAATTGTGCCTTGATGAAACATAATTTAAAATGTGATACTCGGTTGTAAAAACTTAAAGGTTGTGGTTCAGAAATTGCTTAACTATTTTGCTCACTTTAGTGCTATGTATTCGATTCTTCCTATAAAGAAGTCAAGTTTTGAGAAACCCGATAACGAACCGGTTCACCAAGGTGCAATCCTTGATCCTTGATTTTTGCCTTACAACAATATTTTTCAATTCACTTGGTTCACTTTAATTCTTAAACTCGAATCTAAAGTGTTCGATGTATAATTTAAGCAATTTATTGCTGCTAGAAAATCTACAGTGAACCGGCACATAAAGATAGTTCCTCCTCCTGAGGTAGAGTGGTTTTCAATTTAAATAATTAGCTGCTAGTAGTTTTTCAATTAAAATATTCCTTAATGCAATTTGAAATGGTTCTTGAACCGCATCAATTTAAACTTAACTACTGAACCGGTTCAGCCTAGTAAACCAAATAACTTGCTTAGTTTTTAATAACCTCTATTTTCAATTACAGAACTACAACATGCTCAATGGCGAACGCTACTCGCTGCCCACATTCCCCACCATCTCGGAGTTGGAGCAGCCACTGCCGCTGCCGTTGCCGCAGCCAACTCCACAAACTCCAACTCAATTCGCTGGTGGTTGTGCCGCCTCTGCGTCGCGCCTCCTTGCCCGTCCAACGCTCCGTCTCGCCCGCCGCCGCTGCTGCCTCCGCCTCCGTTGCGCACAGTCCCAAGCTGGCGAAGCTGTCCCTCGGACCGCGTCACAGCCATGCTCAAGTGCTGCTTAGCTCGGCGCCCAATTCAGCAGCTAGTTCGCCGGCAAGCGGCGCTGGCGGAGAACTGTTGCAAGCAGGACGTTTGCTGCAGTCAGCTGGCGCCACTTCGCAGCTCTGCGCCGTCTGTGGGGACACCGCAGCCTGTCAGCACTATGGGGTGCGGACCTGTGAGGGTTGCAAGGGATTCTTTAAGCGGACCGTGCAGAAGGGTTCGAAGTACGTTTGCTTGGCGGATAAGAGTTGTCCGGTGGACAAGCGACGACGCAATCGGTGTCAGTTCTGTCGCTTCCAGAAGTGTTTGGTTGTCGGCATGGTCAAGGAAGTGGTGCGCACGGATTCCCTAAAGGGTCGACGTGGTCGTCTGCCCTCCAAACCCAAATCGCCACAAGAGTCGCCGCCATCGCCGCCCATTTCATTGATCACGGCGCTGGTGCGCAGTCATGTGGACACCACACCGGATCCCTCGTGCCTCGATTACACGCACTACGAGCAGCCGCTGGATCAACTAACTCCGGGACTGGGCATGAGTGAGGCGGACAAGGTGCAGCAATTCTATCAGCTGCTCACCAATTCGGTGGATGTGATCAAACAGTTTGCCGAGAAGATTCCCGGCTACTTGGATCTGACACCCGAGGATCAGGAGCTGCTGTTTCAGTCCGCTTCACTGGAGCTGTTTGTGCTGCGTCTCTCGTATCGAGCTCGCAGCGATGACACCAAGCTGATCTTCTGCAATGGCACCGTCTTGCATCGCAGTCAATGCCAGCGAAGCTTTGGCGAGTGGCTCAATGGCATCATGGAGTTTAGTCGCAGTCTGCACAATCTCGAGATTGACATATCAGCCTTTGCCTGCCTCTGCGCTCTTACTTTGATCACAGGTAAGGCATTGGTAATGCGTGACGTGTTGAGGACTTTTCCATTAACTTTCCTCCTTTTCTTTTTCTAGAGCGTCACGGCTTGCGTGAGCCAAAGAAGGTGGAGCAGCTGCAAATGAAAATCATTGGCAGTCTGCGTGATCATGTCACCTACAATGCCGAGGCCCAGAAGAAGCAGCATTACTTCAGTCGTCTGCTCGGCAAACTCCCCGAGCTGCGTTCACTGAGCGTGCAGGGATTGCAGCGTATCTTCTATCTGAAGCTGGAGGATCTGGTGCCGGCGCCGTCGCTCATCGAGAACATGTTTGTGACAACGCTACCCTTCTAAGCACCGTCGTATCAACAAACAACTTGCTTCCTTTCGCCGTGCAACTCTAGATCGTAATTACAAAAAACCCTCACATATAAAACTTAGAACTAAGTGCAAAAGAATAGAAAATAAAAGAAAGGCGCAGCAGTTTCGTAGGCAGCACAGCACACAGCACAACACCCCCGATAATACCCTAGATAAATCCCGATAATTGGCTGCGTTCATCAATATTTCAGCATTTTTTGCGAGGCCTGCGTGCTGCTTCGTGACTTGTCAGTCGTCCTCCTATAAGAATACGCTCACAACTTGTTGACGTTAATTGTGCGGCAATTGTTTAATTCGAAGCCGTCAAAAATCAAACGGACAAACCGACAAGACAAGACAGCCAAACACGCACAGACACAAGCACAACCAAGAGCACAAACAACAAAAAAAAACAACCCCTTTGACAAAAAGTATGCTAACCCAATAGACCCGCTTTACTTGCCTAATGCAAAGGGTCTCTCAATATATAAGAATGTTCTATGCAATGCCTACACTCTTGCCTTTAGCTTACATCTAGTCAATCGTGTTAAGAGTTTCCTTTCTCCCTATTGTAAATACTATAAATCCCTCCCCCTACAAGTATTTCCCCATTAGACACTAGGATAATTGTAAGGAATTTATAAATTGGTTCGAATTTGTTTCGATTTTTTTTTTGTAGTGCACGAAACCCGCCGTGCACCTAACGAGAGAGTTGAAAGTACCTTTATGTGATTTGTGTCTGACACAACACAACACAAAACACAAACCTAATTGATAAGCTAAATAAGTACGAGTATTCTGTAGTTTAAGGACCCCCTTTTCACCCTTCGCCCTGCCCTTGTAAAATCTTCTATTTAGTGGTAATTAGTAATTATTACTCCAGACGAGTTCTTAAAGAATTGCAAATGGATCGTAGTGCACTTGATGTGAATCTCTCTACTCTATACTACTACTACTACTACTACTACTATTACTAAAATATGTGTTATTTTTGCGATCGAAAGCCCCTCTATGTGAATTTTGTGATAGATTGGCATTGAACTCTACATAGATGTCTATTCTTATGTCCAATTTTTATACATGCATACGATTTATGATTTATTTGTCATTAAAAAAAAAAAAAAAACAACAAAAACAAAACAAAAAAAAACAAAAATGTAGTTAGCAAATAATTATCCCACACTTCGTATAAATGTATTAATTATAAACAAAAGTAATTTTCTATATGTAAAACTAAAGACTACAATAACTGTTTAGGCTAAACGAATGAAAAACATATCTCTTCAAGCTTTTCGAGTGCACAACACAGACCTTAAAAGTTATTAACTTATTATTTTGTTATAAATATTGGCATTAACTAGAAAAAAAAAAAAAAGAAAAAATGAAAAACAAAAATGATAACTAGAAAAAAAACCGAACATTAAATGTATTTTGTATTTTGTATTTGGTATTTGTATTAGTTAATTAGATAGAACATGAAATATTGAATAATTCGATTAACTAGATTTTGTACATCCTTTAATAACTTTATATACTTTAGTTTAGGCAATCTTAAGATAAGCAACTATTTGATCTACAGCCGACAAAAAAAAATACGGGAGCTACTTATATTACATACATATTAACTTTTAGATACGAATACCATATTACCCATGCATGATATGTTGTGCAGTAAACAGCCATTTTTCTTTAGAATACTATACATTAATACATACATACAAACATCATATGTTTAAGTAGCAATAACAAAGCACGTGTGTAAACAAAACAAAGCAAAACAAAACAAAAAAAAATTACCCAACATTGATCTTAGGCTTAAGCTAAGCTCGTGTAACGGTTCAAAACGGTTGCAAGCGGTTCAAAACGGTTGAAGAGCAGCAGAAAATGCAAATGCAGTGTGACCAAAGCGCTTTGTTGGTTTTAAACCCTCGAAATGAAAATGCCATTATCTTAGCCGTTACATATCGAAACAAACAATACGTTATTTAATCATTATCTTTGTATAACATATACATATAAATATAAATATATATAGTTGCGGATCAGTCGTTCCCATACAACCTACTTTGTACCTTCTACATACATACATACATGTACACAACCATACATATGCATATGTGTGTACATCAGCATATATTTTGAATAGAGAACTTTTACAAAAAAAAAAGAAAAAACAAAAACTTCTGTATTTGGCACAAACAAAAAAAAAAACAAAAGCTTACGCTGAAGTATCTAAAACAACACACACATTTTGTGTTAATTGTTCTTTTGTAATTTTATATGTAAGCGCATACACATATATACTAATATTTCGTATATATATATTTAGATAATGTCAAGTATGGAGGAAAGTTGATGTGCATATTTTTGAGAAACGATTAAATGATAGATTTTTCAATGGAACGATTTTAAAGGACAAACCTAAACGTAAAAAAAGGAACACCTAAACATTAATAAATTATATATGTTTACATACACAACAATATAACTAAATATAAAGTGCATATTTTGAATATATACATACATATATTTTATTATGTACTTACCTACCTACCAGATAGGATAAGTAAGGAAGCTTTATGGATGGCTACAAATTAATATACTTTCATATATACTATATATTAAATTTTATCATCCATTTTGATCATGATTTTGCATAGCCAAAAATATAGTAAAAACAAAACTAAAAAAAATAATTAAAATATATAAAAAATTCATTTAACGTGCGCCTTTTAGTGCATGCAAAATGCAACACAACTATTGGTTTATTACATATATAATAATCTAAAAAAATAGAATACAACCAATTCAACTACAAATCAGCCAATCAGCAAAGCTATAACTTAAGGCATGAATTATAAACAAAACAAAAGGAAAAACAAAAAGAATATATAGATTATTAATTATGCGCGTATTACTAGCAAAGTTATAGTAGAAAATACCTGAAGAAGCTACTTACTACATATACATATAATATATGCATACATAATGAAATGAAAATGAAACTGTTATTGTTACATAAGTATATAGCCCGTTGTGTAATTTTATCTGATTTTATTGTTTAAGCTAGTTATTATATACAATCCGCAATCGATCGTTCAACCTTCAACTGCAATCTACAATAATTAATGACAACAAATGCAAAACATTTGATTTGGTTTTGTCACTTTGTTTTTCGTTGTAATTAATATATAAGTAAGCGTACAACTTGATAGTTCTATAGTTTTTCTATATACATATGCCTTTTGATCAACTTAGTTATATACAAAAAAAGCATATGCATACATATACATACAAATATTAATAATATACAATTATATTTACATACAACAATTGTATTCTTTCACTGATTTCAAATAAAACCTGTTTATTTTTTCTTGAGTGTTAAGCAAATGCGTTTTTTCTTATCATGGAACTAAATAAATCAATTTCAGGTACTTTTATTTAAAAAATACAACATTACATAGCCACAATATTGGCAACAGGGTAAAAGATTGTTCAAATAACTAAGCGCGCAACTTTTGAATGTTGAACTGTGTTTCTACGATTAGGGTGACCATGAGTCAGCGGCAATAAGAATTATCGATACTAAATGGGAAACAGTATGACCACCTTTGGTATGTTGAAGACTTTAGTAAATTTGTATTTAAAAATTGTGGCCACGCTGAGTTCTCATTTTTATTCGCGCTCGTGTATTTTTCTAAAACGTTTATCTAATGCATTTCTTGTTGACTGTTTCACCCTTGCAACTATTTTTGTTATCACTGCAGATTGAGCACATTTGATTTGAGTTTATTACGTGGGCTTTCAATGTAATTAAAAAAAAAGCGTATTCATATTGCATTTTTGCAATTGAGTTGGGATTTGCAATAAAGTTAATTTTTATTGAATGTCAAATGTACGTGTCATTTTCTTGTCTTATAACTAGATAAAACTCTTAGGTACAAAAATATATACATAGATATAAAAATATATACAATAAACGCTTATTATAATGCTAAGAATAAATTGGCAGCACTAATTCCATACAATGGCCCTGCTACGAGTAAATGGCAGTACAGATTCCACATAGTCGCGACACATTGGGCAACGATTGCCACCTTCGTAGCGATGCAGTTGCTGGGAGCACTCCTTGCATAGGCAGAGATGGCGACATGGTAGCAGGACAATATTGCGTTTACGTTCGATGCAGACAACACAACAATCCGAGCGGCTGCTTGCAGGATGAGTTGCCTCGTTCACCTCAAATTTGTGCAGTAACCACGAACATTTGCGTTCGAGGAACATCCACGTCCACTGCCATGTTTGCGACAACTGGGAATGCAGCTTATGAAGCAGCATTAATACACACAGATAGACGTAGCGACGAAACATGTATAGCACGAGGAGCACAGCGATGCCAATGGACAGACGAAAGATATTGAGTAGAATATATGTGCCAATACCCAAGAGGTAATGGCCTAAATGTTCAAGCAGCAGTATAACATAATCCAGCAGAGCAAGAACGGTATACGGCACCAGCATCAGAAGCCACAGCGTCAGATTTCCCAATCCGATAAGTAGATTGCTCACAAACAAACCAATTCCTCGGGTTATGTTGTCTGCCAGCTGTAATCCATCTCCAGTGCCATGATAAATGTAATCATAGACATCGCAGATCACGTTGCGTAGCTCCACGTAGTACAAACGACACTCAATCCCAACAATTGTAGCCAGTTGGAAGCCATCGCAGAGGAGTTTCCAAATGAAGCCGGCAGTTTGAACGAGGCAATAGCCGATTAACCAGCTTACAGCAAAAAAGTAGTAAACAGCTGCTGCAATTGTCTCAATTGTGGCCGCAATAGGCTGCAGCAGTGCCGCATCAATGGCGCTGGCAATTATGCTCAGTAATCCAAACATCTGAACATTTCAAAAATGATTTGTTTACAAATGAATACTACAAAAATGAAAACAGTTGCAACGCCAACCCCCGCAACGCAAACGCTTGTTGGATTTCATAAAAATACCAAGAATGCAAGGTGTAAGTGAATGGTCACACTGCAAATCTATAGGGCTTGCATATCGGAGCAGTGCGTATAATAGGCAGCACTGTCATTTTCAAAATCAAAAGCGCCATTTTTAATGTTGGGCAAGCCTTAGAAAGTTTCTTTTTATGCACTTATTAACATTATAAATTCTCAAACACATGTATTATATTTTTACTTAACTAATTACTGTATAATCTTACAAGTAAGCTAGCTACCATTTACTTTGCCATCGATAATGCCCAAATTGCTTAGCAGCGCAATCAGTTCACTATTCTTTCGCATCACAGCCATGACTTCCAGTTGCTGCTGTTTCATAATGCGCAACCGATTGCGTTCCTCAATTTTGGCCAATTGATTGTTGCTCGAAATGTTCTTAGTATCCACATCGAGCTTCTGTTCCGACTTGATGTGATACAGCTCGTCGCGTATATCATATAATTTGCGTTCACAATCGCGCACATCTTTCTCTAAGATTTGTGTCTTAAGATAAACGGTTTGCGCCAATTTATACCAATCCGCCAGGCATTCGGCCATTTGTGCAACAGCCGGATTGACATTGTCCAGCAGCAATTGCTTGATGCGTTTGCCATTGTGATCCACCTTGATCTTCTCCAGAGCATGGAACTGTTCATCGTTGTAGGTTAATGTACGTGTAGCACGATCCCGCAAAAGGTGTTGCCATGAATCACGCAAACGTTCCACCAAATACTTGGCTTGAGCACTCGCTCGAGTGCGGCATGGACACTTTTTGCCATGCATCGACGATGTCCACTGTTCACTGCAAAGAGAGAGTAATCGGTGAAAGTTGAATTGTCCATTGCTCCATTGATTAGGCAACTTACTTGAGTTCGTCGTCTGTAACAAAGTGTTTGTGCATTTGCGTTATCACATCGGCTGCTGCATCGAAATCTAATTTCACAGTCTCCAAAGCGCTAAGCAAGCTCTTTAGCTCCTGATCTCCTTTTGTCTATCAGAAGGTAAAGAAATTAGTTATCTAGAATTAAAAGGAATTTTAAACTCTGCTTACGACTCGACTCATGTTCTGCACCACATCTGCATAGTCCACCACAGTCGACAGCAAATTGTCAAAGCTCTTCGTTTTTCTGCATTAAAAGACGAGTTGAATTATCGGTTTTAAATATGTTTGTTATACTCGTATACTTACTTCAACAGTAAAGTAATTGTGGTAATCAACATCTCGATAAACTGCTCGACACCCTTTTTGATCAATATGTCCATTGTGGTAAATATGTCCACGCGTCGCTTGCATTCATGCCCAACGCTGCATGCTGTCTGAAATATGCAACAAATAAAAACTTGGGAGCTTCAATACACGACCAACCTAATCAAGCCATATAAAGGTACCTTTGCCAAACTGGCATCGTTTTCAACGGAGACGTTTGGCGGAAATACTGGGAACTTGGGAAGCTCCAACTGCTGTGGCAACTGCACATTATTATCATCATTGCTGTAGAGGAATATTGGCTGCTCTGTGGTTGTGCCAGGAAACGCCTTGGCTGTGGAATAGATAATGCATTGTTACTGCTATGACCACATTATTAGAAATCCTGAACTCACCTATGGTTCGTGGCGTCACCTTTTTCTCTAGATGCTCGTTGTTGAACAGCAGTATTTGCTTCTCCAATGGCACTTCGGTCTGCAGAAAGATGCGCTCCCGGAAGTTGTCGATCTGCTCGTCCGGCTCCAGAAACACTTCCACCGAAGTGGTGCGATTCGTGAAGAAGACATGAATGACACGTTTGCGCAGTATTAAAGTAACCTCCTGAAAGAACCGATCAAACGACCAAGTCTTGTCACGATTCTCCTCCAGCAAGCCAGCTAAAAGTGGGGTCACGAGTGTCTTGAGACCTTGTGAGAGATGTGCATGTGGTGGCAGTGTGGTGGACCATTCGATGGGACCATTCTCGGCCAGCTGAGTGCCCGAAATAACGCCCGATGCCTTCTTGGTGGTTATCTGATGCATTGTCTCGCGATTCTTGCGACCTCCATAGGGACGAAAGGGCAAATTTCCAGTAGCCACATGGTAGAGGGTGACACCAATGGACCACAGATCCACATTAGCGGTGAATGAGCGTTGTATAGACTTGCGCAATACAGCACGCTCGTAGAGATCAGGATGCAAATACTCCTCTGTGCCGTAGAGCGAGGCAAAGGGTTGATTATCCTCGAGTTCTCGCGCGGCACCAAAGTCTGTTAGTTTATAGATAGTCTGGCCATCTTCAGAGATGAATTTCATAATGTTGCCAGGCTTGAGATCACGATGCACAAGTTTATTGTCACGCAAATGCTTCATGCCGGCACACAGATGCTCCAGCACTAGCAGGAATTCGTGTTCTGGTAGCCCATAAGAGTTCTCGGGATCATCGAGTATGTTGAAAAGACTGCCGCCTGTGCAGAGCTCCATGACAATGACTTTACCACGCCCTTCCTGATCCTCCTCGATGGCCAGCAATTTGACAATGTTTTCATGGTTCACCTTCTTGAGTGCTTCGAATTCGCGCATTTGAACGTCAGCAGGACGCATATGGCTATATGGATTGAAAGTCTTGACGGCCACCGATTCCCCAGTTGTCTTGTTAACGCCCTGGGGAAATACATAAATTTATTATGTTATCTTTAATGCACTTTGTGCGACTTTCTAATGACGCATTCTTATTTGTTTGGTTTTTGTTACCTGAAACACAGAACCGGTGGCGCCTTTGCCCAGCACGCTGGTTGTGCACCAAACATAGTTCAGTGAACCACGCAGGAATGACATATTGGAAATTGTATTTAATTTTTAATTTAATTTCATGAAATCAACTGGTGAAAACAGCAGAAAGATAGTTGTTGTTATTGCTGTCGACTGCAAGTCAACAAACAGTGTGGCCAAAAATCGAGTTCTTGCGGATGACATTTTGTTTGGGCTGACCATTGAAAATATCGATCAATGGGCAGTGTGACCTTTTGTGGTATTTTACATTGCACTCTTGGTATATTTTGTAGTGTGCAATGGTATATTTTGGAATTTTAAAGTTGCGGTCACGTTGCTCTGTAGTTATAATTTTGTTTTTTCGCTGCGACAGCACTCTTTTTATATTTATTATTATTTTGCGTAAAATCAACAATGTATGAACGTTCTGGACATAGTCTTAAAGTGCGCGCCATTTCGTTCTTGAGGGAATGAATGGAACACGATCGCGTACTTACAATTATCACACGAAACGGTCCAATTGCCAATTGTTGAAAGAGTCGTCGCGCCGATTTGCAAAAATATAAAACGAACGCCTGCTGTTCTCATTATTTATTTATCGTGTGTAATAAGTTCGCGCTGGATAATACAAGAATGAAAATTCGATTGCATTTGGTACGCTTTATGTACATCAATCTGATTCTAAGGTAAAATAATTTGCTAAAAGTACAAAAAAAACGTTTAGCTAACCAACCACTTCTCATTTCTTTCCCATACAATCTTGTTTGCCATTTCCACACACACACATGCAGCTGCTGTTTCTGGCTATACGACAACGCTGCTGCCGCGGCGGATGAGTTTACGGTAAACGCTGCAGCTGCAGAGAATGCAGCTGGGGTGCTGGCACCAGAAACAGGAAAGCAAGGAATCAGAAGCAGCGGCGACGAAAAAGTGCCTAACGCCTTAAATGATTACAAAAAAAGTAAAGAAGTTGCATCAGAGCAGCAGACGGCGACAACAACGACAGTGCCTCAAACGTCGACGGCGACAACACGTCAAGAGGCTGCCGATGCAGATAGCGATATTATGCTGAAGTTGGGCACGCAGCCAAGAACTAGTGCAAAAACAAAAACAAATAGTAAAGTGGCGAACGCTGTAAAAGACACGTCAGTGAATTTGAATGTTGTGTTGCCGTCTAGTGTAAATATCAATAACAACGAAGATGTTGTTATTAGTGTAGTGCCTCGTAGTAGTGAAAAAACCACAAATACAAATACAAATGCAAATATTAATAATGATAATGCTAATGAGAATGCGAAAGTGAATGCTAATGAAGCAGCAGTGCCAAAAAGTCAGTTAAATAACGAAATTAATCATAATAATATTTATACAAATACGCAACCAGATGTAATTCAATTAGAGCAATCACAGCAAAGCGAGTTCAGCGGCGACAATGTGATGATACCAAAGACGCAAAAACAACAACAGCAACAAGAAAGGTGGGTTTTTTTTGTTTTATTTTAATTATATTTTTTTCTAAATGCAAATGGAATTTCCATGTCAAGCCACTGCACTGACATTCGATTATCAGACACAGTTATGCAAATAAGTATGCGCATTCGAGTGCTAAACGTCAGTTATTGAGGTGCAGATAATTTCAAATACACAATAAACTCCGGAACGCGCCACGGCATAAAAAACCATTATCATCAGTACTTAAAATAGTAAAATAGTACAATATTGCAGTAGTAAAGCTTACGTGCCAAGCCACAAATTGAATTCAACTCAAACGTGACAAAGTATTCCCTAAACGAGTGAGAGAGGGAGATACAAGAGAGTGAGAGGAAGATTATTCCATTGTGTGAAACCAGTCTCAACTCCACTTCCACTTCTTATAAGTAAAAATAGCTACACAATCTTCGTTACTTGCCTATTGAAAACATTTATATTTATAGTATATTATGTGTTGGCCCCCCATAATAATAATTGTATAGATAAGAATAAGTGAGAAATGTGACGTTTAAAGACGAAAACACTCTTGCAGATTGTGAGTGTTTTTTTTTTGACAGTAGTACAAAACTATCGCAGTTTGATTGTAGTGAAATTAGCTTTGAACTTGTGAAATCTAGGGATTTGTAGTTTATTTAACAAGTAAGAGCGCACAAAGTATTTTAGAAGTGTAACGATAATTCAAATTTTACTTATTTGAAATGAGAATACTAAATTCCAGATGAAACCTAATAAGTAAACGATCAACTATTAAATGACCTATACGAATATATCGTTAAAAGTAACTAAGGATAGTTATAGTAGAGCTTTGACTCCTTCAAGCTATGAACAGTCATTATGCTTGTTCAGTTTTCAAATGTAGAATTTAACCCAGTTTCTCCACTTTTTGTTTGAATGGAATCTCCCATTTTGTGGGGTGTTTTTATCTTTTTCGTACTTTTTGTTAAACGTGATAAACCGAAAGATGTTTATAGTCCATGCGCTAATTAGTACAATTAATCATATACTTAATAATTCTACGTTGTGAAATAGCGACCTAAGTCATTTAGATTTATAGAGAAATTTGTCTAGCAACTAATAAACTTCTCATCTTGTTTCTTTGCTGAGTTCTTTCATAAGAGCAGCTTCCATTCACTCCATATTAAATTACGAATATTAGTGCAGTTGAAATGAAATATGTGGAGTAATTGATTTACAAGCAAATATAATCAGATGTCAGTAAAGATTAACGAGACTTGGGGAAATGTTTATAGGAAATGTGGCATGTTGGAAATCGCAAAGTAATGAAATATTTATTGGATAGGTAATTATGTTTGAATATGCCAGAGTTGCGTGTACAACCAGAGGGTCGAATGCATAACTGAGTAGCGGGTTCCCAAAATGGAGGTGGGTCGAAATGGGGGGCTAACAGAAAAGCCAAAAAAAAAGGAAGAAAAACAAAAACAAAACAAAAAACACCCACGCCAACGCCAAGTCTTGTCACAATGCATTTTGCCGGTAATTTGCTTTACAGTTTTCAATTTATTTTCCTTGACTTTTAAACGGCGGCGTGTGAGCGGCGACTTTCTAAATGCCTTGACGTTGTCCGGCTGTCCGCTTGGGGTCTATCCAGCTGTCTACTGTGTCTGGGACTCCTATCTATTGGTGGCCAATTCATTCAAAAACACCCAAAACGCAAGAAAAAAATGAAACAAACTGCGTCAGGCCGAATATTTTCTTATTTACGAGCCAACAAGACGCTGTAGGAGTCAACTCCAACGCCAACGCCAAAAAGTCAGCGCCAAAGAGCCGATTGCCAGATCGTCGATCGACGATCGCCAAAAAAGATCGCCAGAGATCTTTGCCTGAGATCCTTAAAAGGCTTTGCACAACATATTTCAAAATGACAATAACGTTGTTGCTGCAGTTGTTGCTGTTGCTATTGCATGGTAAAAGTGTTAAATGGAAGCAAATTAAAGTGCGATTTCAGTTTGATTTGACTGGACATCATGTGTAGCCTGTGGCACAGTCTCCACGATCCGTGACTCCAGCTGCAAAAGTGCAACTCCTACACTTGCCAGAGCCATAGATATGGTAGACTAGTTGGCAAATAGCTTTATCAATTGAAATGTACTTTCCATTTTTGTTGTGGTTGCTGTTGTTGTTTGCCAAGGAGTAAGCCGATCAAATTGTGCCAGAATCAAACAGAAAGCAGGCAACAGTCTCTCCCAATCCCCTCCAGACACATTTCACACATGGCAGGTGATCGCTGCTCTCCGACTCCATCTCCGACTGATGATGATCGTTACTTTCACTTTCAGCAGTCGCAGCGAATGTGTAAGGACTTGGGGTATTTGCAATTTAGGCTTTCGAAAATCAGCATCAGCATCATGATCTTGTTACTGTAATCAAACTTGGCAAAAAGCCATAATCATGTATGTACAACATGACATTGCTATCAAACAAACGGTGACGATCATCGACAACATGCGCGAAAACTATTTTATCGTACAGAAGCGATTGCCACCGCCGCCGTCGATTATGCAAAATGATTAGACCAACCCCAAGCTCAACTCAAAGCCAAGCCAAGCCAGACAACCCAAGTTAAAGCAAGTGTGGCGTGTGTGGTAGATTATGGCAACTGTGATCGCTTACTTAATTTAATGATCTTATCCAAAAGATACACGCACACTCCCCCTCCTCTTTCTCTTTCTCTCTGTCGTCCTGGCTGATCGACTTAATTTCAATGTCCAAATAGTTAATTGATTGTGAGCGGTCGCTCATTGACTTTGCCTTAATCAATTTAATCACATTGATCGTCAATCGTCGCTGATCGTCGCGATCGGCGATCACTGATCTCGTGTGCAGAGCTGCATCGATTTGTTGTCGTGGGCTTGTCGCACGCCTTCACTTTACTTTACTTCATTTTTCGCCTTGTTTTGTTTTGTTTTGTTTTTCCTCTTTCCTCTCTTTTCCTCTCTGTAGGCGCCTGTCCATTAAACGCCAACATTTTGAAAAGCCGGTTTTTCTATTGCCATTGTGTGTTTTTTTTCTGTTTTCTGTTTTCGCATTTGCTGCTCTTTTTTCGCTCATTTTTGCCGGCATTTTTCCACTATTTAATTATTGTCTATCTGGTAACAAAAAAATGCCAGACGCTTGGGCAACACTTTGGCATTGTGCGTAGGCGACTGTGATCGACCAGACACATACCCTGTAGGTAGTTTGTAAATACTTTTAAAGGTGCAAGGTATTCATCTTTAATTTATTGTTCAACTTTCCTTGATAGTTTATTTATTAGTTATGCAAAAAGAGAGGTCACTCTTAAAGTGAAAGAAACTTATTGCTGCACTTTTGCCCGAATGTAAGCTATCCTCTGCACACTCTCTAGTAATAAAAGCAAAGTCTGCTGCAAATTGATCCAATAGATTTCATGTACAATCATTAAATCAATAAAAATCACTTCTTTAAAAGGTGTTCGCTAGATTAATGTGCTTATTTCGATTCGAGTTGACGGATGCTTAAATAAACACCATTTTCTCTTAGTCTGTACAATTCTCGTAATGATCATACAAAGAGGATTTTTAAAAGCTATTGAAATTTTATAAAGGAATTTGAAAATTTTTCAATAAGTTTTTAGTCAATTAAAAAGTTTATTTTCTTTTTTTGTTAAAATAGAGGTACTATAAAATAAGTATTAAATTTCAATTATTGCAAAGTCCAAAAGGATCGTTACTTTATTTTTATTTTACAAAAGTTCATCACTTTTTTTTATACTTTATAAAAAGATCAAACTAAGAGTCAGAGTCATCAGCATTATCTACATCAAATAGACGACAATATTTGCAAAGGTGAAGGCCACTTTTGTCTGCGAATTTTAATCAATGTTTTACTTGGCATTATTTTCAAAGATTATCCTAAGATTTCCGCAGCTTCAGCATCGCATTTTAACACTGCGAAAGAAAATGATTTTTCTATTTGGAACGCCTTCTGCTTAATAGTTTTGACTTGGCCAACAGCGCAGTTAGTTGGCTCTAAGCACTTAACTGTTTGCGTGTGGCTGAGCTTTGTTTGTTGTTCATGTTGTTGTCGCTGTGGTTGTTGTTGTTGTTTTAGTCATTGTGTAAGCGTCGTGTGGCATCAAAAACACTTTCGCATTACAAGTGTTTATCTTCCGTTGGAGTCGGGAGTTGAAGTTGGAGCTGCTGGAGTCGGAGGGAAGTTGCAGCATGTGTGTGCACAACAATTCAATTGGCACTTTCGGCCCGAGTTAACCTTTTGTAACATTAACAACGCACTAAAGAAGTCCCCGATGTCCATTTCGATGTCGATGGCGATGTCGATTGCCGATGACGATGTCGATGGCTTTACCTTTAACTTCGAGTGCTGCAGACAAACGTCAAAGGCGTCCATTGAGTGGCGGTGTCCACTAATCTCTTCTATGGTAGGCAAATGGTCAAATGATTTTATATACGTTGCGTCTTAGAAGAGCAACAATTTCACTTTCTGTTGCACTTGCCACTCATTTTGCTTGCAGCTCACTGTTTTATTGATATTGCTTGCATACCCTGGAAGTTGGGCAACACACAGGGCATTCACACGCTTGGACACTTAATATTTTGGTATTTATCCAGTTTGATTTCGATTTGGGATGTCAATCTGTGTTGTTAAGGTGCTTAGGTCTGCATGTAAATAAATGATATATTCCTAAACATGTAATTAATGCAAAGTAATTTAAAAAAATATGATATTTTAATATGCAGTTAAGTGTTGTGGCAGTTAAGCACATTATATTTTTGACTCATCCTTATTCCTTTTTCATTAAGCAGATCCTTTACTTAACTGAGTGTATAGAAGTAGTTATTCTATATATTGCAAATGATTTCGTTAATTGCAATAGAATTGTATTTTGTTTTGTGCATTGCAGATGCAATGTGCAGTTAAGTATTAATATTATTAAGTTGTCACATTTAGGAGCCTAATTTCCAGTCGCGCATACTGCTTCCCCAGACAACAGTTATCTAGCATCTTTTGGGGGGACCCACGCTCCAAATTGGCGTGCACAGATGTATGGGGATTTGGACGTACTACTATATCTTTGCCTCCGGCAGCTTAAATGCACCGCCTTCTGAATTATTGCGGGGGCTAAACCATTTCCGACGCCTTTTGCTGCCACATGCAGCTGTGTTGTTGCAGCAGCTTCGGGAATATGCAACAATAAAGTGCCAAAGAGATGGAGCTGTTCATCTGTCGTGCTTTGCACATAACTTGGGCGGCATTTGAGTTATACGACCAGCGGCATTTGGATAAACCTTTGCATGACCCATCAATACACTACACTTTACACCCAAAAAGAAAATGTTGTTATTTCAAAGTATAGACAGTTAAATTTTTACGCTGTTCATTACCATCAAACGAAACCTTAGCAAATTAAATAAGTCACGTTAAGCGGTTTCGTTTAATTGCCTTTATCCTTCGACATTTCTGCTTTAAGCCACTAATAAATGAACGGAACTAAATGGAAAGTGAACTGTTTAGTAAACTATTCGCTATGCATAGATGATATATAGTAACTAACAATATAAAAAATATAAATAACTTGGCATTTCGCCTGAAATTTTTGAGTTAGTTTTAGCAATTAAATTCCAATTTCAAATGAAGCTGTAAATGATCTTAGTGAATGGTCAATATATAAAAAACTATATTGAAACTAACTCCTGGCGGAGTAACAAAATTGAACTCCTCATTGTTTAAACTTAGTTGATCAAATATCCTTTATCCAAGATTGAAAACTAGTTATAATATTCATAATAAATAGACAATATGAGATAAATATATCGATCGATGAAATAATTGCCAATATCAGAGCTTTGATTTAAAGTCTTCAGAACGGAACGAGATAAACGATGCATCACGATCGTTCAGTCGCAATTGGAATCACCGAACTTTGAACCTGGCAGAGTGCGAACTATTAAGTACAAGTCCTCAGCTGTCCACGTGTGTTACATATCGGTTAACTTTAAAGGCTTTGTGCAGAGTGTGAAAGTTTCGTCTCTATGACTTGGGCTTGTTATCAATTTGGCATGTCTAGCATCAGCAGCAGCAAGAAAGAAACAACAACAACAACATCAAAAACAATATACATATGTGTAGTTGCAGTCGCTCATAAAGTCAAAGCGGTGCGACAAGTTTACCGGCATCTGCAATCGCGGCGTGCGATGTTTTCGACACGTCGCCGTCGTCGTCGCTGTCGCTATTGCAAGTGCATTGCAATGAAGGTATTGATGCTGCTCGACAGCGACAGCGACGTTCTCTTTCCACCTGTATGCCTATGTATGCGTGTATTTGTTTGAGTCTATCGCTTTCTCATTTGTGTGTGAGTTTCAATGCCGGATTGTCTCGTGTGCCTGTCGTCGCTCTCTTGAAGTATGTGCATGGGTGTAGGTGTGCGTGTGTGTGTGTGTGCAGCTCGCGCTCTCCGCGCGACATCTGGCGGAATTTTCTGCACACTTGGACCACAATTATTGGAGGTGAGTCGTAATACGTTCAGTTCCCATTTCGATTTCCAGTGGTGCGATCGTGCTTCGCATCGCACGCTTCGCTTCGCTTCGGTTCGGTTCGGTGTTGGCGAAGCGCGAAGTTGAAATAAATCAATAAGTTCGCATTGACTAATCGAATTATCCTTAAGCCTTGAGTCGTTAGTGCCCGCAGTGCACATGACGCCTTTTGACGTGTTGTGTTTTCAATTTGAATAAAGTAATATCTCCAAATAAGGATTCCTTTTAAGTTTGTACAACATGAATTAACCAATTTCGACCTCACTTCCGTCCAATTAATTAGTCTCACTTAGCAACCATGGCTAGATGTGTCGCCAAAGTGGTTTCGCGTGTTTTGTTATCCAACATAAATAGCAAACAATAATAATAGCGCTTAATTGCGATTCTTCTCAGCTCGCAAAAGATTTTGTTTGCCAAAGCAATATTGATTGCTCTTATGTGGGGATTTGAAGCTGGGCTTATTGATCTTCACACCGGATGACCGGCAATTAAAGCCAATTAAGATGTGTAATTCCATTTGCCCAGAAAACAATTACCACAAACAGCAAACAACGAGCAGCGGGCGACTATCATTATTTTTAGCCTACTTTAGACTATGCAAATGTGCCAACAATAATAACAACACAATGACAACAAATCTGAAATACTGAATACTGAATATAATGCAAAGAGTGGTAATTACCACAACGGACGAGGCGGCATTTTCAACGCCCACATGAAATGCTTGGTTGTTGGTTGTTGCCACTGCAACTGCAGCTAAAGACAGATGCAGATGCACGATCTCAACGATCTTATAGACGATTTCCGAAAATAAAATGCGTGCGAAATTGCTGTGCAATGACAACAACGTATATTACGCCTCAGAAGGCGAGTACATTGTGCCATCATAATGTCAACTTTATTTACTATATTCATATATATTATGACATTTTACATAAGACGCAATTATGTGCCAACTGCGGGAAATGTTAAATAAAGGAGAAAGTGGCGAAAGGATAAAAGTACAAAGATGTTGAGATTTTATACTGGAAAATGATTGTATTTGATGTGGAATATTAGACAAAGAATACATACTTTTAATTTTAAACGGAATAAGTAGTTTAGCTCCGAGTGATTAATGATTTAACAAGAGTTAAAAGTACGGAGAAATATTGTTTTCATTAAAATTTTGTTTATTTTATATAGAATGCGAGAGTATAAGAATAATTTTTGAAATTTTATAATTGATAAAAGAAATGCAGTTGGTATAATGTAGCATACAAGTTTTAGTATACAATTGGTATATTCAGTTTTCTCCTGATTAATAATCCACTTGAGATTTATGTGGAATAATTTTTCACTTTTATGCAGATGTTTAGTGAGTGTACAAAAGTAATAGCTAAACAGATACCCTGTGTTTATTACATATCATGTTTTAAGCAGTGATTAGTTTGAACTAAATGGTAATGACGTTGTAATATAAATGTGTACTGAAGTATGCGTGACTAAATAAGATTGTAAAGCATTGATTCAATTATTCATACAAGTATGTGATGAATGTTTACATATCTCTCTTATCCAGGGTATTGAGATGTTAGAAAAAAAAGCCAACTGCCGCACGTTACAACAAAAAACAAGACAAGAAGCATTGCTCATGTGGTTAACGCGTAGTCAAATGCAAAAGCCAGAAATTCCTGCCAAACTTGAAGTCGCAGACAGCCGGAACGCCGGCCGAGAGTCGGAATTGGAATTGGAATTGAGCTGAGGCGAGTCGAAACGAGTGGAGTCATAGGCTTAAGCATATTGCTAGCCAGACAGAGTTTTTGGCTGATGCCGGGTTTTTGATGCCAGGCTGTGTTTGTGACAAGTCATAAATATGGCAGCCAGGTGGGAAAACTGAATGAAGTGGGCGTTGTGTTGTTGACATGAGTTGTGGGCATTATTATATTGTAGAATTTTCTTGCACATTTGCATAACAGACAACGACACAGACATATTTAAAGTACAATTATTATGTGCAACACGGAAATGGCAAACTCTCAACTGCAACTGTTGAACAGAGTTAACACATTTTGGTTGCAGTCGAAGGTGTCCATTTGATATACTTTCTTTTGTCATCTCACTCAATCTGCTCACACTTTGGTTGTGGGCGTTAAAATTAGCGTAGTTTAAGCTGCAACTTACGAGTTGTCTGTTGTCTGTTGTGTCTGGTGCAAGTTCGCCTAATTACCTTCAACACAATTTGAGAGCCGCAAAACAATAACTGCTTTTTATTATGCAATAAAAAAAGTGCCTACAAAGTGCTCCCCGAGCGACTTTGACGAGTGTTTTTTCGTGACTTTTTGAAACAAACTTATTTGTTGTTGTGCAAAGTTCCACTTAAATAAGTTTCTCGTCGTCTGTGCTCAGAATGAAGCACTTGCAACAGTTGTTTGACTCCGCCAAAAGTTTTCCTATAATAATATCCATTTTTGGGCTCTAAGCTCTTGTTTTGGGGGCATTCTCAAACATTTGGCGGTGTCTGCATTTTTTAAATAATTTTTAGTGCTTTTCATAAAAATGTACGGCGGCAACTTTAACCCCAGACTTTCTTATCCTCAGGCTGTATAATAATTTTTATAGTATTTACATGATATTCATTTCTTTTTATTGCACAGTACACTACTTTATGCAATAGCCAGGAGTTATTTTGCCCATATTCATAAAATCACAGCGGCAAGTTTTATGCAAAATGAATTATTACAAGTTGTTGAAATGAAAAGTCGAATTTATGGATTAGCATGTTTTACTTAATTAAGGAAAATGTTTTAGTCTTTTTGTTTTAACAAAACTTTTGCTTAAAGCTAAAATAGAGTAGGGTCTAAACGAGTCGATGAGGTTAAGCAAGCTTCGTTAACAATTAAAACAGTCACATTTTAAAGGTGTTTACTTAGCAATATTTAATTGTCTAGGTAGATTATGCAATTTTCCACATGGTACTTACCAATTTCTACTGCAAGTTCTAAATAGTCCATAAGGATAAATGTGCTTAAATAAATAAAGTAAATACGCCATCAGTTTTTAAATATGTTTGATGGCATTTAAACTGAAACTAGATTGATTATGCAATTTATTTGAAATTAGTATTTTGAAACTGTCAGGTCGATAAGATCAAGCTAATTGAGTGCCCTAATTACGCAGGCGACTTTAAAACATTGTCAGTGTCAAGAAAGAAAGAATATGCGAATTGTTTAATAATGTATTTACTCGCTCCAACTCTTTACTACAGCGTCTAAGCAAGTCGATAAGCTTAGTGGTGTATAAATTAATATTGTAATATTAAATACGTTCTTTAGAGTATTGAATATATTATAATAAAAATATGCAATTCGTTTCAACAAACTATCTAGAATTGTCTCTACTACAGGGTCTAGATAAGTTTATAATATTATATTAAGCTTGCTTAAATGATTGCCCTAATTACGCAAGCGGCTTTTAAATAGTATTGTGAGTGGCATATTTAATTTTCTAGAAAGAAAGTATGCAAATTGTTTAATAAAGTTTTCACTATCTGAGTTTGTACTGCAGGGTCTAAACGAGTCGATAAACTTGGCTGTGTACACATTAATATTGTAATATTAAATGGAATATTAAATATTCTAAAAAATAGGTAGATTATGAAATTTGTTTCAACAAACTTGCTAGAATTGCCTCTACTACAGGGTCTAGGTGAGTCCATAAGATTAACCTATCTTAAACGATAGACTTTTAAATATTTTGTGCTGTATATCGAAATTTCTCGAAAGATTAGATGCACATAAATTAATACTGGACTGCAATTGTCTCTACTACAGGGTCTAGGCCAGTTGATGAGGTTAAGAGTGTTTTTGGTGAAAAGCTTTTAATTACAAATCATATATTATTTCGCCAGATATTTTTATCAACTCCCACAATGGGAGCAACTTCACACAGGGGGCTTTTGTGGATGACTTTATTTTTAGACGAACGCGTTCTCAGGTGTGTTTTTCATGCAAGTGAATTTAGCGAACTTTCGGGAGAGCGTTGAGATAGCTTCAGACTCCGATTCGGACTGGGACGCGGTCACAGGTGGTTTAATGTTGTTGCTTCTGTTGCTGTTGCCAGTGAAGAATACACACTAAACAGTGCATTCTCTTTGCTGGCAGAGTTAAGATTAAAATATTAAGAAATGAGTCAATAATTAAACAAAGTTGAAAACACACAAAAACAAGGTGTAATGAAATTGTAGAAATTGTGCTGCAAATGTTAACAAAATGCTGATGCAATGCATTGTGAGATTCATTTGTTGTGAGTTGAAGAAACTGAGAACGAACCTAACCATGTTTTTGATATTCTTCTGGATCGTGTGGTTCTCCCAGATCATAGCCATATCGACAGTGTTCATGAGGTGAGAGCTGAACAAGAATTCCAATTGCATTTTCCATCTTATATATATTCAATACTATAATTGATTTTGTTCTATTTCTTTGTAGCTTCTCCGATATTATTACGGAGCTGCCCAGCGTGACGATCACAGAGTTGCCGCTGCAGCTGGAGCCCGTCAAGGAGAGCCTCGATGCGGTCATGCTGCAGGAGCCGTCTCCTGGTGCGAGTAACAAAAGCTCCAAGGAGCAGCTGGAGCAGCCAGCTGTGGCTGCCAAGCAGATGCCACAAAAAGGTAAAGTTGCAGTTAATGCTTTGTAGAACATTCTCAATATTAACTTGTTTTTCCATTGCAGATGAAATCAATGATCCCGGTGGAGGATCCGCATTTGAAGGCATCTCCACAACAACAGAAGCGAATGCAACTGTGGATGCCAATGTGACCACCGCGTCACCAGAGACAGAATCGACGTCAGAAACGTCGACGACGGCCAGCAGTAATGAGACTGTGGAGGAGGTGCCCATGCCCGTGTTCTCGGAGTGGGCGCAAAAGCAAATGGAGGCGGAGGCGAGTCGAGAGCAGGCCATGGAACTGGAGCAGCAGGTGGTCAACAATTCGGCGCAGCGCAAGAACGCAACTGGGGCTGGCAACGGAAAGTTGCCGTCGCTGAAGCTGCGCTCCAAGAATTATGCCTCGCCCGATTGTGGCGCCAAGATAATCGCCTCGAATGGAGATGCGACCAACACGGGTGCCGTGTTGAGTCACTCGAGTGATGAGTACATGCTGAGCACATGTGGCAGTCGCATCTGGTTCGTTGTGGAGCTGTGCGAAGCGGTGCAAGCGCAGAAAGTGGAGTTGGCCAACTTTGAGCTGTTCAGCTCGTCGCCCAAGAACTTCACGGTGGCGGTGTCGAAGCGTTTTCCCACTCGCGACTGGAGCAACGTGGGACGCTTTACGGCCGAGGATAAGCGGACGGTGCAAACGTTCGAGCTGCAGCCGTATCTCTTTGGCAAGTTTGTGCGCGTCGACATCCATTCGCACTACTCCAAGGAGCACTTTTGTCCCGTCTCGCTGTTCCGTGTGTTTGGCACCTCCGAGTACGAGGCCTTCGAGACGGAAATACGTCCCAGCGACGAGCTGGATGACTTCGACGATGATTTCGCTGGACAGGAGCAAGCACACAAGACGGGCAATGGCAACATCTTTCAAAGTGCCAGCGATGCAGTCATGCAGATGGTCAAGAAGGCCGCCCAAGTGCTGGTGAAGCCAACGAAAGCACTGCGCTGGTCCAGCGATCCGCAGTTGTGTCACACGCCCTCCACAGGCAGCTACAGCTGCGCCAGCTGCAACAGCACCATCGTGGAGCGCATTAACCAACTGCTCTCTTGCCAATCCCAGCAGCTCCAACTGCTGCTTGCGCTGCCTCAGCTGCGCACACAGATGCTGCAGACACGCGTCTGCCAGGCTGACTTCGACATCAGTCTGGGCGCATTGTCGAGTGCCACAAGTGGCATGGACAAAAGACAGAGCTTCTATCTGAGTCTGCTGCCCGCGGAGCATGTGGGCGCCATGTGCAAGCTGCTGCAGGGCGAATTCAACAGCAGTCCGCTGCAGCCATTGCAGCAACTCGAGTTGAAGCGGCAGCAACAGCAGCATCTTGATGTTGTGGAGCAGCATACGGAGAATATTACCACACCGGATCCAGCAGTTGAGTCTGTGGCTGAGGTTATAGCCAGTATACCAGGTGAATCGTTGCCGGAGATCGCAAGCAGCTCGGAAAAGTCAACAGCCCAAGCGCCAGCAACAACGGAGCCATCGGCAGCGACTCCTCACGCTGATACACAGCCCGCAGATGCGACGCCAGTGGCGCCCACGCCAGCAGACGTGAATATCTTCAATGTGCCCAGCGACACGCAGGAAGCAGCCACGCCTAATGCACCTGCATCTGTTACGTCATCTGCGGAGACAGCAGCACAACAACAACAGCTGAACACGCCATCGACGCCAGCTGATATCAACGATGGCGTGGAGAACGTCATCCAGCCACCACCTAGCACAACAGCGACGCCAACAACAAGCGCTAGGGAGGCCACAACTGAGTCACAGGTCAATGGGGATTTGCTGGGGAGCGGCAATGGCATGGACGATAGTCACCTTACCAACTGGGAGAACATTGACAGTCTGCTTACGACTACAGTGGCTTCGATAACAGCTGGCGGTGGAGCAGCTGCTGCTGCTGCTGCCGTCGTCAATGGCAACGCCAACTTGGGCGCTGGAGCAGGCAACGCCAATGCAGCAGGATCAGCTGCTGGAGGTGGCGTCAACTTGCAGCCCAAGCTGACAAATGGCGCCCAGTCGGAGAGTGTTTTTATTCGACTGTCAAATCGCATCAAGGTGAGTAGCGTCCCTTAACTCTTTTACACTCTATTTCTGATAAATGTATATATTGATATTCGATGATTTCAAAGTCAGTAATGTGAGGAATAGTGTTGCACTCTTATTTGACGTATCCCTTGTGTTTCAGTATCTCTTGTATCAGAAATAGCCAAAAATAGCTAAATTTCCATTGTTGACTTTACAAAATAGTCGAAACTGACATAAAAATAGTGAATTTGGCAACACTGAAACTCCCGATGGGTGAAACATCGCCCCCACAATTACAAGCAGTTTGTACTTGTACTCTAACCGATTATATAAATAGCCTTCAGCTATGACATCACAATTGGATACGCTATTGTTTAGTGACTCGACTAGTTGGTCAAATCAATCACGATAAAAAAACAAATCTCAGAGTTGAGGGTCAATGAATCGAATGGGATACAATAAATGCATAAGTCTAGCCGAGTATATAAAGTAATCAAACTTCTGATCGTTGTTTACATTTTCTTCTTCATGTTAAATAAATATGCTTATAGAATAATGTTAACCGGTTAAGCGGTTAGCAACAATGAATAAACTACGATTAAAATTGAGTATACGTTCTTATGAAAACATTAAAATTATGTGACATTAAAATTATGTCAATGATCAAGAATAATTTATGTATAGGATATCTATGCATTTATTCTATACTCATACTATATATAATTCTGAGTCACTCATAGTAAATAGAATTCTAATACACTGAGGTAGAGCTAGGAGACTGCTATAGTTTATAATTTAAAGGTACATTAAAAAAGGATTTTTAAAAATTGAACACTATTTCAAATTATTAAATTAAAATAAAAGGAAAGAGGAACATCTCTAAAGTTAGGATATGCATAATTCGAGGTTGTTTTAGAGGAAAGCTTGCGTGTTGTAGCCTCATTACCGGTGCCTTGTCTTGATGCCAATGCCGGCGCACCTTCCGCAACACACACATACATATACATATATGTACGTTTGTATATCCTTGTAACAGTTTTTGATTTTGGGTGATTTTCGCGAGGGTGGCGCATTGTTATTGTTGTTATTGACTACGTCATTGCTAAGCTGTTAAGCGTGTGTTTGGCCAACGCTCTCTAACAACTGCTTCTGTCTTCCACAGGCACTCGAACGCAATATGTCGCTGTCGGGTCAATATCTGGAGGAACTATCGCGCCGCTACAAGAAGCAGGTCGAGGAACTGCAGCAGACGCTTACGCAACAGACGCTCACAGTGCGCACGCTGGAGGATCAGAGTCGACGCTACATCGAACAGGAGCAGTTGTATCAACAGCAGAGCGCTGAGCTCGCAGGCGAAGTGCGTGCCTTGAC
The DNA here is from genome assembly GCA_019972355.1 of Drosophila kohkoa. NCBI lineage: Eukaryota > Metazoa > Arthropoda > Insecta > Diptera > Drosophilidae > Drosophila > Drosophila kohkoa. Next base: position 615,645 of record BJEL01000033.1, on the reverse strand, counting down.
CTATCAGGTGCAGGCGTGCATCCTCGTAGTCATCATTGTGGGCACTTGTATATTTCTGATGCTAGTGCTGGGCACTGTCTACTATCGAAAGCTGCGACGCCAGACGCAACAGCTGCAACCACAAGCGTCGCCGACGACAGTTGTCAAACAGAATCTGAGTCGACGCAAATCCTATGAGCAGATTGGCGAACATTCGCCGGGCGGGAAACGGCGACCTAGCGAAGAGGCGATGATCATACTGAATGGCTGTGGCGACATAGCGCTGATGGAGCCCAACGGAGTTACCAGGCAGCGCAAGATATCCGTTTGTTATGGCAGCAACAACAATATTGCCGCCAGCATGTTTAACAATGCGAGAGCTTCGTTGCATCGGCGCAAAGGAGTCAAGCACAATAGCTTGGACTCGGCTCAGTTAGCGAGCACGGAGCAAACGGAGAAGTTCTTCGATGTTGGTAAGTCATTAATAGTATTAACCATTGTTTTCTAGTACTAACACATTTGACTCTTGCAGAAACTTTGAAGAGCAGCAAGCCGCTGCCAACGAAGGCAGCAAAAAAGAAATCCCTGCAGGAGCTGAAGCGTCAGGAGTCGGCACCGGCAAATTTTACACAGGGCGGCGGTGCCGGCCAAGCGGAGGAGAGCACACAGAGTGACTTTGACGAGAGTCTGATACTGGACGACGACGATCTATGCAATTTCATACCGAACAGCGACTTGGCCTACAATGAATTTATGCCCGATGGCCCCTCCGGCTACCACATTGTGGACACCGTTGACGGCAAGACTGACAGCAAGTTGCCGCAGGGAACAGCAAAGAAATCACGCCGCGTCTCGTCGCCCGCCTTCTTCAAGTCGCCATTTAGCAAGAGCAAAAACAAAGGCGCCACTTTCAATGGCATCGGCGGCGTCAAGGGAAGTCACTCGGCTCATGAGGCGACCTCCTGGGAGTGGTATCGTCTGAAGCGCAACGAGAAGCACGCAAAGCAGCTGACGGTACCAAGTGTGTCGGTCTCGGCGAATGCAAGTTTGGACAGCTCATCGCTTTCGGAAATTAATTTCCCATACAACAACAGCAACAGCACGTCGCATAACTCCTTTCGCATACTGGAGGAGACGATACTAAATGCAGACGTCGAGAGACGAGCACCCATCAATGGCAAGACGAGCAGCAGTAGCAGTGGCAGCGGCGCCAGCATCAGTTCATCCACAACGAAGAAGAAACCACGCGTATTGAATAACATATTTCGCAAAGTGTTTTGATTTTGTCACCCCACCCGCCCAGTGCTTAATTGGTTTTTAGTTTTTTAAATGATTTAACTAAATTGTGTATTTCCGTACTGAGAGATTGGCCACATTTGTCCGATTTTGTGTAGAGGACTACATAAAAATAATTGTAAATTTCAAGACTTTAAAAATTGTATAAAGCAAAACAAAAAAAAAAACAAAAGAAAAAGAACAGAGCAAACTTCTTAGCCTCATTTCGTTTCTCCCAAGAGTTCCTTAGTGTTGCAGCCAACCGAATGCAACAAACAGACTGTCGAGTTTAATATGTTATGTACTTTATATCTAACCATTGCTTTTAGTTGTACTATGTAATTCATGTGCTCGCTGCTTGTGTATCTATTGTATATATAAACCAAACAAAACAAAACGAAAATGAAAGTAGTAAGCAAAACAACTATTTACTCTTACGCAAGGTGTAAAGAATAACCTTAACTTAATATTCCAAAACTGCTGTTCAACTCTTAATGATATAGTTTGTAAGTAAGCGAAAGCCTTTGCCGCAATTAGTTTGTTATTAGCAATTATACCTACTTTACTATAAAACGAGTTAGACTTTTATTCAATTGTAAAAGCAATTAACATTTATTTAAAGCACTATGCGTTGTGTATTTCTTTTCATGTTCAACTACTGACTATTAAATCTTCAATTCGCTTAGAAATTCAGCTACATCAAGCGCTTCATCGTTGGACAACTTCTGATCCCTGATGGCGTTGTTGAGACCTCGTCCTGCGCTTCCCATTTGTTTCTTCCACTGCTCGATAGTTTTGTACTTATCATCGTTGGCACAGTATACAACCTCATTGATGTCCTCATCCAACTTATAACAACAAACTGAGGCAAATACTTGCTGCAATTTCGCAACAGCCTCGGCACGCAAGGTTTCATCGCGACACACCAAGTTCAACATGAACAGACCCTTGGGACCAATGATTTCCTTGATGTGCTGTAATATCTCATTGGCCAGAAAACTTTGGGGCGGACAACTCATGCCCAGAGACAGATCCTTGCTGTCCACATCAAAGAGCACAGCATCGAAATGCAAATCTACGACAGAAAAAGGAATTAGATGAGTTGCTATCAACTTATTGATATTACTGGCACTTACCCTCATTACGGCAGCGTTCCACAAAGGCGAGACCATCATCGATGACCACATGAAACCGATTATCCTGTTTGAGCTCAAAGTATTGCTCAGCTATCTCCAGCATAATGGGATCGATTTCCACAGCTGTAATTCTTGTCTGACTAGAAAGAAAAACACATAGCTTTAGAAACAATATTTTAAGAAATATTCGAAGTGCTTACGGCAATGCGGCGTGCAAGAAACTGCAAAGACCGCCGCCTCCGAGACCAATCACCAGCACATCCTTCTGCACATCTTTCTTTGGACTCTGAATCGATGTGGCCAGCTGTACGCCCACAGACATGAAGAGATGATGCTGGCATGCCAAGTAGCCAAAGTCAATCTTCTTGCGATTCTTTTTGCCCTTGATTTTGACTGCAATAAGAAAAAGGTTATAAAGGTTTCCTCCAGAAACTAGGTATATTCATTGCTTACTGGTTTTAATTAACGCTTCCGACTGCACGACAAACTGGTTGTTCAGGAATATGAGGCGACGCAAAGTTTTGCCATCGGCCTCAACCTCTTCAATGCGAAATTCGCCGGATATCTTAGAGAATCCGGAAATAAGTGTCTCGCGATGTCCGACTTCGGAGCCAAGCGATAGATAAGGAATTTGCTCAGTGAGACCCGCCGGTGCTAAGTTGCTAATGCTCGAAGCCAGCTCTATTTTCACCTCATCTAGTGTGCTATAGATCTGATCACGATGCAGAGTAACGACAGCCAAGCGCTGATATTTCGCTGAAGCTTGAAGTTTTCGACGACCTGCAGGTGTGGCAAATAGCCATTCAACTTCTCGTCCTTGAGGTACAATAAATGCGGCGTATTTGCCGATGCCACGTGCTGGTGGCTGATCTATTATATGGATGGTGTAACGAGGAGCTTCCTCCGAGGCACGAAACAAGTCCAAGGTAACCTCGTTGTGCCCGGCGATGCTAGAGCGTGCCAAGCCGTTGCAGATTAAAGCTGCCTTTTGCACTGACTTCACTGCATTAATGAGTTCCGTGGAACTTTGACAGCGTTGCATCTTATCGTTGCCCAAGCCAAATTCTAGGATCTACAAAGCAGTATATTAAAGAGGATTGTTTTATTTGGATGCTGCAGTTACTTACTGCCATAGGCAAGCTCTTGAATTTGGTGGCTACCACAACAAACACGGGCAACGACAACGAATCATCGGTATTCTTTTCCTTATTGGCACGCTCAACGTCCACACAGTGAACAATACGTAACATGCAATTGTTTTTGGGTAGGAAATCGGCCAAAAAGTTGATAATATGCTCCTGCAACAGGGATATGCCCACATAGCGACCACCATTGCTACAGTTTAAGAGAAGCATAAAATATATATACACGTTCAATAAAATCTCGCCTCATCAGCTTACCGCATTGTGCGCAATATTTCCTTGAAGTAACGCTCGACAACCGCTTGCGTCTCGGCGTTGTCATCCACAAACAAGGCGTCCAAAGTACCCTTGTCCAAGGCCACCGAGAAACTCTCGTCGCTAAAAGTCATGGCAGTGGCGTCCATTTGAAGGAACTTCATGTCTGGCCGCGTCTTTGCATTGATATCAATCATTTTTTTAATAGCAACAGGTGATATGTCAATATTGGTAATTTCCCTGTTAGTAAATAAACAATTATAAATTATTATAAACTATTAAATACATTAATAGGTAAAAAATGGTATCCTACCGAAATCCCGTGTCATACATGTCCATGCTCAACTTGGAATTGCCACAGCCGAGCATCAGAATTTTGTCGGCGGGTTTTATGTACTTGTGTATTTGATCACATAGTTCTAGATATTCGCCGTACCTGTAAGTTTCATATTATCAATTACATTTATAAATCCTAATGTTTCTTAGTTTCTACATATACAATTTGAATATATATATATGTATATATCAAATTGCCGCAACGTGTTTTTGTTTGCCGGTTAATTTTGTAAATCGTTTATATACGTTTAATTGATACATACCATTCAAAAGCTTTTTCACCGCGTTTTTTGAAGAACTCGTTCCAGTAGTCCGTTTGTGCGAACTCTTCACGGGATCGTGGTAACAAATTCATTGTTTAATAAACGAAAAAAATAAACAAATAAGAATATTGTTGTCATTTATTAACTCACGCTAGAGGTGGAAAAATTAGCTTGCTAAAGCTGTTGGTGTGACCACATATGGGAAATATACCAAGAAGGAATACACCAAGCTACGGAAACTCAATGCGTCACCGCTTGGTTACACTTTCATAGACGTTGAACAACAGAAAGGCGGCGCGTATTTTCAAACCATTTCTTAATTATATGCTAAAATACTATATATATTATCTTAAACAGACTAAGCCGAATAATTAAATATATAAAAATAAAAAACAATTGCCACAAGAGAGGAACTTGTTAAAGTCCCTGAAATGTAAATAATTTTAAAACTGCCGCCATATGCAAGAGCTTAACAGCAAATTGCCGCTCTTAACTTAACTTAACAGGAGGAGCATGTGTCGGACATTTGCTGTTACATGGAGGAGCACTTTACTACCATTCGCTTGTACTCGTCTTTCTAGTAGTCATTCACAAGGAGTAGCACGCAGCTGAGCACTGATTTTGTACTTTGCAAAAAATTAATTCATAGTGTTTTCTTTATGGATTTTTACGGCAATAATTAATTGTAAAGCGCATATACACATAGACGCAAGCAAAACTTCTGTGGGACACGTGTGCAGCAAGTAAAAGTAGCACCCAGGCAACATCATCAAATCAGAAGCGAAAGCAAAAGTCAAAAGGGGAGGCGATTCGATGTTATCGCTGCTTGCTACGACGACGACAAAGTTGCTGCTGCCCTCATCTATTAGTTTGCGACACAATGGCAATTAATTGAGGCACGACGAAGTCAACAAGCAATGTCGAGCTCTTGCTGCATCGCCACTTAACAACAACAAACTGTGCATGGAAATGTGCAAATGAGACGTAAATCTGCAAAGCGAAAACCCAAGAGAGAGTTAGTTGAAAGTAAATGCGTGCCACAGTTGCTGGAGCGCAGTCCCATGCCCCAAGCGTGGAGCCCGTTATGTCACGCCTGGACTATGAACAGAACGCACTTCATCACAGCTGTCTGCTGGTGCTGCTGCGTGGCGTCGGACCCTCCCGTGCCCGCATCCTACAGCGGGCCTTCGAGAAGGTGCGACGTGTCAACAACATCAAAGTGACGGGTAACGTAATCGACATTGCAATTGCAGAACAGTTTCATTAACGTTCGTACAAACTTTCGATACAGATTCTAGTGGCGTAGTGCGCACTATTTATTTTCGCTTCATTCACGAGCATCCCGTGGAACACAATGATTGGGGCGACTTTCAGACGCATCGTCGCCTGCTCGGCTTAATAACAATTGGCAAATTCGAGAATCAAACGGAACTCAATGAGCTGTGTCGTCACCATGAATCGCTTAAAGTACGTTATGGTGGCACACTCTATGAATCGCGTGCCATATTCTTTGGACCAGATGCAGCGGCGAATGAATCCTCGGCAATCCAAAACAAAGCTGGCATTACTACGGTTGATAATGCACAAGCAGATGGCGGCACAGATTTGGGGGTGCTCAAGGAGACTCAGCATCCTCTCGCCGCTACTCGATTGCAGGACGAGTTTACAACACCTTCCAATTTCAAGTCACAGGCATTTTTCTATCGTGAGCAGGACAACTGCTTTGATCTAGAGACGCGTGTGAGCGACTTTCTCAATGCTTTGTTCTGGGTGCTGGAGTCAAGGCGTTTGGAACACTCACGGGAGAGAGCCGAAAAGGTCAGTTTATTGCTGGCGCCGTTCGAGAAACGCGACTTTGTTGGCTTAGACATGGAGTCGCGCAACAATCGTAAGCGTTGCGTTGGTCGTGTCATGAAAAATCTGGCGGATCTGTCGCTGCAGGCTGGTCTACTGGATGACGCTTTGAGCTTGTATCACAATGCCAACGAGACACTACGCTCGGTGGGCGATTCACTGTGGGTGGGCGCCAGCGAGGAAGGATTATGCGCAGCCTCCGCTGTGATATTGTATCCACAAATGCGTGAGATTGAGACGCTGCACAGAAATGCATCGCTGCAGGAAACAGGCAAGTAAAAAATGTCCAAAGAATGTACAGCAGTGTTAATTAGTTATTCTTACTTTTCAGGCACTTCGCCGCTACGCAACACTCCAGAAAAGTGGAGAGCAAGCGATGCTACCAAGAAAATCAATACGCCGGCCAATTGTGCGGATGCCATCACGTCGAATTCATCTTCCTGCTCATCGGTTTCATCGTTATTGACCAACAACTCGTCGGCATCCGGCACACCAACCACATCGTCCTCCTCCTCGACATCGACAATATCGGCCACGCCATTTGGCCATCAACGCAATGGCGAATTGCCGGGCAACATACTCAAGCCGGAGGAGATTACTAACTATTACCGCAAGGCAATAATTAACTATAGCAAGTATCGACATGCAGCCACCATTGAGACAGAAGCTGCCCTCAAAGCCGCTCGCATTTGCATCGAACAAAATCGTCCACTAGACGTTGCCATGTTTCTGCAAAACATTTTGTACATCAATCTGAGTTTGAGCGAAGCGGAGCGTGTGAAACGCTTTGAAATTATGACCGAGCTGTATCAACAAATTGGTTATCAACGCAAAGCGGCATTTTTCCAGCGCCTGGCAGCTCTCAAGCATGTGCAGCAGGGCAGTCAAGCGCCGGATTGGACGCAAAGCTATCGTCTAATGCTAGGCAGCTTCACGGGCTATCTGCTGTCGCTCGATCCACTCGAAGTGCTAGAGAATGCTGCCGGCTGGCCAGCGTTGCAAATAGATTTGGCACAAAATCTAATAACGGCTGCGCGGCGTTTGGGACAATCGGCATTGGCCACGCGCCACATGACGTTCCTGCTGCAGACCCAATGGGACAACATGACCGCCACCGAGCAAAGCGAAATGGCTGTGCAGTTGCAGGTGAATTCCACTGAGATTATACACGAGTGAAACATGTTTTTAATTTGCCTTGCTTGTAGAATCTAAGCGCACAATGCGAAGGCTCCCCAGTGCCGCTTGTACTGGACAATGGAACTGTGATACCGCCCGCAAATCTTACCGATTTGCCCTATTGCATGGAGATGGTGGTCAAAGATTTGCCCGCACATTTGCGGCCGCAACCCATCAAGATTGCCAAAGCCGACAGCGGCCCTTTTCTTTTTACTCCCATACACTTTAATTCCGTGGATCGACGCGACAAGAAGAAGGACAAGAATAAAATAGGTAAGGCAGCAAACAAAAAGTTAACTGCAGTAATTAATGAATTTCTCACACAGCCTTTCTGTGGGTGCAAAACGATCTCAGCGAGGTGTGCGTTCGCCTGCGCAATCCGTTGCCATTTGAACTGGCTGTCACCGATATGCGTCTTCTTAGCAATGGCGTTGTCTTTGAATCGCTGCCACAGACCGTCATCCTGCAACCACATGTGCCAACAAATGTCGCACTGCATGGCACCCCTATAGAGACTGGGCAACTAGATTTGCAGGGCTATAGCACGCATACACTGGGAGTCAAGTCCAATTGTCGCTTGAAGCACATGCGTGGACGCCATTTGCCGCCCAACTACTTGGTGGATGTCATTCCAGCGTTGCCTCGCATCTCGGTGAAAACATCGCTGCCACAGACGGCAACATTCAGCAATATGAACAAGGCTGATATTGTGGTTACATCAGCCAGCTTGACGCTCTACAATGGCGAATCCTCCAGCTGTACCATAACCATTAAAAACGAGAGCAACACACTGCCGCTGGAGCATTTGGAAGTGAATATCAACTCGAACGTGGAGCAAGAGTTGCAGAAGAAAATGTTTCGCATCGATGAGCAGGCGCTGCAGGTAAGTTGATAATCTTTGATCTATGCTGTAGATAATTGCATGTTATTTCTGGTGTAGGCTCAGCTGCCAGTTGCTCCTCAAGGCACACTCGAATTCGTGGTTGATATTTACGCGGAAGCGGACTTTGTTTGCCCCATGCCACCGGGGTCGTTGAATACCAGCGCTGATTACGGACCGTCTTCGATGCCACACTATGCCAGCATATCGACATCGGGACATGCCAGTCTGCCTGTGGGCATCAGCTCGCCGCAGCATCGTCGCCAGGACTTGCAGCATGTTACAGCGCGTTCAACAATTGCCGCTGCTCAGCATTCCTTGGCGGCATTGAATCTGCAGCCAGGCGGAGCAGATGGATCGTCCAGCTTGCGGCCACAGCAGCTGACGCAGCATATTGAGGCACAGTTGCGACTCAAATACTCAGGCGGTGAGGCGCTGGTTGCTGGCTACTGTCGACAATGCGCTGTATCTTTGAACCTGGAGCTGATTCCCAGTGCGCAGATCACAAGCTGGGATGTGCTGCCTGCTGAAATGTAAGTATCACAGTGTAATTGAGTAATGTAAAATGATTTGTTAAATTTGTATTTATGTTGCAGACCTTCGCAGTTCTATTTGGTGTTGGATATATCGAATTTAACCGCTCAAGAAATGTCGCTCAATTACACGGAAAACAAGAACATACTCATTGAGGCCAAAGAAAGCTGTCGGGTTCCCATTCCCGTCGATCGCTGCTCGCTGGAACAGGTTTGCGCTGCACGGGCAGCCGAAGTTGCCGAGAATCTGGAACGCGGTACGGTTGATGTCTGTCCATTTGTAATTGTTTATTTAATTAAATTTTCTTACTTTTTAGAACTGTGTTTTCGCACGCAACTCTTGTCGTTTAGCGATGCACTCAGCAAGCTGTGCTCTACACACATCGCAGAACGCGTGAAGATTAATTGGCTGTTGACCGGTACTGACATCCAAGGTGTTGCCTCGTTGCGTGGCATTGTGCTCTCTCATGGCATGGTCGACTTGACTACCGTCTCTCCTCTTGAATGGTGTAAGTTTCTTTACCAATTTCCTCTAGTTACGTTTACTAATTGTGTTGCCACTAGCCATAAGCTTCCAGGATACGCTAGTGCAGCCACACAGCGAGATTGTGGCCACCGTTGGGCAGCGTGCACAGTTGAGCATTAATCTGACCAATCAATCTCTGCAGCCGCTCAAGAATTTGGTATTAACTATCAAGTTTTACCAGGACTATTTGAATGGCATGGAAAACTACAACCTCGAAACGCGAGTTGCCATTTCTGGGCCAAATAGGTGAGTTCTCGATGTGAATAATGTTGTGCAATGGAAATTCATATTCATATTTATTTTGTAGAATTACAATTCCTGTTTTGGAAAAGCAGGCGCAGACGCAGCACAATTGTTCCGTCATTTTCTTTACGCCGGGTCGCTTCAAGACCAGTATTGAGTGCGTAACCAAGCCACAGACACAGCAGAAAAACAGTATTCCAGGATCAGGATCAGGAGCCACAAACACAACAAGTCAATTAGAATCAATGTCGACTTCGAGCTTTGATGAGCAGCAGGCACACACTTGGAAGTTTATACCACCCATCGAGGTGACTGTTGTTGAGCAGTGATTTGCGAGTAAAAATTGTTAACACTTGTAGCTTAATTTCGTTGTACTGTATTCGTATTTTGTTTATGTACCGTATGTAAATTGTGTACTGTAAATGTACCTAACTCCTTTATAGTGTTCTATGATCGCATAGCCAAGTTAATCTGTGTATATATGAATATGCAAACTATGTACAATACTATATAGATATATATAAATAACTACTACATAAACAGCTAAGCTTTGTTGTAACATGAAAAGCAATTGTTTATAAAATAAATAACAAAAGAGAAGGGAAAGCAGAAGACATATTTAAGCTCAAAACGCACTATGCTTTATAGAGATATAAATGCCATACACATGCTAATAGCATTACTATTGATTTACCACTATATGTATTGTATTGTATGTGTGTATAAAAGCTTCAAGCAAGTCGCAAGTTTAGTTTAGTTAGCCAAATCTTTACTCTATTATCCACTCCCAATTCAATTCTCAATCATGAATCATTTTACAAAAAAACCACATACATATGATATATGTATATACACTATATATATTTACAATATTTTTATACAATAAATGCCGAGTTCTCTGACTACATGCCATTAGTGAAAATGCAATAAATATACAATACATAACCGATATATAAGTGTATACTATGTTCGGTCTCTTAACCCAAACGACGAATGTCGTCCATCGAGTATCCGCCGCGACGCAATAAAATGCATGCAAGTATATAGAAGTAATATCCGCCTGGTATAATGGTGAGTGCTCCAATTACGATCAGCGCCCAGACGCGATCGGTGCGATCTTGATTAACGTCCGCTAGCCAATCCAAAGTAGCACAACATAAGCATATCTAAATGTGAAATTTGATTGACTTTCTTCACTCCAATAGCAGTTAGGACAATACGAACCGTGCCACCAATGAATAACGTAAGAATTATGCCGATCGTCTTCCACGGAGTCGTTTCCTCCACATTCGGAGCAACCCATTGCTCGTGCACGAAGCCATCTGTGACGCTGTGACCGTCCGGCACTTTTGTGTAGTCGCCAATTGTGGCCCCATTGGTGGCATTGAGGCGGCGACGTGATTCCGTTTTTGCGGGCATCATATTTGGCAAGTAGTTCAACTTGATTTGGTAAATACTACACCTCTCGTTTGTGTTTGAACTCACAATAATTTTCAGTGCTGCATGTTGCTAGTTAGAATTTTTTTCAACTGTGTTTAGTTGTTCTAACAGCTGTTGAACAGCTGATTGCGCCGAGTTGCATTTCAATGCGTGTGATAAGCGCACAAGTTTTCAAATAGATGGCGCCGAAAACGTTGTTTTCAGTAAGAATTACTTATGATTATGATTTTTCCAAATATTGACATGTCTTCTACAATATTAGCACGGAAATGCCAACTATGTAATATAAATTAAACGTCAAAGCCCCTTTTACCCATAGATAAACAAGTATACGAGATTGAGAAGAAAAATTAGTTGGTTTTATATTTATTATATTTGATCAATTATTAATACATATACATATATATAAATATGCCAATCTTCATCTCGTTAAAGTTGAATTCAGCACCAAAGTTAAAGGCGAGTTGTTAACCTTTCGACCTGAAACGTATAAAGACACTCGTTAAGTAGTGGACATAATATTATATTGCCAATGTCAACATAGGGCTTTTATCAGTTCTACTATCAAATTGACATACTATCATAGACATCAAATGTCCCTATCAAAGTGATCATCAGAGAAGTTGTAATACATATTATTAACCAAGTCAACTTACCAGCAATAAATTCCACCAATACTACGCCAACCCTAAAGGGCAAATCGTTACCTACAAAATGAAAAATCACCCAGTCAGTAAAGCAACTAATTTTCAATGAGGTACATATTAGACTTTATTCTTGGATCAGGTCTACTATCATGGACAAAATCATAGACATCAGATGTCCCTATCAAAGTTGTCATCATAACGTATTTCGTAAATCCAAATAAAGTTGATTAATAAGCTTACCGGTTTTTAATACATAACAATGATTTCCATGAAGATTCACATTAGAAAGGCTTTATCTATAAAAAAAAGAAATAAATAAAACACCCAGTTAGTAAGGCAAGTAATAATCATGTATGTACATTTTTTTCTTTATTATTGAATCAGGTCTACTATCATGGACAAAATCATAGACATCAGATGTCCCTATCGAAATTATCATCAGAAAAGATGTAATAAAGATTAATTTAGAAGTCAACTTACCGGCAATTGTCTGCCCACAATGTTGACCATCCTTGAGGGAAAATCATTGTCTATAAAAATAATACATTGTCAAGTCAGTAATGCAATTATATTCAGATACATATTTTGCTTTTTAAAAAGATCAGGTCTACTATCATGGACAAAATCATAGACATCAGATGTCCCTATCAAAGTTGTCATCATAAAAGATTCCTGACACTTAAAAAGTCTCGTTATAGACTTACCCATTCCGCCGCATTACAGAAGATTCTCCCTCGCATCATTTATCCATTAACGTGGAAGATAATTGTCTATAAGAAAGGAAAATGACTTTATCAATAAACCAGGTACTATATTCATGAACATTTCTATTTATATAAATGTGTCAGGTCTACTATCATGGACAAAATCATGGAAATCAGATGTCCCTATCAAAGTTGTCATCATTGGAGTTCTCATAAAACTTAAATAATTTTGATAATAAACTCACCGATTCTGTCTCCTTATAGAACACCCTTTGTACGATCACCATCAAGATACTCATCTTTAAATGAAAATTTTACCTACAAAGAAAAATGTATTTATTAAAGTTAGTAATATTCATGTAGATATTTTTCAGATATTTTTTTGTGTAATTATTTCAGGTCTACTATCATGGACACAATCATAGAAATCAGATGTCCCTATCAAAGTTTTCATCATAAAAGTTGGGTTAAATTTTACCCATGTGAGTTACTTACCCATTTTAGTTTCCTTGATAAAGATAGTTTTTTTAAATAGATGACCATTATCTAAAAACGATATTATCAACCCATGTTGCAAGTTGAGTGCAATTCAATTTTATTAAATACAGCAGAATTCAATCTTTTTTTTCCAAGGCTGATCCGTCCCATCATCGTGTGCGTCTTTGCTTACACGTGGATTCAGATTCCCTTCTCAAGACTGTTTTATTACTCAGGGTGTGACCACACATTTCAATTGTAGACGTTTTTAATACCGATGGGATATACAAAAATATGGAGACCTCTAAGAATTGCTTGGTAAATAATCTAGACTGCATCAATTCAAAAATATAAGTTTTTAGAAAATTTTGAGTTCGAAAAACGAGCAACACCATTTTCATTTATAGCAAAGAAACATACTTTTAGTATTTTTATTTCAAAAGAACGGTCTCATCTCTATCGTTAGAGGAGGAATGTTATTGGCGCACTATCGATGATATTGAAAGATTTTTAAACATCGATTTACCAGTGCATTTTCTGGCAATTTTTAGCCCCTACGATGATAAGCAAATGAACAACACTCTTTGTTGATTTTGTTGCTATTGACTACAAATTTTGTTTTATTTTTATAAATAGAAATTGCAAATTGAACACTGCATTTGATATAATTTTTATCTAAAGATGCGCAGTTAATGCGTTCAACTGGCCAACAACTTGAATTGCTTACAGATACAGTCTGCTGCGTATGGTCAACATGATTTATGAAGCAAATTCATACTACTTCACACTTCTGATTCAACTTGGAATTTAACAAATCATACATTTTACATATACAATATTCTTATTACTATTGTTTTCTTTTGTGTTCACAGAAGACGTTTGTTTCTTTCACTGCTGTTCATCATCAGCCGTTTGTTCGGCTGTTGTTGTTGTAAGGCAATCTTGTTGCTCCTGCTCTCGTTCCTGCTGCTGTTGCTGTAATTTTAACCTCTTCTTGGCCTGAATGTCGGCAAGCGTTTGTTCGATGGAACGCATGTCCTTTTTATTCTTGCTGGGCACGAAGCCATAGCTTTGGTTAGTTTCCGTTTTGCGTGCCGCTTGCAACGCCGCCGATTCACCAATGAGGTGAGCATATTTTGCTTTATAATTGGACGTCGGCTTCACCTCGGCGCCTTCTATGCTCGAGCTGTGGGCGGCCGAAGAACTGCAGCCGGGCTCGGCGGATGAGTTTGCGGTTTGCTTTTCACTTTGCTCCTGAGCCAACCGTTCTCTTCGTCGCTCGGAGTATTCTTTGGCTATGTCCTTGTTCCAGCCTTCGCCATTGCGTCGTGCTGTCACCTCATCCTCGCTAGGCGGATGCTCTTTCTTGTAAACCACTGAATGACGATCTTCGTCCTCGCGGCCAAAACTCATGGCTATAAATCCGCCGTTCTCGGCAATCTCATGTATGACCGATCGATGCACTTTGTCCAGCGGTTGGAATTCGATGCATGTGCGATCGTCCTTGGCGAAGCGTCCCATGCGCTCCTCGACATACTTGCGAAATCGCAGCAGCTCCTCCTTCTGCTTGTTTTGCATGCGCTCCATCATTTCGCGCTGCTTCTTGATGAGCGTCTTTTGTTGTTCATTTGTGGCTGGAGGAGCATCCATTGAGTTCAATATCGAGTCGAGCAAGTCCATTTTGCTAACGAATTAGCAATTGCGCATAAACGCAGCGTACGCACAAGAGTTAACACACTACCGTCTATGATGATTACTTGTTAATTTGTTAAATTAAAGCCAACATTTGGGTTTATTTATATATTTTCTATGTACTGTATGTATAAAAAAAGATTATTACCGGTGCATGTGCAATATAATACTAAATTAGTAAATATACTGGCAGACAAGCTGGTATATTTTGCGAGTTACGAACGAGTTGGCAGCGCTGCACGGTCAGGCGGTCACAGATGTTTTTTTTCAAAAACGGTAAATTGCTAATTTTTTTGACTGGCGAAAAATGAGCATTGAAATAGAAAGCAAATCAACACAACGTCGCACTCTTGTGCACTGGTTTCGTAAAGGACTGCGCGTACACGATAATCCAGCACTATTGCAAGTTTTCGATGTTGCTCGCGCTGCGCCGCATAAGTACAGCGTGCGCCCAATATTCCTATTGGATCCCGGCATACTCGATTGGCTGCAAGTAGGCGCAAATCGCTGGCGATTTCTTCAACAATCACTCTGTGATCTGGACAATCAGCTACGCGAACTAAATTCGCGTTTATATGTAGTGCGTGGCAAACCTGTGGAGCTCTTTCCCAAACTCTTCGACCGCTGGAATGTGGAATTATTGACATACGAATCAGATATTGAACCTTACGCTGTGCAACGTGATGCTGCTGTACAGAAGCTGGCTGCAGTGCATCAGGTGCAAGTGGACACACACTGCTCGCATACCATTTATAATCCTGAAGTGGTCATGGCACGTAACCTAGGCAAGGCTCCTATAACATATCAAAAGTTTTTAGGCATCGTGGAGCAGTTGAGATTGCCCAAAGTACGCGAAAAGCCAGAAAAGCTCCCTGAGGAAGTACAGCCATCAGAGGATGCACTTGAATTGGCAGATGCAAGTGTCTATGACTGTCCAACGTTGGAGCAATTGGTCAAGCGACCCGATGAACTGGGCGACAATAAATTTCCCGGTGGTAAGCTTTGAGTTTCAAATGTCAATTCCAATCAAAGATTGAAGCAACTTCTACAGGTGAAACGGAGGCTTTGCGTCGATTGGAAGCATCGC